>JARIHS010000052.1:0-571546 GCA_029320655.1 Mycena floridula
CGAGGATTCGTAGGAGCATTGGGGGCTGCAGGTGCATTGGCGAAGATTTCCTCTAGTTCAGAGGTGAGAAGAGCTCTGGTATCATTGAGCACCAGTCAACGAAAAAGGATCAAAACATACTTTTGATACCAATGGGGAGAAGATTGAGGGACATGCAAGGCTGGAACGGGAATTAGCGAGGTTTCCGAGCGAGAAATGTGATGCAACCTTTGAGATAGATGAAGAGCTATTGCGATTATCAGCAATGCCTCGAGGTCGAGATAAGAAGACCCACAATATGTTTGCAATGGTTGCCTTTCATGGCATCGGGACAAGTGCACGATGGGGTTTGGCAAATCGTGACGGTATAGACCTATTTTGGGCCGTAAATCACCAAGCTCGACCGAAATAGCAAACATACATTGCCTGTGCTGCCCAGAACCTTGAATTCCTCGCTGAGCTGTTCTTTATCGCGTTCGCGTTCAATCATGAAGAATCTGTTCCGTGGGTTAAAAAGGAAACGAACAAAGCCTTTCGAAGACTGGCCTTTGAGACATGACCCTGCTAACGCGTTCTAGGATATTCTGCGGGCATTTGGGTTTATATCGGGCTGCACGTTTTTCAGGTACTGCTGCAGCTGGCTTGGAAGACGTAGCAGCAGGTAAACTCGAAGAAGATGGTGCCATCGTTGGTTTTGAGGCAGCTTTTTCGGAAGTGGCAAACCACTCGGTATCGACGGCAGCCTTTGTCGCTTTTCTCTTTTTGGGGACATAATACTCGTCAACCGAACCATCATCATCGAACGTGTCGGCCTTTTTGCGTTTCGAAGCACCCATTGTCGGAGGAAAAGTTGCAGGAAACAAGGAGAATTAGAGTCACGTGGAGAAAAAACGGAAATCTTCTCAGCTCGAGGTTCAGTTTTTATCAACTTAATTTGAGCTTTGGACGTGAAATGAGGGTGATCAAGCAAGCACAGTAACTCAACATGAATGAGTATTTATGAAGCAAAAAGAGTAAATGTTAAGGAATGACAAAAACAGCGCCGTAATTTATGACCCAGGATGGGGCGGAGAAGACGTCGCTGTCGGGAAAGGATTTCCAAAATATGCAGGACCTCCTGTTGGCCATTGGTCTCCTACTGGAGCAGGTGCTGGATTGCCCCAGAGACCACCTGCCAATGGTGGTGGCGCAACTCGTCCAAAAGCACCAGGAGGAGCAGCCATTGCCCAAGGCGCTCCGACAGGACCAGCGCTTCTTGGAGGAGCAGGAGAACCCCAACCAGAAGCTCGTCTCCCGCTGCTCGGCACAACTTCATCATCATCAGCCGCCAAAGCAGAGCTTCCCAGGACACCTTTGGGCGAAGGAGACCGACGATTAGGTGAATTCGAACCAGGGCTTTCGCCAGATACATTTGGTCGAGCAATTGGCGCCGGACGAGTAATGGGTCCAGGACCTGCAGCATCCATAGTAGGGTTCGATGTCCTTCGACTAGGTCCAGCTGCCATTCCGATGATATTGCTACCACCAATTGGAGTCGGCAATCCCTTTTGGGGACCTATAGGGCTGATGGGCGTTAAGCTGCGAGAAAAGCCATTTGGATCAAAGGGTGGTCCAGGAGCAAAGGTCGATCTCGAAGGAGTAATTCCAGAGCCTCCAGGAATCGGTTGTTGCATTTGTGGAACAAAACCGCCATAGACACTCGGAGCAAATGGTACTCTGGGCGATAAGTTTGGTGGAGGTATCATTCCAATTGGCTGCTGGTACACCGAACTGGATGCTGGAATCACATTTGGATGCGGTGAAATGGGAGTAGCAGGCTGAGAAGGCAAAGTATTGACAATTGGTCGCTGCTGAGCTTGCTGTTGCCCTTGCCGCGAAGATCCAGGAAGAGAAACATTGCTCGTGACGGTCAATGGCTTGTTGAGAATCTTCTTGGCGGGGACACCATTGGAAGTCGATGGGCGCTGGTTGGAACTAGAAGCCGATGCATTTTTCGACGAGGACGGACGAGGTGCTGCTTTGCTGCTGGAAGCTTTCTGCTGCTGCTGCGCTAGCTTCTCTCTCTCTTCCTTGTCCTTTTTCGCCTTTTCTGCCCGCTCCTTTTCCTCCTTTTCCTTGCGCTCCTTGTCCTCCTTGAGCTTTCTCTCTTTCTCCTCCTTTTCTTTCTTCTCTCGACGCTCTCGCTCTTCTCGTTCACGCTCCTTCTTCTCTTTCTCTTTCTCCTTCCTCTTACGCTCCCGATCTGCCTCGCGCTCCTTCTCCTTCTCTTTCTCCTGGGCAAGTCGCTTGCGTTTCTCATCCTCCTTGCGCAATCGCTCATCCTCGGCGGCTTTCCGAGCAGATTCTCGTTTGGCCTTCTCTTCCTCCTTCTTCTGACGAGCGTCAGCTTCAGCAGCGAGTTGCTTGGCCTTGACGTCGGCTTCCAGAGCAGCTTTTTCAGCTGCCTTCATCGCCTTTGTCGATTCCTTCGCTTGCTTCTGTTGCCTATTTTCCGTCGGTCAGACATTACCAGGGAATGAAACGAGACGACTTGCTTCTTCTTGTCCTTCTTCTTCTGGTTCTCACGCTGTTTTTTCATCTCCTTCTCCTTGCTCATCTTGTCCTCATCTTCCAATTCACGAAGCAACTGCAGCTGTCTTTCCTGCGCGACCTTTTCGCGATATGCTTGAAGGACACGCTGTTCGAACATTCGAGCGGCGAAGATGGAGAACATGCGCTTGCCCTCTTCCATCTTTTGTTCTTCGGTGAGGATCTGGAAGATGTGAGAAAGAATAGAAAAAGACCGACGACAATCACCTCCTCTTCGTCGCTCCCGTCTTCGCTTTCGCTACCATCTCCATCGCTTTCTCCGTCAGCGCTTCCGTCGTCGCTGCCTTGACCGCTCTCAGCATCATCTTCACCATTTTCCGAATCCGATGACGACTCGACATCACCAGCGGCTTCTTCTTCTCTTTGCATCCGACGTTCTGCAAGCTGCTCCATCATCTCGAGAAACTTCTGGCCATCGTTTTTCAACAAATCGTCTGCGACGGTCAAGATATTCCCGGGACCGCTTACAGTCAAGCTGCCGCCGAGATTGAAGAGACCATTGGGTTTGCCGTTGGCTTGGGGCTGAGGTCGTCGAGCTCCGCCTCGACCGACGCCTGGAGCGCCGCCTCGACCGCCACGAATAGCAGACCGAGTCGGAGGAGCCCGGGGCGGAGCTTTGGGAGCCTCTTCGTCAGATGCATCAGCTTCAGCTTCGTCCTCTGAACCAGAATGCTCTGATTCGTCATCCTCTTCCTCTTCCTCATATTCGTCAGCATCGTCCTCTTCTTCCTCTTCATATTCTCCTTCCTGTGATGCATCGTCGTCGTCGAATTCCGACTCTTGTGGCTGAGCAGGAGGTTTGGAATTCGGTGTCGCTGGTGGTTTTCGACCGTTGACTTTGGGAGGATTCGTATTTGGATTAGTTGTCGTTCGAGGTGGATGTTTTCCATTATGAGGATTATCATGACCGACGACGGCACCATGCTTGTCGACTTCGACGCTTCCAGGGAAAGGTCCAGGTCCAGGTGGAGGCGGAAGGGTACCGCCTGAAGAGACGTATTGCTGCTGGTAATTAGCATATTGTTCCAGCTCTTCGTAATAGGCATCGTAAAGAACCTCGAGCTCCTCCTCGATGGCATTCCTAATAATTAATCAATAAAACGGGCTGAAATATAAAAGAACAAAGGAGAAAATACCTCTTTCTGCCACAGACGGCGCAGCTGCAAGAATGCTTCTGCTGCTCCTTCATCTTTCTCAGAACCGTATCTTTTTCGATCTTGACCAGATTCCGTCTTTCTTCTTCACCAAGACCAAGCCAGAAATCTTTAATCCTTTCCCTTTCCTCCGTCGTACTCGTCGACCAGATCTTATTGTTCACGGGTGGAACTGGCTTTGGTGCCGCTGCCGGTGTCGGTGCTGGGGTCGAAGTAGCCGACTTGTGCGATGCCGGCGGTGAAGGATGGTGATGGTGATACGCTGCATGAGGTGGAATTGGAGCATTTGCTTTGGCCTTTGACGCTGCTCGTGCGCTCGTCGTTGTCGTCGCCGCTGACGCTGGTTGCTGGCCCTGAGCATTATAAGCCATCGGTTTTTTGCCAATAGAGACCTGGCTTGGTGGTGCTGTCGGGGCTGCAGCTCCTCGACCGACTGGCATTTCTCGTCGAGCAGTTTCTAGAAAAATGAAAAAATAATTGAGCCGTGGCTTTGTGATCCCGGCAGCTTCCCGTCCGAACTCCGGATACTGTGACAGGTCACATTCCCACGTGGCATTTCTTTCTCTTCGCTGGCAAAAACTGACGATGTCAAGCGATAGCGAAATTAAATCGGAGAAAACATTGGAGAAATCACAAACTTACGCTGGGCATAAACATCTCACGTTATAGGTCGGATGGGACCCAGTGAACGCCACAGTCCCATTTTGTACTGCGGCTATCTGTCAGTGTCAACGAATCGCCCCTGATCATCAACGCTCGATAGCCGGGAAACCTCATGCTCGCCTTTGAAATGGAAGCTCATACCTTCATCAGGGTACGCCACAGTCTGGTGCCGTGGAGGTGGGCCTAGGCCATCACCATATTGTATGTCTCAATATTCATGAATATTATAACCTCTTGCCGAATAATCTTTCATTCACCAACTTTGAATAAAAGTGAGAAGCTTTTGACGAAGAAAGGCCCTTCCAACTTCCATCATGGAAATCTCATCTTGACGTTCCAGCAGACGGAATGGAGCTTTGTTATTACTTGCTTCATTGAACTGGTCCTTTCAGCGCGGACAAGAGATAAGAAGTGGTCAATCCACGTGTATGACCCCTGGAATACGCGATGAGCGCCAAAGTCTCTTTTTTGACAAGGACTTCGTAACAGTCTGCGAACAGAGTTATTCAATGCCTCACAATGTGTGCCCTGCGGCAGTGATACAACCTGCTACATCCCAAAGACCTGCCTTGCCGTTATCCGACTGCCACGCTTGGCTCGTTTACTGGAGAATAACACAGTAATCAGCATAGTGATAAGTTACGATTTCCCATAATGCTGACTTGTGAGGGTGCGAATTCGCGCTGTGATGCGCCACCTAACAAGATCGCGTGGTAGCCACGTGCTGGGAAACAATGTGGAATCCTCCATCAGATGTGCTCCACATTTGTAGTGAGGGTCGCTGTCGATGCACAGCATCTCATGGAGATAGAGCATTGAAGTCTTCAAATAATCGGGAATCCTGAGATGTAGAAAACAAGAAAGCCTAGTTCTGAGGTAACAGAAATCCTCCAGGTCAAACTATAGTGCGTTTTATCGAGCATCGCCAAGGCTGAGATTTGAAAAATCCGAAACGCGAATCAATTAACAATAATCTTCCGGATCATAATTTTGGTACCATGGTGATCGCAAATCGCAGCACATATAAAAGACCAAGCCCAGCAATATGTCCCTCAGATAGCCGGTCTCATCTCACCATCCTTCGTTCAGAAATAAGTCTCACCCAAATTTGTTCAGGAAACAATGCAGTCCACAACCATCCTCGCGACACTCTTCCTTTCTGGCCTCGCTTTGGCAGCACCAGTTGATCTGGAATTGGTCAGTTCAGCATCTTTATCAAAGAGAATTCAGCTTTACTCAAACTGAGATTGATATTTCTTCTACTAGGCCGGCCGTGCTCCTTTCATCCTCAGGGGGCAGACAACCAAAGGCATGAAGGAGCTGTCGGTGACACCAAAAACATGTCTTTCTGTTGCCGAATACAGCACAGTCACGGTCAACATGCACAACCAGTGCAAACTCTATACGTACGCTCCAGGCCTTCATTCTGAATTTAACCTGACCCATTTTGCAGGGCGGACGGCTGCTCTGGTACTGCATTCGGCTCAGATGAGTATGGAATGCTCTCCACGGTGGGACAGCGCAAATACATGAAATGCTGAGGAAACAGTCAGTCTTTCATCCAAGATGTGCGAATCCTTGCTGACCTTACAGTATTTTCAGCCCGCAGCGGAATTGGCACAGGGAATTACGGATGCATAGTAGTAGCGCTAGCGAAGCAGATAATAATGGTTTTCGATCCGAATTTTTGCTGGTCATGACGACAAATGAGCCACTGAAGGACTGGCCAGTCGCCTTGACTATCAGCCGCAGCCTGAGGAGTCAAATGGTCATTTATTCGTGGCTAGCCTGGCGGCAATCGATATCCAAGGAAGAGGAAATGGGGTTCAACATCGAGCAATTGGCTATGTCGCTAGTCAGCCCAAAGGGCTTGGACAATGACATTGAATATAGTCTTTATACCTATATCGCGGGTTTGACATTCGAGTTTCGGCTGTGAGCGCAAGGCCCGGCGGTGGACAGAAAGACCAAGGCCAAACGACGTCAAACAGCGGCCATACTACATAGCCCTTTCCAAGCCCTTTCAACCACCATGACCGACAAATATAATTGTAGCTCCGAGATTCGCCACGAGACTGATTACACGGCAGCGAGCAAAGTGGCCTTGGTATCGCGTCCAGGGCTCTGCGGGTTCAATTTGGACGACCAGCCTCCCAGGATTCCTTGTTCGCGACTTTTGCTGGTTCAAATAGTAAGCATCTCACCAATTCTTTTGGATTCCGTGGCCTGACTCATGGATCAGGCTTTTAACTTTGCCGTTTTCGTTCACGATGGATAGCCGACTTTGCACTAGCCATTGGCTAGCCGAGAAAAACGCCCACCTTTGAGCAAGGACGACACGAGTAGCCAGACTCGGCTAAAGAAATGATTCTGGGGCAATAGCAGGTGAGACGCTCATACCAGGAGCGCTATGATGATGCTCACGCGGCCCTAGCTGGGTATTCAATGGAAAATTCTCGAATTCTCTTTTGCTCGAAGACCCTGTCAACGCCTATATTCACGAACCCGTCCATTGAATCTGGCCAACGAAACAGTTTGAAGCTTGTCGGCTTCTGCCTCGTGGCTCTGGCAAAAAAGGAGCGAGCAGGACAGAGAAAAGACAGTGGATTCCGATTAGCTCGCTTCTCTTCGCTGTCTGTCTCAGCTCTAGCTGCGGTCAGCCTATCGAGATAGGTCCCCTTGCCTGGTCAGCTTTCTCCATTATCGCTGAGCCTGGTTACCGACTTTTTCAGATTGCACCAATGCCTTCATTTCAAATTTGTCGACCTTGTTCTTCCCGGTCCGTTTGACGTATATGCGTCTATCCCAGTGGCCAGTGGCCAAGCTCATTACAATCCCAGGTCGCTCGAAAACCCTTCTTTGACCTCGTCCCGAAGGAATCGATATCGGATGCTGTATTCAAATTCGACCAGACGCTATGCATTCCAAATGCATTCGGTTCAAGAGGCGACAAAAGATGAGCGTATGGACGGTTCAATAGCAAGAATCTCTTTGTCGGATGGGTGACGGTCGCCCAAGCAGTCCACGGTCCACCTCTTTGTTCTCCGCTACAGTGGCTGATGACGAACATTGTCCGTCAGGATGTGTTGAAGACAGGTAGCTGAGGCTGGCGATAAAAAGAGAGGCAGAGAGGGCCCACAACGTGTCCGTGTCTCGCTCCATCTGGTAAGGCAGTCGATATTTTGTTACCCTTTGCATTGACTGACATTACATAGGATTACCGATTCAGAAGGAGAAAGACAAATGCGCCACCTCTTATCCCGCTTCCAAACTGGGCTCACGGTCTTGTACAGCCATTACCGAATCCTTTGGAAATTCTGTGGTCAGCCTCCCACTTAATTCTATGATTAAGCTCATTGTGTTCCGGTTTCTAAAGCTCAAAGACGATCAACGAGCATCCATTTCGGTTTTGGTTCTCTTTACAGTGGTACCAATTTGACCAACCGTAAAACGGCAGACGACGCGAAGACCAGAATATCTCGTTTTATAACAGTAGTTTGGCCATTCTCCGAGAGTAACAAGCGTCGGCGGAACTCTAGCGGCCTAAGTAGTCGATAAGGTCGAACTTTGGGCGGTCGCTGGTTGATTAGTCATCCCGCCTGGCCCTAAATGGAATGCGCCTTGCCAGATTTGGCTACTACAGACCTTGGTAAAAGGTTGGCTACCTCGTTGTAACTCGATTGATTATGAAAATATCCATTGCTCTACAATTTCCCTGTTGGATTCGTGTCCGCTTCAAGCAGATCAAAGTCACATGCTGAGAAAGAGCTTGTTCGGCTCCGTCGTCCTGACGCGTCGTATCGTTTCGAATTTTCTCCAAAGATTCTCTCTTCAATCCAGGCGTCATGGATATCTCCGTAGGTTGCTTAAATTTGTACAAGGGTCTGAAGCTGACGCTTCTGGAGGCCCTAAAACGGCTAGCGATGAACGGCTCACAGCTGGCTTTGGATCAGCTTTTTTCTCTGATCTATGAGACAGATAATGTCTTCTGGGACGTAGTGCCCGTCGCTATTCATCTGCTAGCGACAACCAAAGCTCCAAGGTCGCACAATGAGCCCATAGATATCCATCGCCTCGGTACCTGCCTCCATATAATCGTCCGAGCGTCCCCGGAAGCTCCAGATTCCCGCGGTTACATCACGGACGTGGCTCAAATTGAGTACTTTTCCAAGCAATGGCCAGTCATTTGGCGCTGGACGTCGTTGCTCATCGACCGGTGTATCCTCGCCTTTTCATACGAGTTGACCTTCGAGGATGCAGGAGATATCACAACCACTGTCGCTCATCTCTTCTATATCTTCACTAAAGGTCTACTAACTGAGATGATGTCGACAAAGGGCTTCGTCCGATCCATTTCCCGACTGTGGTTATGTTACCGATCCCCCGACGAAGCTCCGGAAGCACTTTTTGAGACAGTACGTGTCTTGCTCGCCGAAGCCTACAACACCGAGCAAGCGCATTATGTCCGCAACTTCGTTTGTGCGATTTCAGACAGTGATCCGGACATTGCGACGATTCTTCTCAACCGCGTCGACGATGGAGTCATTCAGCAATCCTTGAGCCAGCTCTGTACGAACCTCGAAGTTATAATTTGCATCGCAGGGGAACTTCCATCACTACATGATAAACTCCTGGCGAAACAGCTCGTCCCTTTACTTGTCAGGACAATGAAGTCCATCACGTCCCACCAAAAAACTTCACAGCGGCCTGCAAAAGGCGCTCACAGATGCCTCGTTGTATCTCTTCAATGCTTGAGAGCCTCTTTATACACGGCGACTCGGAAGTGGCTAGTTCCCGCTTTGAAGTCCAGACTCCTCCGCGAAATCATTCGATGCGAACCCTTCTTCAATGAGGATTCGGACGATGAACCTTATGGGCTCAGGGAGATGTGCGAGATGATCGTCACTCAGTTCATTGGGCCATATATGTTCTATCCACAAGTACAACGTTTGGTCGACAAATGTTTGAACAGCTTTCAAGACCGGTCGTATCTGTCGCGGGTTACCACCAGCTACAAACCCCTTGGTGAAGCACTGACATGGCTAGTCCAAGCTTCAGATCACCAACGCGAAACAATGAAGAAATTACCAGTCATCTGTGGAAATGTTCGGGTAGGTATCGGACTTTATAAGTATTTCGTTCAGGTTGTCTTACACAGTCGAACAGTGTAAAAAGCGAGGCGCTGAGCTCACTCTACGCCGGTGCGGAAGCTGTCGCAGAATTCTTTACTGCTCTGTGGCTTGCCAAAAGATTTCCTGGCTGTATGGTCATAAATCTCTGTGCTTTGATTTCAAGGAGAACCCTATTCATCGTAAGTATCATTTCGTCCTCTCCCTGACTTCTCTAACGGCCACAGCTTACCAGCCCGGACGAGCAATGTCTCTGTTGCACCATACCATCCTCTATTTCACCGCCATGTCCGACCTGGAACACTATATCCCTCGAAATCTTCATCGACTAGCAGTTCAGCGTCGTAGTCTCCCTGACAATGTAGCCATGAGCTACAATATAGACTACAGAGTTTTCCCACCGACGATCCGGTGTGAACACGCTACTACAACTGAGATAGTTCAACAACTTGAACGATTCTCCCACATCGGAGAGCATAATTGTAATATCACGGTTCTGGCGCCATGGGGATCCGACGGTCCCGGTCAAATCTGCTTTTGGGGTCCGGGTTCAGACCTGTATTATAGCTATGATTACACTTTAGGTGCGTTATCGATTTATCCCCGCTCGTCTTGACTTATATCTGTCCAGAAATCTACGACGACCTCCAAGCTGGATGTCACTTGCCGGCTCCTTAAGCTCGCGGTCCTTTGAATTTCTCCTCATTTGTGGTTTCACATGAACACATATCTTGCTCAGCTACAGTACCTACTTTTGTTCAGGTTCAAGTATATACAATGGACGCGAATCTGGTCCTATAATATGTTTAGTAGCCGCTTTCAGAATGAGCACAAATACTTACTGTGACTAAATCATCAGCCATTTTCCAGAATATTCTATCCATCCTTGAGAATTTCTCAAGTCTCAACCGTAGCTTTACCAGGGCATGTCGCGACTGTCAATATACGCGACTGATCACGTGCTGGGAGCACTTGACTGTCACACTGTGACGCCGTCACCCTGCTTGAGCGTTGTCATCATTTTGTGCAAATTTTGATCTTTGGTATACAGTACGATTAGGCAGATCTCATCTGAATCCATCGTGCCATGCTCTATGGCCAAGGTAAGTGCTGTGGATTTCAACGCCCCAAGATTCCATTGACGCAAACTCAACGAGCAGCGACCTGCGGCTTGCTCCATGACAACCAGTATCGCCCTTTTTACACAATATTATCACTGCGTAAATTATCAGGCTTGCTTGTAAATGCATGAAAGACAGGACAATTCCTTGCCCGAGAACAAATGGGTCTCCTCTGGTTTTTCTCTGGTCTAAATGGTAGATACGACGTTCAGCAAGGCTCCCTGAATTACTTATCATTCTGATTCGTGAAACAGGTTTTCGGTCGTCGTCTGTCAGCGGGTTGCCATTGCAATAGGTGAGCGACCGAGCTCGGCTTTGCAGTGACAATGAGAGACAGTCGCTCCAACAATGATATGAAAGGTGAGCTGGCCTTATCATCCACCTAGCAGAATGTTCAATGTAGATTTGCCTAGCTTCTCCTCGTCATGGAAAGCCTTGGATCCAGGCTCAACTGCCAACCAGCGACCGACTTGCTTTGACATTTCGCACCTCGACGCAGCACAAAGATGCTGCAGACAAAAGAGAGAGCTAAAGCTTCCATCCTGCTGCATTGAGTGCTTCTCGGAATACCTCTCAGACGACTTCTTCTTCCGGTCAGCTTTTTATATACACCCAATGGTCAAGCTTATCTGTATCTCAGACTGTCCTGGGTTGCTTCCTTCTCGTCCTCAATATCATCCATCGATTCGTCTGTCTCGCATCTATCGCCTCTATTTACGGGAGAGCTGATGGAAATCCCAGAGATCATGCAATGTAATCAAAATGTAATATCGCTTTGCGAGAATACATATATCAAGTCATATCTTCATATGCATTTGAGCTCACATCAACCCAGTCTTCTCAACTCTACGATGTTTGGAGTAATTCGGTTTGGAGCTGCGACCATTGCAAGGACCAATGAAGACAGACGTTCCGCCGAGTTTCCAAACGGTTGGGACGACTTGTTCCAGGTGCGTCTCACCGGAACCATCATTCGATCTCAGTCATTGACGATATGCCTAAACTATCCAGGCCTTTGATCATTCCAAATATTCCAGTATCATCGGAGGGAAATGGAACCTATTCTGTCAAGAGAGATGATGTGGATACCATTCTGGTTTCCGAGGAATGTTTAGTCGAGTCGATCAGTAGTGCCGCATATCTTGACGAACCCCATATATCCGCCTTCGTTGGTCAAACCAATCAATCTTCTTCTTCGCTTTACTCAGACGTGAAAACATACTTTGATTCTGGAGTGAATCATTTTTGCTTTGTTGAAGCTTCTGCATTCAAAACTTATACACCGATGAATGGATCAGGCTCAGTTGCAAACAAAGGAGAACAATTCCATATTGCTGGTCGAGGTTGCGTTGAACTCAGAGTCAAATCACATTCCAAACCAGGCCAATCCTCGCTCATTGTCCTTCCAAACGCCATTCACTGTCCGGATTTTGCAGCAAATCTACTTTCCATCCGTGAATTTGACAAAATGGGCTATAAAACAACGATTGAGAATAGAAGCGTCTTGATCGTTGAACCAAAGAAGAAAGTCGATAATCATGGAAGGGAAAGCATGTCCGGTGGAAGACATGTATGTTCTTGAAGAGGCAGAGATCATTCGAGCATTCTCTGCAAAATCACACAAGAAAGCAGCATCCATGGAAGTATGGCATCGGCGTTTGGCACATGCTGGTGTTATGCGAATCCTTAACCTGTTGACAAAGAAATTGGTTGATGGACTCAAAATCACCGACAACAAAGTCAGTGGGATGTGCGAAGATTGCATCTATGGGAAACATCGGCGACGGCCATTTGACGAGGTTGTCAGACATGAAAAGGAACTCCTCGAACGTGTCCATATTAATCTTTTTGGCCCAACTCGAACTCAGTCTATCAGTTACAAGAAATACATGATGACTTTCACGGATGGCGGATGGTTATTCATCATACAAAACACCATATTTCCTCAGTGACAAAGAATCAGAATCGACGTTTGAAGCACTCAAACAGTTTCACGTCATGGCTGAACGAGAAACTGGAAAGAAGCTAAAGTGGATTCACACTGATGGTGGCGGTGAATTTGTCAAGGGTCTATGGGTCGGAAATTTGGAATCAGACATACATGGACAACAAGCTACTCTTCTTCTCAAAATGGAGTAGCTGAGCGCGCCAATGGTACCATTTTAAATGGCGTCAGGTGCATGTTAAAGGATGACGATTTACCAAACAACATGTGGGCTGAAGCAGCAAACACTCATTGCTACGTGATCAACTTCATACCCTCAAATCGGAATCCTGATGTTGTCCCGGTGGAAGCATGGACAGGGAAACGAGCGGATATTTCGCATTTGCGACCATTCGGCTGTACAGCCTTTGCCAAGATTCCCGAGGAACACAGCGAAAGCAAACTTGATCCGCGATCAATCAAATGCGTCATGATCGGGTATAACGGTCGGATGAATTACTGACCGTGGGACCCGAACTTGAAGAAATTCTTCAATTCTCGGGATGTAATCTTTGAAGGTCGAGGACACAGAACCCTGCCTACAGAGGAAGAAATGGATGTTGATGATGGTTTTTGGACATCAGATCAAATTCCAGCGCCCAATCCAGCGCCTATTGCATCACAACCGGCTGTTCCAACTATCCCAATAATTCCTGAGGTTCCCGCGCCCATTTTAGCGCCAATTCCAGCGCTTGTTACCCCGCCACTTCCTGATCCTCCTATTCGCCGGTCGTCCCGAGCCAAATCACGGTCTAGAGCTGGAGAAGCATCAGATCAGGTCCATCTCCAAGATGAAATCTGATGAAATTGCTAATAAGGAAGATTGGGCAGGACCCCCGATAATAGGTGTGGGGGCCATGTACAAGTTCGGACGCAGCAAAGGTCTGCAAAACACAAAATTGCATGCAGCTCGCTCAAATCTTGCTCCTTTCCCTCAAAATTGTACCTGTTGAAGGTCCTCATATGGCGCTACATCCTGGTGCAATTTATTTCTCTAAAAGCCGGAATTTTTGGGGCATTTTGACCAAAGTTTGAGAATTGTTAGCTAATATGACGTCGATTCACGTGAGTGTTTTTCTAGCAGTTTCTATGCCTGACTAATGTCTACAGGCCGAAATGCGCTGTTGCTCATAGATACCCATTAGTCGGATAAGAATGTCTCCAGAAAGCCTCATGTCCAAAAGGCCGAGTTTTCGGAGCGAGCGTCTTGGCGGCTCCGACGCACATGTATTTTACGGAGATACACGGAGATACCATCAAACATCTCTGCGCAACGCTCGCGACATCTCCGCACCACGTACGCAACAACTCCGCCTCCACCGCCTCCTCCACAATCCCAATGCTCCTACCAAAAGATCTCTGGGTGAGTTTATTTTCCATTAATATTGCAACTACAAGGTTCCCTCATTGTTACCTTCGTATTTCTCCAGGTCTTCGAGCAATTTGACCCATCTCCCTTCATTCAATGATGCAACCCTCTGCCAGTACTCGTCATTTTCACCCCATCGACATATGGCTGCCCTGAGATAAGAGCCTAACAGAATGTCCGAGCCTCCCAAATCCCTGCATACATTTCTGCACTTTGTGGATTCAGAATCGGGACAGTCTTGGACGCGCTATACAGCCCTCCTTCGTTTAGGTAGACTGGACGTAAAGCGACTGCGAATGCCATGTGTAAGCTGAAGGTTCCGATAGGCATGTGACGAGGATGGTCGGGATAAGTCTCGTCGAGATACAGTACTCGGCAATGGTGATGGAATCTGCAACAGCGACATTGGTGGAATTATCGTAGATCATAGGAACTGTATACAGAGGTTTCCTAGCTCTGATTCCAGTCGATTTGGCACCGATGTCCTTGGCCACCGTCTCGATATCAGGATATTCAATCCATTCTGTCTTGTAGGGAAGACTCTGGAAATTCAGGGCATATCTATGAGAGGTAATGAGATGGGCTCGCACTCCAGAACTTGGGAATCTAGAGGGAATCTAGTCTTATCTTCCAGACATTCGGGGACCAGGTCTTGATTGGGAGCGAAGATGGGATGTCATAGAGGGTGATCATGGTCGATGTAGGAAAGACCACAGCAGCGGCATGTGACGACCGGCGTCTGGATGCATCAGTGATTCTTTACGATCTCCTTCAAGTTAAGCAACCGAATATCTCATTGGGCAGGTTGAAACCAAATCTATAACGGAAGACACCAGGTATTGGATAGCTCGTTTCTCTCACTGACAACGACATACTCCTGCCATCAGCGGCCCAGATGATCCGGTCATTGCTGCATTACCTCAACTTTGTTTGACTAAGAAACCTTGAAACACTTGCAGTCCAAGATGTACTATATAAAAGTCACTGGGAATGGACCAAGAGTTGTTCATTCTGCTGGTCAGACTCAAGCCATTTTACAACATTACACGTACCTCACGTTATTGCTGCGCGACTTTCATATGAGGTCTATACCCTTCGCGTTTGTTTTTCTCAGTGCCGTCTTCCTCCTCCAAACTGCCATTGGGCTCCCCATGAGTGTTTGATACACAACGACTGCTTAATATCATCTGAACCAAACCATAGCTTGTGCCACGCTCCGGTAAATCTGGCGCCCATACGAGTCCGTCCAGGTACTTTGTTCACATGCTAGCTAAATGCTGATAGGCCATTCTAGACCGATTGATCACTGCCAAGGATCATGCTTCAGTTCAGATCAACATCGCCGACGTTGATACAGATCATGGGCGCGCCATCAAGTCCACCTCGAAAACTTTACCTCTTGCTGGCCAAATAAGGGCTAAAGTTGATTCCAAATCGCCGAAGCCAGTTCTCAAGTCTTCCAAGACATGGTAATTCGGGTCACCCACTCAATATCAGACACTCGGTACATTTTTACGTCTTCATTGGCCTTGATACTGATAAGTTGGTAACAGGAACCCGTAGAAACCCTGTAGAAACTCGGCGTTCAGGGATCCTGGTGTCAGGAGACCGTAAAACTTTCGGCGTTTCAAGAAAAATGATTATAATATTCTACTTCTTTCTTTACGGGCGAAGACGCAAGTCTCCAAGCCTTTATTGCGAAAGTGTCTCGCTCAGAATGGGTGGAAATTATGAAAGAATTACATACCAGTCTGGGCTTTCAAGTTGATATTATTGGAATCTGTATCCCTGATGTCCGTTGTGTGGCAGAGGCCGATCTCACGCGGTCACCAGTGACTGTTGGTAGGACCGGGTGATATTTCAGGGACGGTCAAAGCTGGTATAACTTTTGCGTAGCTCAGATGTATGAAGTCATCAGTTTCTTTCTTGTCACAGCCTTAGAGGGTGTTTTGGAGTCCTTGATGCAGCTGAAACAGTTCAACTGCATCTGATGAAATCTTGGATGCATTTTGTGCCCGAAGGGTCCCATGTCGCTTTTACACCTCGTTGTACTCGTAAATAATAGTCATTCCTGGCCCTAATCTCCCTGATCGTTGTGTCCTGAATGTAAGCAAATGTAAGGTAAAGGTACTCTAGAAAAGAAAGGAAATTCCCGGTGTGGTTGAAGTCGTTGGGATGGATGGAAGCTCGAGTCGGAGCGGCTATTATTTGGTCTCGCGTTATGTATGGTTA
Source organism: Mycena floridula (assembly GCA_029320655.1). Classification (NCBI taxonomy): domain Eukaryota; kingdom Fungi; phylum Basidiomycota; class Agaricomycetes; order Agaricales; family Mycenaceae; genus Mycena; species Mycena floridula. Next base: position 16,221 of record JARIHS010000052.1, read on the forward strand.
TTACGATGGGATATTTTACGTGGCTGAGAGATAATGAATTGTTGGACAATGGCGGTTCTGGATAAACGGTTCGCAGGGGCTGGTGGGTGTCTCGGTGTAAGAGAAGCCACCTCCATCAGATCGATGCTGCCAATGGCAGAGAATGTAATATGAAAGTCGAAAAGACAAATCTAAAGCTCTCGAGGTCGCATGTGTTAGTGTCAGGTTGTAAGGCAAGAGTAAAGTATGGCACGTTGAACTGCAATCAATGTCTACCTCCAGTATAAATTCGGATGCAGTTGCCGAAATAGCTCTGGAGCTCAACGGCTGTCAACGTTCGCTGCCATGGGAGACAAGTGGAACCGGGAACCGGTTAGTTGTCATCCAGTATCCTGGGCCAGATAATACTACCATGATATGGACCGAGAAACGCTCAATCAACACGAGGGGTACTTGTCAGTGACTTTATCAAAGACTGAGAGGTCTTACCCCCTCATATGGTCCCTCAGAGCTCCGCTATTCACCAGCTCAGATCAATCATCAGTGACAGGTTGAACTGCGGAATTATCAAAGCATCAGCCGATGTAGAATGATGGTGGCGGCGTGAGATCATTCTAAGATCAGGACATGATCCAAAAGATCTTGCCCATTCGTAGTCTGCTCAGTCAACCTGGTCAAATTTGTGACTGAGCTGAGCTTTACTGGTGTTATTTACGACTAAGCAAGGGGAGATTCATCCGGTACTCTCTCATGTTGCGGTTTTGAACAAAGACTCATCAAATCGACATATGATCATCATTTCTGGGCGTTCAAAGTTTCAGATTGAAACCAAAAGAAAGATACGTGGGAATCAGACCCGAGGGCCTATAAAAGAAGACCTGGTTGCATAGACAGTTCCTCATTCTGCCGGTCAGATTCCCAATCCTTTCTACAACATCTTCCTTCACATTCTTGCTGTGCAATCAATATGAAGTCTCTATCCTTAGCCAGTGTTCTGTTCGCCGGTGTCGTTCTCCTCCAAGGAGTCGTTGCAGCTCCATTACCCCTCTCAGACGATGCTACATTGGAAGCACGAGCTGATTGGAGCACCAACGACGCGAAATACAAGCAGACCGGAAAGGCAAGTCACCTATGTTGCGATCATGTTCAAATAATTAACCCTCGCATTCAAATAGCTTACTCCACAGCCTGGTGTAACGGGACCCCATACCACTTTCCGCCAGGGCGGTACACCGAAGCATACTACCAATTACCAGTCATGGGAACCCAATGCTAACCCGAAAAATCCCAAAGGAGTGAGTAACTCTTGGTTCCAATCCAGAATATTTTCTAATGTATCTTCCAGGGTATGGTAGATGCTGGTCGCTGGCGCGGAGACGGAAAGGGCCACGGCGGTGTGCAGCCACCAATCATGTATCCCGCTGCGCAAGGGCAACCGAAACAGCCAGCTCGCCCAGCCACAGGCCGTGAGAACCCTCCATCGTACGACCATGCCAAGTTCTCCCAGTCTCTTGCTGGGAAGTCCCCGAAACCGGGTCTCTCAAAGTCCAAGACATGGTAGTTCATGACCTTCATTTGATGGTACCTAAATACTAGATACCTACAGTACTAGTAGTCTTAGCGTACATATTCAATTAGCCTTGCTAATGATAAAGAAATTTGTAGAAATCTTGTCGCATGCCTCACGCAAGTTCATTTCAAGTTGGGACTTTCTCAAGTCCTCCTCGAGCTGACTTTTCCAATCATACAATGAGAGTCTCACCAAGCGATCTATGACTACTGTACCAATCTGTATGGAGGCAACTTCCAACAGTGCATTACAGGCTGGACATACCCCGCAGTTAGCAACTGGGTCAGCGTGATGCGTTATGTTACCTATTTTTGGGGCTGGGCAATGTCGGGTCGGAATGTGGCAGCTTTGTCTTTGTTTGGTTGGCAGGGCGGTCATGATCCAGTTTTCCAGCGATAATAACTTTTGCAATTCCACAACTGATGGGAATCTGAGTAGACAGTTATCTCCCAAATATGGTCAAAAACAATGTGACCATCGTGGATTTTTGAGTTTCGCAACTGAGGTTGTGCTCGAGCCAGAATACCATAAGTTCGGACTAGATCTTGGAGGATAATTTTTTTCTCAAAAATCCGGGACAGTCATATTGGAAAGCATCCTATTCAAACAATACCTGTCTCTTCAGTTCCGTGATAAGTCATCTTTTGAAGAAGTTATTATCCATGCATGCTACAGTGGGATAACACTGTGACACAGTGACATTGACGGGTTTCTCTGCTCCATGTCGAACTTTGCCACATACTGTTGCCTTACAGTGCAAATTTTGCTTCTATGAATGAAAAGGCATCAGATTATAGGTACTCCGGATTTTTCTACCCTGATGGAGCTCCATGATAACAGAAAGGTGGTCCAGAAGGTCAGAACTGTCAGATGGACACTCGCGAGGAGAATTTGAACTAAAAACATGTAGAAATAAATAATATTAGCTGATATTGAATGGTTCTACTTCAACTAGATCCTACTGTTGCATTTGGATCAAATTCAGTGCAATGAAATCATCAGTTGAGAGTGTACAATGATAGAGACCAGCAGAATAAAATCCGAAAAAATCCAAGACCACTGAGCCAGTTTCATATCAATATATTGAACATATTTGGTCTATAACATGTGGCAAAAAATACGCTGTGGAAGATGGTACGAGATAGAACACAAAAACTAAAGTCTTTGGTGGGAGTAAACAAAGCCAAATATCCCGGGTCGAGCAGCGGTATTGCCCAGCCCCACTATTTTAGGCAACAGTGGCCCGTTGTTCCAAAACCCAGCCGGTCTCACCTGAACGGGAAACAGTGGTGTTCAGAGAGACAATGGATGAATAACTGTGGCGCTGGAATATCTAATCAACAAGTCCATGTACTAATTCTAAAATGCATGGATCAACAGCATCTAGTCGACCTCGAAAGTTTGAAGGCATCGGTGTGTCCTCTGCAATCATTGCCCGCATTAATCACTGACAGATCCTTTTGAAACATCTACTGACATCTTTGTCTCTTAACCCAGATGATAGCTCGTATCATACCAGACCTTGCAGGCAGGCGGTGACGAGGAGAATATTTAGATTGGGGACGGTGAAGTCGATGGAGTTGGAATGGAAGACGACGAATAATTCTATGATTATTAACACCCTAAAAAAACTCTGATTTTTGTACTTTTTGGTATCCTTTTCAAATCGACCCCAAGGTTAGCAACAACCTGAGCGTTACGCGTTACTGTTGCCTCCATACAGATCGGTACAGTATTTGTCTATCAAAACTATGTTCAGTGACCGAACAGACAACTTGGATGTATCGGGCTTACAGCGCTTCCCAAAAATAATGTCCGGGGGGAAACTACTACTGTTCTCAACTAGAAAATTGAAACTGGACCCTCGGCACAAAGTCATCTGTGCGGATGCGTTGGCGGCTTGAGGCGACTTCGCGACAACAGCGTGTTGTTGGCCGTCTCTGCATTTCTCGGCACCACCGTGTATGGGCTAACCTCCCTCGAGCCGCGAAACACCCACCGCTGCCGAGGAATCCGCCCACCCCACGCAGTAAAGCTTGGTGTCCGCCCACTCAACTTCCTGGTTGGGATATTCCTCTTTGAGAACAACACTTGTCCCGAGGACATTATTTTCAGGATCCGCTGTAATTAAGTCGAGGCCTCCTGTTGCAAACAGACAGATTTATCTGAAACCACCTCCATATTGGCCCAGATAATCTATGTTATACATCAACTTGCTCATCGTAACGAGTTATGTCTAAATCTATGTATAAATCAGGAAGTCGATTGTGCCCTGATTTCAACTTCCAGGGTGCCTGGAAACCTCCAGGCCTGCGGTGGTCCCAGTCAAACACCGCCAGGCGAACACGTTGACTCCGTTCAAATTTCCACCTCTGTTGGATGTCGCAAGGACTTTCGGAATAAGCTCTGAATCATGTTCCACGCATGGCTATATCTAAAAGCACGGATCTCCACACCGAAACGTTCATTTGTGAAACCTTAATGTTTATGAAGCACGAGGCGGCATCGTGGCGAGTACCCATAAATTCGGCGGAAAAGTGGGGACAGAAGCTGTTCTGGACAGCTGGAATGCAGCTTTGACGCTGGCACCGTAACTTCCAGGACAGCACTATCACATCATGGTCCGGTCAGACGACTACCTAAAGCACCTTCTATCTATTTGTGATTCTAAAATTATCAGTGTCGCCGTGAGTGTGCTTGTTACTCTGCTGGCGTTGGTGATGGAGTCGGTTGTTTCTAGGAACATTTTCTAATATCATTTTATGGAACAGGAGGCTGTGGTTGTATGGTTTGTGGAAGGAATCAACGATCACGAATGAACCCTCAATATCTCAATGGTAGAGTCTCATCCCACACAGGTTTTGGGTGGATATCTATGACGTTGGCAGCATAGGAGTCTTAATACGTGCTGGAACGGCATGTCCGTGTCCATTACACCATCTTACACGACACTGAGAGCCACTTATAAAAGGCTGAGGTGTTTGAACTATTTCTCTCTCTCAAAATGGCACCAAGTGAAGACTCTCACAGCACACGCAAATTTCTAGGCATTCGCTCCGAAACCCAAGCATCAACCCAGAACGATCCATTAGCATGTAAGGGGCCTCTTCAATTATGCCAAATATACATGCTCACTTGAGTTTCAACTTTCTTTTGAAAAAGATAAGTTACCAGCTCTAGTGAATGCAGTCCAACGAAGCTGGGAGATATCCCTTCGCACTGGTCTAATCCTGGTAAATATCAGTTATATTATCATCATGGGTCTAACCAGTTCTTCAGTCAGCTTCTCTCGCCATCGCGTCCTTGCTTCTGCTTTCCGTGATCGAAAGATCCATAACGACTCCTGAGGTTTCAGCTTCCGAGACTGCCCTCCTTGTGTTAAGCTATGCTTCAATCATACTCAACCTCGGCGGTACCGTCGACGCCTTCATTCTCATTGATGAACTCGGAGATACGGCATTGAAAGCATCCCGTCGTGATATCACAATTTCATACCCCATCTCATCCATGTCTATCATAAGGAACCACGGGATAAGATCCTCATGGATTTGGATAATGTTTCACTGTGAGTCGAGAGTCCGAGATCTTCCCCGGACTGACACTAGGTACAGGGACATGTTTGCACTACGCCGGAATATTCTCTTTCTTCGCCGAGCTGGTGCTTTATTCCTGGCTGAGACACTCAATTGCGGTGAGAGTCAGTGCGCTAGCCTTGACGGTAGTTGCAGCATTACCTACGGTACTGGTTTTCGTGCCAGGAGGTTGAAGAATGAGGGCAAGTCCCGATTAATATTTAAAAGACTCTTCGACAAAAGTAATTTAAAAGACTCCTCGACAAAAGTAACACAGTAGCTCCCATTAATGCACTCCATAAATTCCAAGTCCCAAGGGCATTGAAAGAAATATGTTCGCTCTCAGATGAGATAATAACTACTGGCGTCGTGTCGCCCAGTTCCAGGCTCGTCGAATGAAGCCTGGGCCTTGGACAACGGGCGGGGCGACCTTATTAGCATTGCCTGACACATGCTTGGCCTATCCGTCAAAGTCAAATCTGATTCATGGAGAAGAAGGATTCGCTTACCGCCAAAGTACCGGAAGATAACTTTTGACTCTGAAATGCTGTTGTGGCAATCACTGGAGTCGGAGTCAAAATTGGCGACGAGACTCCATTGAAAGGGCCCGCTTGGACAGCGGGAAGGTCGGCTTTACTGGTAGTACCCAACACATGAGGCTCAGCCTACCCATCGATGTTAAATCTGGTTCCTCAAGAAAGACGATTCGCTTACCACCAAAGTACGGGATGATAAGCTTCTACTCTGAAATCCTGTCATGGCAATTTCCGGAGTCGAAATTGGCGACGAGACTTCGTGGACCTTCGAATTGAAGGGGCCCGCCTGGACAGGGGGAAGGTCGGCTTCACTGGTAGTACCTGACCCATGAGGCTCAGCCTACTCATCGATGTTGAATCTGGTTCATCAAGAAAGAGGATTCGCTCACCACCAAAGTACGGGATGATAAGTTTTTACTCTGAAATCCTGTCATGGAAATTGCAGGAGTCGAAATTGGCGACGAGACTTCGTGGACGTTCGAATCGACGGGGCCCGCCTGGACAGCGGGAAGGTCGGCTTCACTGGTAGTACCTGACCCATGAGGCTCAGCCTACTCATCGATGTTGAATCTGGTTCATCGAGAAAGAGGATTCGCTTACCACCAAAGTACGGGATGATAAGTTTTTACTCTGAAATCCTGTCATGTCAATTTCCGGAGTCGAAATTGGCGACGAGACTTCTTGGACGTTCGAATTGACCAGGCCCGAGAGAGTCGGAATGGGAAACGAGATCGCTTCAGCCTCCAATTCGACAATGATCATGATGGCATCGTCGTACATCTTCTGCCACATTTCAAGGGCCTCTGTCCAGGTAAATTGCTTGAAAGTAGTCTCCAAAGCCTGATCTAGCCGGCGAACACCGACGTTCAATTGTTTGCCCTGGATTTGACCCTCCATTTCTGCTGAGTTCTGCAATACCCCATGGAGATCTAAATCATATTGTCTTCAGTGATTTGTGAGAGATAAAATAAAATTTGAGACATCACCCTTCAAGAGATAAGATCGCGATGCTATACTCGCAGGTTTCCAGAGATTGCAGAATCGTTGTGGAGGAAGGTTCAAGATATTGAGCCGGAGAAAAGATTGGGCGGCCAGCGGGACAATCAATACAGGTTCAGGTTGCCTGAGCGTGTTCAAGGGAGTTTCAAACGACAATGGTTGAAGGACTCGCAGTTCCCAACGCTCAACCTTCTCTATATCTTCCTTGAAGTAGAAGTAGGGACTCTTATCAATGATGCGAGTTTTTCCCCAGTGGAGGTGCCATTTATTCACTCTCCACATCAGAGAATCCAAGTCCTCGGTCGGTTGGCATGGGACTTGTGGGCGAACATCAAATGGATGAGTAATATTTGGAATGGAAGAAGGAGCTCACATTTGCAGAATGTTTGGCCCTGCTGGAGGAAGATATCTTGTGGGCGAATGAAGACTGTGACCGTAATACCTCCAGCTCCAGCTGAGTCTGTTCGTCCAAGAGACTCTCTCTTTTGGCGAGTGATTTTTGATTCGGTTCGCAGAATCTGTTTCCGTCTTGTCGTATCATCCCTTTTTGCCGTCTGTAATTTCTCCGTGAATTTTTGGAGCTGAGAAAAAGGCGTGTTCTTGGCATTTGGACTGATCAAAGTTTCCACTCACCATATCTTCTCTGAATGAATCCGGCTGTATCCCAGGAGCAATTTGAACTAAACGATACACTTTTTTTAAATTTGATTCATTTGAAGGCAAGGCACCGCTGTCAACAGGGTCGTCCTGGAGTTCTTTGAAGACAGAGTTGACTGCTTCTGTGAAACTTGGAGAGCGATGAATATCGCAATGAGAAACGTGAAAATGACACGTACTCTAGGACAAATTCATTCAAGCCATCGCTGTCTGGCATCGACTGCAAGACAGTACGATAGAGCTTCACCACTGCGACCGATTGATGAAACCCACGGGGATTGTCGCGTACGGATTTGCTAAACAATCCTTGCACGCCAATTCTTACTGTCTCCAGGATAGGCATGGAGTAGAGGTTCGAGCAGAGAGGTACAAAAGAGGCGGGTAATACTTGAGTGTCAGGAAGCTACTGTATACATACACAACTCGGACTACATCGTTTCCGATATCAAGTTACTCAGGCCGAGCGGCACAATTCGTACCGTGAATCGATTGAGGCAACCCTCATTTCCGCGACTCCACAATTATCTCTGTCAAAACATCCGGAGCAGGGGTGGTGAAGACCAATTCAATCGCACACGTGTCTAAGTCGCGTTTGATGCAAATTTGATGCACGTTACGTGTCATGGGCTCAGGCGTCGATTTGGAAGGAATGAGCTGGCTTTGATCCCACAAGACTAATGGAGGGTCCAGTCCATTCAAAAAGCTCGGGCTGTCTTACATTTATGTCCGAAGCCAACCCAGTCTTGACTTCCCATCATGTGTGAGCTACCGGTAAAGTAGAAGTTTCCTTTGCTCATGCTCAGCCTAGTTTTATTCACCCAGCGCCAGTCTGGAATTGATCTTGAGAAATGTAGGTTCAGTCTTTACGACTTGGAGTAACACATACTCATCGGAAATCTGCAGCAAGGCCGAAACTGATGGAAATATCTTGTGAGTGGCGTATCTTACTCTGATAAGCTGTTCAATCGATATCTGTAGACGAGTCTCCAAATCTGGTCAAATCTCAGATCACAGCGTGGGTGGCGACTGCTCAAAGTGTTGCAGTAGTTGTGAGTTCGTTATCACTATCTGAATTCCATCGAGCAACTATTTGTAGACCACCCTCATGGTCGGAACGTCTTCTCAGCTCTTGGGCGTCATCAAGTCTGACGACACACTGGCTAATATCAAGGGAGCTCGCATCAACTTGCTCATATTCTCATCCTATGCTGCGATCATCTCGAATGTGATGGCGACGATTGCATGTCTTTTTCTCATGGACCGACTTGGGGATATCGACCTGAATCAAGCCCACAAGGGACAGAATACTATCAGGGAAGGCCAAACTGAACCGGTAGGAAGTTTGAAGTTGCTACTGGACTATGGTGGTGATCGGGCTATCGGCCGGATCATGTATCAATGTGAGTTTTTCGCTCTTTCTGAAGGAAGATCTAATGACATTGGCTGCCATCGCAGGCATCGGATATTTTTTATCCGGGATGCTTTTCATGTTTCTACAGCTCTTGACGTATATGTGGCTGGGACAAGGACCGATAATGAGCGGTATCATCACCGCGCTGACGGTTCTAGCCATATCCACGCTATGGTATAGCTACTGGCATCAGTAGATGGTCGATCTAGATCTCAGAGCAGCCCTAGACCAATTTTGATCTTTGGTTCGTGTTGTCAACTTGCGATACACAGCGCTATACAGCCTTATACAGCACTCACAGTCATCTTATCCTCCTTTACGGACCATGAATTGGCTCTTGTTCTCCATTTTACAAACCTAGCGCAAAATGCCGAAGATGAATGAGATTCAGCGATAGCCGATCAGAAGATGACTGGCTGGATCTTTGGCGTCTAAGTACTTGGTTCGCAGGCAACCTGCAAATGGCAGGCGACTCGGAACCTTTCCCAGTCTCTATTCATTCAGAGATGCACTGCCCACCGAGGATATCACAATCACAGGGATATTCAACTGCCGGACCCAAAACCCTCAACCCTGAACATCAGTTTCAGAACTTGAGCCAGCGTCGAGTCTGAGTCGTTGGGCACCTGGAAAAGACCACTCAAGTTCCTTGATCCGGAGACCCTCAAGTTATCGTTCCAGATATATGTCAAATGCCGTTGCAAAAGGCGGAGACAATGAGGCCTATGTGCGCAAGATATATATTTCACTGCTTCCAGAGAACTAATACAGTCTCCGCATCATGTCGACTACGCCCGTGACATTTTCTCTCTTCGACGAGCTAACCCAACCAAAGCGAGCCGGATTTCCGGTCACAGACTTTCTCAAACAGTTGATCCAAGCCATCGGACATGACGTCTGCCTCTCAAAGCGTAACCTCCACTCCTCGTACTGGACAGTTTCTCGTGCTCGCGATGTCAATGACACTATCAACTCCCTCGCTGCCAAAGCAGATCAAGATGACTCTTGGGAAACATTCGACAAATACACAGGAATGATATCGTGGCTCGAGAAGTCAGTGGTTCATGTACCTTCGAGTTGCTGAGCACTAATTACTTTCGCTCAGGATTCTGTTGGACTTCTCTCTACTTGCAGAGAAGGAGTCGAGCGCTACCAAGTTACCAGTCGCTGGAAAGATACATACCGATCTCGCCTTCATCGAAATCTGGAAAGCCAACCGAAAGGATTTGCGTGAAACGGTCCAACAGCTCCTTGGGTCTCAATCTCTCCAGGTAAATCATTCTTCTGGTTCAGATCCAATGCAGGCTCCTGAGATATCAATATCCTTCAGGGTGACCAGACCAGCGTTTCAGCTGAGATTGAGGCCACTTACGGACACGATGACAGCGCGCTGCTCAAGGCGATCTCCCAGCTTCTGCTCGGCTATGCAGCCAAGATTTCTAGCGGGTATGCAAAGTCTAGTTTGGTCAAGATTCAGAAGCAAATCGATGGAATGCAAGTCAAGATTGCGGCCGCTAATGACAAGAGTCTTTCCGATGTATGGGGTCTTTCTTTCGCATTGAGTATCAGCTGAATATCCCACTAGATCGTTGTTGTTTATTCCATTCAGACTGCGATGATCATTGAGATCGTTGCAAGTGCTCGAGACCCTCAAGTCGCAGCTCGCTTAAATCTCCGTGAGTTGTGGATCAAGGCCGGAAGGTGCGTTGAATCGATGGTTGCAACATTTTTCAGAACTAACTCTGATCAAAGTCTGGTGGATCTCGTCGAAATGCACGTCAACGGTTCCAGGCTGGAAATCGAGACTCTCGAGAAAGCATGGGCAGAATTTTGTTCATACTTGGTATCATTATTATGTGTCCTTTTGCTTCAACGACCGTACTCACAAATTCAGACAGGCGGAATAACGGTAGAGCTTCCGGAAACTTACCATGAGTTGCGGGCACTCGTGACGAAGATCCGGCGTCCTTACTACGGACAGAGTCTTGCACTCGTATCCGGCTACATGGAACTCGAGACACGCTTCAAGGCGAAGAAGACTCTAGAAACGTTGAACCAATTGAATCTGTTCGTATTCCTGAACATCGATCGGGATCAGCGTTCTAATCCCTATACAGCGCGATTGAAGCCACGATCACGGCCCTCACCGCTGCAGCACAGATTCCTTACACTCCCAACTTCGTTTTCTCCGATAATGAAGATATCTCTACGACCTTCGACACCGCGAAAGAGTCCGTCAAGAAGTGTCTCAAGGATTACGAGGTCAGCATGGCCTCTGGCACAAGATCAGACTTACATGATAATCTTCAGGTCGATCCTGCCACCTTTGAGGCCAAGTTTATCGAAGCGCGTAAAAGGGACATCGCTTGTCTTGACCTCCTTCAAAAGAGGTTGAAGCCGATGAAAGTGAGTATCATTATAGTGCAAAGTATCAAGCAGTGATTCCTCATTTTTACATAGCTCCTCGATGGATCTGAGAAGCAGACATCTTTGATTCTCGTCCTCGAGATCGTCGAGCAAGTGGCCAGAGCACCTCCCAAGTCGACAACCAAGATCTGTACGTGTTCCTACTGCAGTGATCCCAGTCATTAATGTTCGCTAGATTCGGTCGAATCCACTATGATGTTGAGTGCCGTCCTTTGGAAAGAGGTCTCTCTCCAGCCTCTTGAGCGACGAAATCGCATGCGTACCAAAGGCTATTTCCAGGCAGGTAACGAGACTCTTAATTTGGAAACTGAGATTGGGAAACTTCCCGAGCGTGAGGGAAAAAGACGTCTTTCGTTGATGATCCCTATTTAGCAGCTGAGTTCAGCATTACCGCATGTACGCCACCTATGTTGGCCTTTGACGCTCTCCAATGCCACTTTTGAACCGCTTCATACAGTATCCAGACAAGATTCAAGTGAAAAATACATTTGATTTCAGCAGAGAAAATCACCTATGGATACAGCCTGTGTAAAGAATGTCCCACAAGCTATTCTATTTCAATTTCCATTTGTGAGTCGGAGGAATGTGATCCCTCCTCCCATTCGAAATCCATCTCCGAGCCAGTAGTCCAATCTGACTCTGACTCTGTATCAGAGGGCATATGAGATTCACCTGAAGTTGAATCCCACTGCTCATGGTACCGGTCGATAATTTCCTGCTTGGAACCGTGAACCGTGATGCCACATTGAGCGACGTCGCTCATCAGCATCAAGTAGTTTGCGCGGCTGCTAGGTCCAAACTCTATCGAAACTTGCTGCGATGAGACATTGAGGTTATCGCTGTTGAATGGTGACCTGCTTTCGATGACCTTGCGAAGGGCGTCAAAGCGAGCAATGTTGGTAGAATCTGGGATGAATCTGAGTATCAAGTGCGTTAGACCTGGCAAAAGCGAGGAATCGAAAGGTTCCGCTAGAGACTCTGGACAACACGTGGTGACCATTAGGCATGGAGCTTCAGTCTGAAAGTCGTTCAGATCCAATAGCGAAAGTCTGGCGACTGAAGGAAGCATTTTGAGGACACTGGTCGCAGAGACGCATACTCATTGTAGACACAGTGTCGTAAGAGAGGCGTCAAGTCGAGACCGTTCGGCGAATGCTACGAACAAACGAAAAGGGAAGTCAACTGGTTCACATGAATCGGCACGGCTGAGCTCGAAATATCGGAGGTTGTGGCTGGTCATATTGTCGAGAATGCTTTCTATGCTCTCGGACCTCCATAAACAAGAGACCGCGAGCTGCTGGACTGGGGTTGTCGTTGGAATCAAGGGCCTATGGGTATCATCTGCATCCGACCGTCTGGCCAACTGAATACGCGCCTCTACAAGTCTACTATATCTCTTCATCCTGGATGCTTTTCACACTTTAACAAAACCCAAAAGGATCGAGAGAGCGATGTACAAGTTGATTACCCTTGACTCTCAAGCCAAAATCCAAACATTTTGCTGGAGCTGGTAGAATCTGGCTGCCGAACACCTCTCTTTTCGAGACTTGTGTTCAATCTATTTGTATCCCGTTTGCGGTCGAGCTCAATTTGATATCAACGATAATCTTTGCATGCCGCTACATCCATACATTGGTTGTTTTCCATTACCATAGCACCTTCGATGATGAAGAGGATCAAACACTTGACCTCATGTCATCAACAGCTCAGCCTTCAAATCGTTCTGCGAGTTCGGCTGGGTGTTCAACTACAGAACATCATCTTACCACTTCGATAAGTCTCTATTTTTCAACATGTACTCATCTCGAGATGTATGACACAGGCAACAGTGATTTCAACGCTCTCAATGAGAGCTCTTCATTCGCTGCCCAGTTGACCCACCTGGCCTTGGTCATTCTATTGGGGCAACCTTCATACGTCATTTCTCTTGTGTCCAGATTATCTTTGGGAGAGACCATCACAGTCTGCGTTATCTATATCGATGACTATCTTATCCCGAGATTGCCCAGGCAGCTCCTTGAGACTGTCAGTTCGTCTTTGCATGCAACCCTCCAGAGATTGAAACTGCCGCAGAAGCAGTCAAAACGATTCTTTGGATTCAGCGTGTGCACAATAGCGTCACAGCTCATTTTGCAAAGCAATGGGGTGTCATCGTGTCAAAGGAGAACTCGACATGTGGGAGGAAGCGGAAGCCATTACGAGTCCTACTTGTTCATAAAATTTTCCATCTATCATTGGCACCGAGTATGATACTGATGGTAAGTATTGCATGCCATTGAGAAATGAATTCTGTTGAACTGGTTGTGAACATCCAGCCTCAATGTACTACATAGTCCGTTCAGTGGAAATTAAACTCACCCGGAGATGTTTTTGCAAGGAGCTGGTGGAGGAGAGGGTGGTGAATCGTGGTGTGTGTGCGGAGATGAGGTGGAAATGTTGCGGAGATGGTGTTTACGGGCATCTCCCTATGTCATTATCCTTATCTCTGTCTGTGGTATATTTGTAACCTATTCTCATGAATTTATCTGCATCACAAATCAATGACAAGCTTGTAGTATTATATCAGCAAAAAGAAGCCTCACGCAGCACCACGGAGGTCTCCCCCGCACTGCATAACATAATCCCTTTTCTTGATAGAACATTGATTCTTGAGATGTTTCACCTTTGACAACAGCAAGATGCCAAGAGGTAGCTTCATACAGTTCAATCTTTGTAGTAATATTGAATGCAGACAATAATTACTTTGCTTTCCAATCAATGAGCATGTTTTTTTCACGTTGGAAGTAGTATACTTCTCGGCAGAGTTGGGGTTTTTCGGCATACGACTTGCCGAGGGATGCCGACACATATCTCACGGGCGGACATGTCAAGGCGGAGATGTGTGCATGGAGATGTTGGGCGACGATGCGGAGATGTTGAGTGATTCTCACACTCAACACATTGAATTGGCTGTTTTTCCTCAATCGTCTCTGATTATGACACTGCCAGTCTTGCAGATCACCTCTGTTCAGAGTTGTCTGTTGAATAGCTTGAGGCTTGACACTCTCAACCTGAGAAAGGATCAATCCAGTGGTAGACTCGAAAGGTCTGCACTCCGTCTCAACTTTCACCCTCCGTCTCAACCGGGCTATCAATCAAGTTGGGTAAAGTCCAATCCAACTTTCTGTCTTGACAATTCTCTCAACTTTCTGCAGTTTGGTGATTGGCCTTAACTTTCCGCCAAATTCAATTGACAAACGTTCTGTGTTTCAAATATTTTTATCCAAGTTTCCGTGTATTTCATGATTTTAGCACCATCCTTCTGCCAATAATATCTTTTGGCTATCCTTGTATCCCAGTCTTCTGCTGTGAATGATGCTAATTTTGAACTGAATAGCATAATAATTGTTGGAACTTGCGATCAAGCATCGTCAAGGCAATATTTTGGAATGCAAATTCCATCTGCCCCAGGTTGCACCTCCGATTTCTTGGGTATTATGTTAGTAGAATACAACCCGAATAATAATATGATATCTCATCACCCAGATAACTGGATAAGATGACATTATCAAAGATCAACAATTATTTACTCTGCCTCAGTCAGGACCTGGGAAGGACTCGAACCTGCTATTTAGTGGCCAGCTCTCCAACTTGTCGTTGAATTGCAAAAGGCTGAGATTCGAGCAAAGGTGAGACCATTCTTTCATTCAGCAGAATCTTCTCACTGACGTCCATCTTATAGGTTTAAAGGTGGAGAAAACTCCCTGAAAACTATGTATTGTATTGTTGTATTATTTTCTGGTAATCAGAGAAAGTAGTCTTGTTCAGTCTCGTCCCCATCCGTTTTAGCGGGAATAACTCGCTTCTACCACGCGGGTAATGGTCAATTGACGGAGATTGTAATGTACAGTTGTTTGCAAAATGATAGAGGGAGTTCGCATGCCCGGAGATATTTCCTCTTTTGGCACCATGTCGTTGAGGCTACGTCATAAATCTGTTCCACTGGGTCCAGCAGACCCCTACAAGGACCACAGTATTGTAGAGATGTTGTGAAGTGACCTTCAAATGCATTAACAGGCAAAAGCAAGAGTTTATGAAATAGTGCGCCTGCCTTCAAGATGCCAGAAGAGGAAATATCTCCGGCAGTTTGTTTGTGGAGCACAAGCAGGTGTAACTAAAATTTTATTATCTCCGGGCTGCCTGACCTTTTTATAGTCCTTTGTGATAGATGTCCAGCACCATGCTGCTGGGCCCAGGTGAGCTGCGGCGATCCCAGCCTCGGTCAAATCCTTTATCAGTGCACTACCCCGAATACCCAGCTTCTTCGCCTCTTGATCAATTTTCACTGCTTTCACATCTTGCCGGCGACTGCTCAGCTCCACGACAAGCAAGAAGCTATTTTCCCCTCGGATCTCTCCCACACACTCGACATCCCCGAAAACAAAGGATCCGTCACCTCACATCTGGAATATTCCTGGTTCGACGATTCGACGCCGGCATTTGCCGACATCGCGATATTGAAGACGGGAGGCTTCGAGATTGTGCGATGCTCTGCCAGAGTCATAATTGCTTGGTCCCATCAAATGGCTCAGCTATAAATGTTTCCAATGTTCGCAAAAGCTCTTGGAGCCTTTCGATTTCATTGAATCGCGTTTGGTATACGGCGTATCACCCTGACCGAAATACAGCGGATTTTATTGAATCAACATTTAGTATATATGTGGCATAGCATGCTTTGAGATACAATGGATTTGAATAGATCCTATGTCATATATACTGTATTAGATTGTACTCCGGCGTATTACTGTGACCGACGACGTATGTACGGTGGCCTGCGACGTCTCTCGCCGTATCTCGACTGCCGAGCGCTGCCGTTCAGCGGAGATCGGCAACCTTCGGCTATCTTGAGTGCTGGGCGCTTATTACTGAGAATACCTCGGGCTTGAAGGCGCAGCTTTCTATGAGCATGATATTGGATTGGAGTCGATTGCTGCAGAGAAAGTACCAGAAGGATTGGAAAAGTTTTCCAAAAACGCACAGATCTTGGGAGACACGATCAGAGAATGGTTGGCTCAAGAGGAAATCTTGCCAAAGGCGTCCTGTACCCACTGTTGCCGCTCGGTGAAAAGTTCTAGTGATGGATTTTGAATTGATTTGGGCTGTATCATACTGTATCGGTTGTCTAGTATGTTATTGATTCAGTCTCAACCAGGCCGCAGGCTGGAAACTCATCCACAGATTTTTTTTTGGCCTATGTAACACCCAGACAGCACATTCATGTGCCTCCCGATGTACATTTGTAGCGATATCGAGGACTAGAAACCTCTAATACAGTCAAGTATGATTCACCCCAAAGAAATGCTTTACGCACACCATTGTTGTTATGGCAGTGTGAGATTCGAAAATCCGGTTACGTAGCTGCGCGGAGTCTTGATTCATGGACTTCATCGCCATATTTTTGCCCATTTTGCGTATAACACTTGCTGTGGAATGTTGCACACATAGACGTTTGCTAAGCACAGGCACAAACATCTTTTGTTTAATTTTTGTCAATTATTGTGTCTAATACATCAGATCGATATCCTGGTCAAGGACGCAAAAGTCGGTTTGCATTGGCATGGCGTTGGCAACGGCAGCGGCATTCGCATTCACATCGGTTTCGGCATTGGCATCGGCATCGGCAAAATCATAGATATACCATAGCTAAGGAATACGAGGAGTATGAGGGTGCAAAATGGGAACTTTGAGTGCAAGCAGACATTTTCAGCCAACAGGGTATGTGGGCTTACTGAAATGCACCACCTACTATTTATTGGAACTCCGCCCAGAAAACCGGATAGCGAGCCTGACCGCTGATCACGGCTGGTTTCGAGACGAAGGAATGCTTATTTTCAAGTTGCTACTCTACAGATCGCCGCAGTACACATATTGAGTTTCGATCGGGTATCGACTACAGGCACAGGGTAGGACATGGTTGACATCATCTGAGGCATCCTATCATCCAGCGAGACTTGACTAGTTTCTGAACTTGTACTTGACCACAGAATGAAGGAAAGAAAGAAGGAAGTTTGAAGGAACTTTAAATTTTTCAGATATGACTGCCCTCTGCATACTAGCAATTTCCATGTTTGGCTGCAAAATGAGTTCAATACCGATTCAATATCCGAGGACCAAGGGTCTTGCGTATAATACGTGCATTAAATCCGACTGTATCATATCAATTGACACGAACCCCAGCATTAGCACTGAAACGTGTGACCAATCCGAGCTGAATCGCTCGTCAGCAGTATTGAGCCGGGCCCAGGCTGGAGGGCCCTCTTACCGAGTTCTGATAAGTCTTTGTTGGTAACTTAGTAACTTGTTGAAGTCTCGAGTCAGCCTCTATATAAGACTCCATAGCGTAAGAAAGTCATAACTATCAACTTCAAGCTGAGCTTGACAGGCATGGCGTCTTTAGTGCAGCACCGAATCAGCCTTCAACAACCTCAGCCCAGCGGGGAGACCATCGACTCAGTGGCCGAGGATGAGCTCAAGCTTCCCAAAGCCTCGTCGCTGGTGATCATATTATTGACACATTTCTTGTTGCAGGTGAGCCTTTCCTCCTAATTCTATGATGGCTCCTTCATTCTACTTTAGATAACATTTTTCATTGTCGTCTCGTCCACAAACGAATATGCAATCCATCTCGGTGGCACCTCGACATTCTCTGGTGTCGTCATTGGTATTCCAACCGCTGTTTCTGCCCTTGCTCTTATACCGTTACTGCGGTATGACGGTGGTACGCTCTTCACTAGTGTTTGTACGAATTATCTTCACGTTCATATAGGGAACTACCGGATGCCTCTAGACGTCTGTTGCGCATCCTGTATAATCGGAATGATCCTGTATGCTTCGGCTTATAAGGCAAACTGGCTCTATCTCATCCTTATTGGACGCTGCATCAACGGATTCGGTTTCGCGTTCTGGATGTACACAAAACGGTACTGCACCGACTCACGTATCGTCGGACTTCGTCGTCGAACGACTTTGGCGAGCTGGTTGGTCATGGGACAAGGGCTCGGTATGTCACTAGGTCCTTTCGCAGGCGGGCTCTTGTTCAAAATAGGGTTCAAAAACGATGTATTCAATGGATTCACCAGTCCAGGGTGGATCATGGCATTCGTCTGGGCGATATTCTGGATTCTCACGCTCTATTTTTACGAGGATCCACCCGCGGTCATTCCAGCGCCCATTGAAATCACCGAGATATCGGAAACAAGCGGAGTTCAACGACCCAGAGTTTCCTTCTTTTCCAGTTTGACACTGGGCCAATGGGGCACGATATTTTGCATGTGCTGGTTCGCTCTGACGTGTTTTTTCATTCTTGGAGCTTGGGAATCCAATCTTCCGGTCTTTGGTGCCTTTTTCGACAAATTCCGATGGTCGCCTTTTGCAGCAGGCAACTTTATCGCCCTGGGCGGCATCACGACCTTTCCATTCCTTATCGTCAATCTTTTTGTCGCTCGACGAATCCAGGATCGCAAGATCCTCTCGTTTGGGACGGCCTTGGGAAGCGCTGGACTTATCGTGTTCCTGTCATTGTTGAAGACGAATCATGTGAACTATGTTGGGACTTTCTTTTGCTGGTGGGCAGTGGCATTGGGGTTCAATGTCGCCAGTACGGTGACAACGAGCTTGTTGAGCAAGCAACTTGACCCGAAATGGAATGCTTGGTCCTCACTGGCTATTCAGTATAGCAATAACGCTGGACGGGTCTTTGGAGCTGTCTGGGGAGGAAGTGGCCTGGTTGTTGGGATGCCCAACTATATCGGACTGGAACTTGGTCTCGTCGGTGTTGGAGCGATGCTCTTCACCTGCTTTTGGCGGGATCTCAAGGCACGGCCGGGATAACTAGATTGTGAGTTTTGCCTCGATCCAGCCGAGGCACATTTTAATTTGGTGCCTACAGCATTCTAATCGCTTCGCTTTTTGTCAACGTTATAAGGTCGGATGGTGAAAAGTACCACTCGGCTTATGACGGTTCCTTTGTAAATTTGTAACAGTAATTATTTTTGCTATCGGGCATTGTAGATAACGCAAAGATAACGTTAGATGCCCGCTAAATGACGTTAGATTCTCGCACAGGCTCCTCTAACGTCTAATCCTCGGGAGAGAATATCTCAGCTGCTTCTCAATCAGAACGTGATTATAATGATGTAGCGCCTTAAAAAGGTCAACCCGATATACTTACAGCTGATAAAGCAACGACAGGTTGCAGAGAAAACTGACGCTGTTCGGCGGACGAGTTTCGATGTTTCATCACCTCCAGACCCGGTTGTCAATGGCCAGAACCACGGCGAACAGTTTTAAATTTTCTCTGCTGTAACATTGTTTTGTAAGTCCAAATGGATGATTTGAACTCGTGTTGTTCGGCGGACTTTGAATGTTTCATCATTTCCGGACCCGTTATCGACGGCCAAAGGCCCCGAAGTTCGAACCCTCTAGAACCACGGTAAAGAGCTTCGAACTTTCTCCGCTGTAATATTGCGAATACTTAAGCCCGAGGTAAGCCCGAGGTACCCGAACTTTCGACTCGTACTCTCTGAATTGTGCCAGATTGTACTCATGATTTCTAACAAAGCAGATACTTGAAACCTGCTTGCAAAAGAGACAGTCTAGCAGGATAGTGAGCAGTGGGCCAAAGACAATCAGTAAATAATCGGAGATAACTCAAATCTGGACCATGGGGATCCTCGGGGCCCATCAAAACAATATAGTATGACATTCCGCTTGTCACGTTGGCGAAATAAACCTCATCATCAGCTGTCATGTCGTTTTGTGTGACCAATCCAAGCTGAATTCATTGTCTCTCAAAAGGACCTCCGATAATAGACCTAGGGAATAGATCCAAATCGAAGAGATTCGGGATTTTTGTCCGAACCCAAATGTGCGATTTTGGTTGATTTTTGTTGGTCTGGACTCCACTCTAGCCCCTGTCAGAGCTCAATATTTAGCTCTCCAGAATTGCCAAAAATAGGTGAAAATGGCTAGACATGCTCATTTTTTTCCTGATGCATTCAAAATTATTTAACAGCATGCTGAAATTTGCTGTGAAGATAGCTGGCAAGCCTGGAACCTACAAGTCAGACATTCAAAAGATATGGTCAAATCCGAGCCCCAGACCAACCTTTTGTCTGAAGTGGACTTGGGCTTTTCAAAATTTATCAACCTCGCCTATGGTGCCTAGAACAGATGGGGATGAGCAGGGATGAAACTAAATCATCAGAAAATATCCAGCCAGGCTCTTAGGCTGAAAACTGGCTCATGGCCTCTTATCTGTTGGTAACTTGGTAACTTGTTCAAAAAAAATGTTGAGCTTAGCAGTCATGGCATCTTTGCTGCGATATAGTCATGATAGTGTACTCGGTGCCGGCGAAAGTAACCGGAATTTTGAGTGTGATGTCATACCCGGTTGACGTGGCAATTCCATGATCTTTACAATCTCCTGTCATGTTACCATGGGTCTCAATTGCACCTATAAACACAGTACTTTCAAGGAGAGTTGAGCTGATGAGAAGTAGTGGATAATTTGGGCATTTGGTTGGGAATAAACAGGTTTGTTTGTACATATTGTAAATTCCGGTTACTTTCGCCGGCACCGAGTATGACTATGGCCATAATAGTGTGTCAAAGTTAACCCATCTTTTTGGCATTTTCAGCATACTTGGGCTCAAAAAGTGACTTTTTCAGCTAACTCAGGCCTGATTTTGGGGTGAAAAATGAGAACTTGAGGTCAAAATTCCCAACTTTGGAACCGGTTTTTTGTCCAACTACAGAGCAAATAAGTCAAACTTGGGACTCCAGGAGTAATACTTTGGATCAAAAGTTTCCAACTTCAGATCCAAAGTGACCATGTTCGGATTGAGCTTCCATGTGATGTTTGGAGTGTCCATGTTTGGATCAAGTTTCCATGTTATGTTCTGATTGATGGTTTCCATGTTTGGGTCTCAAGAATCCAACTGGCTCTCTCATTGCTGCAAACTCATAACTGTGAGCAACCAACTGAGTTCAAACTTTGCCTTTGAGTTCCATCTTTGATACAGACTCAGGCATTTTAGTCTGAATCAGATGACTACACTGCCAAAAGTCTTCCAGCTGGACTCAGGCTCTGACCACAATGGAGACCACCATGAAACAATGATCAAGGGCCCAGAAGCCGGCCAGCCATTGTCCAAGTTCCGAGACAATGGACTCATTGTTGGTCCACTGGCGCCCATTGTTCACCAGGTCTTTCAGCCATAGTTCAGATCAGCCTTATACGTCATCCATTGTTTCTATCGATAGATTCCAGATTCACATTCTGCTGTCCTATGTAAGGCACACTGTGTGAGAACTCAAACTATAAACACTCAATTCCGAGTCTCGATCTATTCCACTCGATGTCGAGAGGCGATGGAGCGGCTAGAGCGTAGTAGAATGGTAAGGATATGAAATTGAAAGACTAAGGAATACAATATTCTAACTACTGTTTAAATACTAGTAAACATGCGACTACTGTTCGTTTTCCACAATGCAAAACATCCTGCAACCATGCTTTTAGCAACCTGTTCCCATGCCTTCTTTACTAAGTGCCTTTGGGTTTCCATGCCTGTTTCCTGTTTCACTACAATGCGCTAGTTGTCTGTTCACCATGTGTTGTCGTGTCCGAATGCCTTGAGGTTTTAATCTCCACGCCTCATGTTGTCCTATGACCTTTGTGCTGGATCAAGCATGTCGTACTTCTATCTCTTATCTTATCATCACATGTCCTCCCGTGATCCTATCAATCTAAGTCCTCGCTATCTTGACATACGTCACTTATTGCTGCTTTATGGACTAAGTCCAACAACGTTGATAGTTTTACTGACGTTTGAGCTATGACAAGAACCTCAGGTTCTGACATTACCCCCCCCTCAAGGTCAACGTCCTCGTTGACTAGAGTTGTGTTTTCTGCTGTTTTTCTGATATTTATGTCATTATTTCGTGAAGTATCGTCTGTTATTATAATTTTTTCTCCTGTTGTCCAGTTGAAAAGTTTTCGTTCTGGATAGGGTTGGGATTCTTCTTTGGTCTTGTATCGTTAACCAAATAATCCCAATGTCCTAAAGGGAGAACTGGGACTGGTACCGAAACAGAAGTTGTGTTGATGTTGTTCTTCTGTTTGTATTCGGTAAGGATTTCGGCGGCGTTTGGTAAGATGTTACGCTCCGGTTCCCATGTGTTCTCGGACATCGGATAGTCCTTCCATTTGATCAGGTACTGATAACCCTGACCACGTTTCCGAGATTTGACAATCTCTTCAACTTCGTACTCTTCTTCTCCATCAATGATAACAGGGTCTGGTCGTAGTTCTCTCCGGTGTGGTGGGGGTTCCTTGTATGGAGTCAGGAGCGACTCATGGTATACAGGATAGCGTTTGTCCATCCCTGGGATTTTTAATTTGTAAGAAGCTTTCCCTCGCTTCTCTAGGATCTCATACGGTCCTAACCGTTTGTCACTAAGTTTTTTAGAGGGTCTATCGATGTTAACATCTTTAGCCTCAACGTAAACTTTGTCTCCGATATTAAATTCCGGTGCCGGCCGGTGACTCTTATCATAATATTTTTTCATATTTTTCTGCGCTTTTTCGAGCGCTACTGTCGCCTCATCTCGGACCTTTTTCATCCTAGATGCAAACTCCTCTGCTGACTCATTGCGTGACCCTGTAGTCCCTTCGATTCCTTTCCATGGGTGATAACCATGATCAGCGAAGAATGGTGACATCTTCGTGGATGCATTGACTTTGTCGTTGTAGCTAAACTCTGCCAATGCAAGCCATTCGGCCCAATCCGATTGATGCCAATTGATATAAATCCGGAGGTATTTTTCAATTTCCTGATTCATTCGTTCAGTTTGGCCATCTGTCTGAGGACGAAATGCTGTGCTCGGGTTCATTTCTATTCCGAGCAGCCAATTGAGTTCTCACATAAACTTGGAGACATATCGGGGATCTCGGTCCGAAATTATCTTTCGGGGAACTCCGTGGTATCTGATCACCCTGTCTCGTGTTAACCTTGCGATTCCCTCGCTGGTAACCTCCATATTGGTAGGTTCGACATGAATAGATTTCATAAAGGTGTCTACCCACACCTGTATGGCATCGAAGCCATTACTCTCTGGGAGGGGTCCGATTAGGTCCATTGATATCGTCTCCCAAGGTCCTGCAGCTATTTTGTGCGGGTTAAGCTGTCCCGTCTTTGACCTCTTCGCTTTTGCCCGTTGGCAAGGTTCACAGGTTTCGCAGAACTTTTTGATTTGATTTCCCATACGGGGCCACCAAAAGTTTCTCTCAATAAGTTCTTGGGTGCGTAATTCTCCTGGATGTCCTGACAGTGGTTTGTCATGATGGAGCATGATGATCTGCTCCCTCAGTTCATCACTTCTGGGAACATAGATAAGTTCCTTGTAGAAGATCAGATCTCCTTCTCGCTTCCACCCCGGTAAGGACTTTTCTAACGCGAGTTTGACGCTGGTGTCTATCTTTTGCGTGGTTTTGATCTTATCAATCAATTCCTTGTCAAAGGCTTCGACTTCAAATTCTGTGGCTCGGAAGTATTCCGGTTTTAGTAACACCACGTTTTCGTTGTCGTTGCTTCCTTGGTCGTGATCTGCACGCCTTGACAATAAGTCAGCCTTTTTGTTTAGGGCCCCTGGTCTATGCGTGAGCTTGAAGTCATACTGAGACAACTCCCCGATCCAACGCGCCTGTCGGCGATTGAGTTTCTGAGGCTGCTTGAAGTATTCAAGATTCTTGTGGTCTGTAAGAATCTCAAACGTCTCGTCTGCCCCCATAAGGATGGCGCGCCATTCCTCAAGCACGAGCATGATTGCGAGCATCTCTTTGTCGTAGATCTCGTAATTCCTTTCAGTCGCTGATAATCCATGTGACATGAATGCCACCGGTCGCCATTGACCTTCCTGTTCTTGACTAAGAACAGCGCCTGTCGCTCCTTCTGATGCGTCTGCCTCAACGCGGAACTTTCCATGATCTTCAGGAAGTGCTAGTACTGCATCTTCCTTAATCCGATCTTTAATTTTCTGGAAAGCCACGCTTTGGTCATGACCCCAAGAAAAGCCGGCTTTTCCCGTCAACTGTGTTAGTGGCTTCGCCACCTCACTGTACCCGCGCACAAACCGACGGTAAAAGTTTGTGAAGCCCAGGAAAGCCTGGACTTGTTTCACGGTCCTTGGTTCGGGCCATTCCATCACGCCCTTAATCTTTACTGGATCCATCTTCATGGAATTGTGCGAGATGAGTACTCCCAAGTATTCTATCTCAGTGCTTTCGAAATCGCACTTTTCGGGTTTGAGATATAACTTGTGTTGTTGGAGCACCCCCAATACACGTTTCACTATTTTCCGATGTTCTTCCATTGTTTCTGTAAAGATTAAAATGTCATCTAGATATACAATGACATGTCCCTCATTGATGAGTTCTCGTAATATATCATTCATCATGTTTTGGAACGTGGCAGGTGAATTCGTAAGCCCGAAAAACATGACAAGAGGTTCAAACAACCCCCGGTTGGTTCTGAATGCTGCTTTCCATTCCTCACCTTCTTTGATCCGGACATTGTTGTATCCCCATCGAATGTCAAGTTTTGTGAAAATCTTCGCTCCCCGAAGTGTATTAACTAACCCCGAGATAAGCGGCAAAGGATAACGATTTTTAATCGTCATGTCATTCAACTTCCGATAATCTTGTACCGGTCGAAGAGATCCGTCTTTCTTTTTGATAAAGAAGAATGCGGAGGCCATCAGTGACTTTGACGGTCTTATCCTTCCGCTTTGTAAATTCTCCTCCAGGAATTCATTTAGTTTTTCCTGTTCAATCCGAGATAACGGGTAGATTTTACAATCTACAGCTTTGGAACCAGGTTTAAGTTCTATGGCGTGGTCCCACGGTCTCTTTTCGGGTAAAGAGTCGAATGACTCCTTTGCGAAGACTTTGACAAATTCCCGATATTGTTCAGGGATCTTATCCTCTGTCATGCGTTCTCTTCCCTTCGATGCTTCTTCAGCCATCTCTTGGGCTTGACTTGCTTTAGCACGGATGTCTATTCGTTCATCCACGCGTTTGGCAAAGTCAACAAGGAGAATGGATTCTCCTTCTTCGAGTGGTGCATCTTCTCCCACTCCGGTCCGGAATTCCGTACCCTTCATCCCGCATTCGTTGGGACAATGACTGAACGTAATTTTCTGGGCGCCCCAGTCTACTTCCGGATTGTGCTTATTGAGCCAATCATAGCCAATGAATGCACGTGTCTTTCCTAATCCGGTTACCAAGAATTTGATTTTTTCCTGGTGGGCTCCCACGCTCATGAGGCACTCTACATAATGAGTGATTTTCCCATTCGCGTTTTCAGTGTTATCCGCATTAAACGCTGTGATAGGCGCTGGAAGCGGCTTCATTTCAAAACCCTCTGCACGGGCGTACTCTCTGTCGATACTAGTGGTGGAACAACCACTATCTAAGAGCGCCTTGATTGTTCGGGTCTTTCCTGTTTCAAGCTGGGTGAGCTTAATCGGGACTAGCATCTCACGATGGTGTAGATGCTTTCTCTCGCTCCTTAATTAAATTCTGGAGTTCCTTCGAGAGTAAGTCCGGTTTGGGCTTCCCTTGCTTTTCCGCACTTTGGCGCCTCTGGGCGGCGTCCGAAATGGGACTCTTCTTAGGCGCTTCCTCTGATTTAACAGATTGAGCCTCCGCAGCAGCGCTGCCCTTTTTTGTCTTTTTTGATGAGGTTTTCTCTCCCCAAGCCTTTTTAAATACTTTCTTGAAGGCACCCCACTCTTCATTTCGAGCGTTGGTGCGACGGTTCTTCTCTTTTTTAATAAACTTTTTCTTTAAAATAACTACTCGGTCCTTAGCTTTCGTAGCTTCGGCAGATAAAAAGTCGTGTATATTTTTTCGTAACGAGTCATCTTGTACATAAAAACTATCTTCGGTCGGGGTCTTTTCTGCTACCGATCCGAGTACTTCGAAGTGTCCATATTTATTAGAAACCGAGGCCGGCGTCTGTTTGGCTAGAACAGGCGGCCCTCTTAAAAACCCTTCTCGCAGAGGTATGCTGCGAGGTCTTTCAGGATCTGAGATCCTGCCTCTTCTTTGTCGAGTTGCCCCGTCAAAGCTTTTAAATTAACTGTCCCTCTTCGGGACCTCTGTGGCTCCGGACAATTCCGAGCCATGTGTCCTTCCTTGTTACAGTTGTAACAAAGGAAGGGTGTTTTCTTTGTCGACGACTTGTCGACGTCCATTGCCGCCGGAGCGGGCTTTGAAAGATTTGGGGCTGTTCCAGTCCCCTGGGTCCTTTGACCCTGAGCTGCCGTGTTTGAATTCCCGGTCCGGAATGGTACGAAAGGAGCCTTGTGCTCCCCGCGAATTTTCTTCTTTTCAAGGTTGTTGGCAACCTTGCCGATGACGTCGACGTACTCCTGGTAGTCCGTCGGAATTCTTTCTGTCCCATTGTACATGGGATCTATCAACTCGCGGTTGACATTTTCCTCGAGGAAATCAATCAAGATCGCCCCGTGGTCTCCCCGGTTTAACCCGGCTTCGTCGGCGAGTAACTCAAAGTCGGTGAGATACTCGGTCCAGGATTTCTTCCCCTGGCGGAGTTTCCTTAACCGCAACAAGGCGGTTTGCTTTCGGCCATCATCATGGAAGGCCTTATCCAGCAAATGCCGGAAGTCTGACCAGAGCATCTTTCTGGTCACATTGTTGCCTTGGGCGTCTTGCCCTTGGCTAACTTCTTTGATCGACCCGTCGAGTGGATCGATCCAATCTTTTTCCCAACAGCGGGCCCAGACCGCTGCAGGACATCTCTTTCTGTCCTCACTGCAAAGCAAGGACAAGGTGAACCATATTTTCTTTGGAGCGGTATCAAACTCTGTTGCATAAGCTCCGAAATACCTTTGGAGCTGTGAGAGGAAATCCTCGTACTGGTCCTTATCTCCAGTGAAGCAAGAGGGAATTCTTGCATAGACGACTTTGGACATTTTTCGAGGGAGGTGTTGGGAGATTCGGGTAAGAAGAAGTGGAGGTGGCGTCTGTTGCCTACTCGGTGATAATGGGTATGAACTGGATCTGCTGGAAGACGGAACCGGCGAAGGTGTGCGAGTAACGGGCGAGGGTGCCCGATAAGAGGTGAACGTGGTTTTGTGACTACCGGATTATAACCTTCCGGCGTAGGGAGCTGAGTTTTAGAAGCAGCTACTTCGTTGATGCGCCTCTCGGAGCGCGGTGGTGAAAATGAGGTAGGAAGGGAATTACAGAACTTCTCTTGCGAGTGAAAACAGTCTGGGTCTTCTACGACACCCCCGATACTGCCGCCGGTGCCTCTCCGAAGATTAGCTACCTGGCCTTGATGCTGCTATGACCCCGAGTCAGACTCAACGTTACTCGAGAGGTACTAAGCGCGTTCACTATAGTGGAAGCTCTGCTGGCGCTAACAGCTACAATCCGCTGTGAAGGATGGGAGGTGAAAGTTTTGAGTCTGTACGGATAGACTCGGAGGGATATGGCGAGGTACGTCTCTCAAAGGGATTGTCGGTACGTGTGACATTCCTGAGCGACGGTAGAGTTGTCCGTGGACGAGATAGAGAGAAGAGGAGATAGAGGAATAGAGGAAGGGTATGAAGGAGGTAAAAAGGAAGAAAAGGAAAACTAAAAAGCTTAGCTGCTTCGAAAGTGTGTTCTCCAAATCAGCGGCTTCAATAGCCATGCCTCTTTCCAGTAATTTTTCGGTGCCCCGGAACCCCGCACCAATGGCAGAGCAATCACTTTCTAGGCAACGTCCACTTTCTAGAAGAAGAGGGAAGAAAGAAAAGGATGAAGGTACGAAGGTATGAAGGTGAGTCTTTCAATATGTGAGAACTCAAACTATAAACACTCAATTCCGAGTCTCGATCTATTCCACTCGATGTCGAGAGGCGATGGAGCGGCTAGAGCATAGTAGAATGGTAAGGATACGAAATTGAAAGACTAAGGAATACAATATTCTAACTACTGTTTAAATACTAGTAAACATGCGACTACTGTTCGTTTTCCACAATGCAAAACATCCTGCAACCATGCTTTTAGCAACCTGTTCCCATGCCTTCTTTACTAAGTGCCTTCAGGTTTCCACGCCTGTTTCCTGTTTCACTACAATGCACTAGTTGTCTGTTCACCATGTGTTGTCGTGTCCGAATGCCTTGTGTTGTCGTGTCCGAATGCCTTGAGGTTTTAATCTCTGTGCCTCATGTTGTCCTATGACCTTTGTGCTGGATCAAGCATGTCGTACTTCTATCTCTTATCTTATCATCACATGTCCTCCCGTGATCCTATCAATCTAAGTCCTCGCTATCTTGACATACGTCACTTATTGCTGCTTTATGGACTAAGTCCAACAACGTTGATAGTTTTACTGACGTTTGAGCTATGACAAGAACCTCAGGTTCTGACACACTGTATCCTCACCTTCTTCGGAATCATCTAGCAATTTGATCCACTGTGATATTTCCGATACATAGCCCATTCTCTGGCGCACACCTTTTCTGCTGTCCCAGGATTATATATCTCTCTCTGTAGTTGTTGACTGCTCGTTTGGCTAGACAATACATATGGTTCTGTCTCAAATTTGGCTCACATTCTTTCATAAAAATCACAGAATATTCAAATAGAAAACATATAATTATTGGTACAAATAAAACATGCAATCATGTCGCTTTCATCTAGGTCGGGACACTATTGGTGGATGGGGAAGATTGTACAGGAGGGTCAGGAATCTGCTCCTCCTCCTCCTCCTCATTGTTCTGTCGTGGTGCTGTCGCTTTCTGGGTTTGCTGTGTAATAATTGCATCGATGTCGTCCTGGAATGAATCTGCTGAGGGTGGATTCTCCTCCAAATTTTCAGTGTCAGTGGCCTCCCCATGTGCTTTGCGGTCCTCATCGAGAATGCGCTTGAAGATTCTACAAGAATAATGAATGTTGAGGGATCATATAAGAACAATATTCACTTGGTGACACAGTGAGTGACTGGTTTCTTCCGCGCCAAAGAGGTTGTGAAAGCTGCTGCTTGGATGTCCTTCAGATCTGCATTGAGTGAGTCCCAAAAGCTTGGTGTTGAATCAGCAACATATACGTGGCGCTGGAGAAATGTGAGTCAAAATAAAAACAGTGATAGTGAAACACACCATAAGAGCAACATGGGCTGCAAGAGCAACCATAACTGGGGTTTTGGTGTCCTCGACAAGACTCTTGGTAAGCTGGTATATTGTCAAATGCTTTGACTTGTCGAGTACTGGACTAGTAGCAACCGATTTGATCTTCTCAATGTCAGCATGATTGTTCTCGATATTTGGCAGCAGTCCATAACGGTGCTTGAAAACCATAGCCTTGATAGACAATTCAGATAAGACGATATAAGATCAGAAACACATACCATGACATGAGCGAGAGCAACCTTTCCCTTATATGCGCTGATATGGCTGGACAGGAGGACTCCATTCGAGATGCTGATAATGTTTTTCTGGAGTCTGGTCAACAAATGAACAAGAAAGAGACATGCATGACACCTTTAAATCTTCAGAGACACTGAAAACCGGCATAGCTTGAACCACTTTGGTGAGCAAGCCTTCCATGGCCATCACTGCGGCAAAAAGCTTTGCATTCTGGATGGCCGGTGTATCCTATAAGGCAGATTAGAACCTCGCAGCAAAATACAACAAGAATACCGACCATGACAAAAGCCTCCAACTCAACTTGCTGGTCAGGCCACAACCGTTTCTTTGCACCATGCTTTTTCACCACCGCCAAAACATTTTGCATTCCCTGTGTCATGCCACTTGAGCTCGGTTGAACAGCGCTAGCTTCGTTGTCACTCCAACCATCGTCATTATGGTCTCAGCAGCGCTTGTTGGTGTGAGAAGGCGTTGGGCAGAGAGGAGAGCTATCGGCAGCTGCATAAGCGTAAATGGCTGAGTTATCTGGACAAGGGGGCATATCAAAGTGATATTTCTGAAAAGATATAGAGAGTTCATGGGGATTTGGGACAAGAATCGAATGAATATCACACACCTTTATACTGACAGAGAACCATGCCGGTTTGCCCCGATGCGGAAACTGCTGATCACCCACTTAACCTATTGTTCTCGACAAGTCGCTTTTGCCTCCTGAATATTGTGAAGTAATGCCTCCAAAACGGACACTACCAGATTGTAAGCATGGTATAATCATGAAATGAAGATCTCGCTCACCCAGCGGAACAGATGTTTATGAATCAGAATAAAAAGAAGGTCCTTTGTGGTCGCTGTAATGCAACAGCGATGTCTGAGACTTGGATCCTTTGGGGAAGCCTTGGCCAGCATCTTGCATCGAATGGTCATAGCAGTGCTGTTGCCCTATATGACCAAGGAATAATAAATCAGCAAATCAGGGCTGAAAGACAACAGCAAGAAAATACCGAAAATCTGACCTCGGGAAGCAAGCTGAGCCAGGTCACCTTGCCAGAACCGAAAACTACAGGTGGTAACCATGTCTCAATTGCAGAGCAGAATCTATGGGCCAATTACAATCCAGTGGATGCAAACTCTGATGCAGGAATGGACGACATTGACGATGTGCTGGCAGCTGAGGCGATGTTTGAGAAAGCTGTTGACCGGTTTGGCCTCTGGAATGCGGAAGCTCTTGGAGCTAGGATTGATGCTGAGCTCCTTGAGGAAGAGGAAGCTGTGCTGGCAGACGAAGATGAGCTGGTGATGAATGAGATGCTGGAAAATCTCGGTGAGAAAAGTGACAAGTGACGTTGTCACTGATGATCTCATTTTTCCCAGACTTGATGGAAGAACTTGACGAGCAAAAAAGCTCGAGCGCTGAGTGGTACCCTTATGAATCTAAGACAGTATGAGCTTGATTTGACCTGCTATGGGCTGTCTTGAACATCCCCACTAGATGTTTCTGCTTGATGCACTTGACAATCTGCCCCGATTGCGTGTTTCCGATTCATTGATGAAAGTATTCATCTGGATCCTTCGTGAATCTGGTGCACGAGAGGTTCCCAGCCTATATGCCCTTCGTGAAAGTCAGAAATCATTCTGCCAGTCCACTTCCAGTGGTGTCACAACAATCCCTTGTACATCTGTCCGTGGCAATGTCTTTCACATGAACAACCCAAGAAGCATTGTGGGAATGGTGGGTCCTTTCTGATTGCAGTTGGTTGATTATTGATCAATTCAAGGATTGGAACAACCCTTTGGTTCATAGCCAAATTCATGTTTATCCTGAGATTCCGCCCAATGGCGTAGTCTCAGAGATCTGGCACGCTGAAAAGTTGCGAAAGGACATGGATCTCAGCTTCCTGAGCCCTATGTATGATGCTGGGGCTTCAAACCACTTCTACATCAATGAGGTTGCAATGCTCAAGTCACCAGTGTTATTGATTCCACGCCCCTGTGCAACTGCTTTTGTGATTCCTATTCAATGGGTGATGTATAAGGGCAAGGTTCATGCTGATGCATTTCTGATTTATCTCAATGGAGAGGTATGGTCCTATTAGTGTGTTTGATCAGTCGAGATTCCTCTCAAGCGACACGCCACTGTGGATGCTGAAAACACATATCTCATCTCTGCTGAAGAGTTGGAATGTAATTTTCCGACTCTTCAAGACTGAGGTCTCATACCCATTTGGTCTGGTGAGTCTAGAACAGGCCTTTATGATCCAGTCTTTCTGAGAGACTTCGTAGAACAAGCAATTGAGGATGGCCATCCAGCACGTATGCCTAATCCTGATTGCAAAATTGTGAATGGTGCACCATTCTACACGAGCTTTGTGGATTATTTTTCAGATGATGTCTCTGGGAATCACTCTAAATCATGGAATAAACACTGGAATGTTTACATGATGCATCGAAACCTGCCATGAAAACTTCTGCAACAGGAGTTCCATGTCCATTTTATCTCAACCTCGCAACACGTCAGTGTAGCTGAGCAGTTTAGCACATTCAAGGAAGTGGCTGAGTGTGTATACCAATAACTTCCCAGTTTTTTCCGAGCTCAATATCTCACAGGGAAACTCACCAGGTCCCCATCTGAGTTCATGACATTGATACTGACCAGGAAACTTGTGTTCGGATTGGAGTCAATATCACTCCATCAGATAATCCAATGCAGAGCGAGGTCTCGTCCCATATTGGTGACAAAGGAAATTATCCTTGCCACAAGTGTCATGTTGGAGGAACTCAGGTGGCAAAGCGAACAAACGAATGTTATCATTTATTTTTCGCAGTGAGCATGAAATATTGGTGAATTTGGAGGTGATCTGACCATCTGATAGCCTGGACCTTCCCATGACAAGGAAACAATCCTCACTGAAGTCAAGAGGCAAGTAAAGCTTGCCTGTCAGGGTATTGCAGCTCCAATCAAAGAGGCTCAGACTGATACTGGTGTGAAGGATGCCTTTACCCAATATTGGATCAAGCACATTCTCAAGTGGTTCAAGACATTGAGTGAAGCAAATAACAATCAAACGGAGTCTGACATTACAGCCGAACTCCTCAAATGGGTTGATGAGAATTACGAGAAGATTTTCAGCCTGTTTCTGACGCTCAAAAGCCTTGATTCAACCAAGGACACTCCTGTCGAGATTCTTCACACTATTCTACTCAGTATCCTCAAATACATCTGGCACTATTCCCATATACAATGGAATGATGCTCAGAAGAAGACATATGGCTTGCGACTCCAAGCCACCAAGACCACTGGGCTTTCAATTCAGGCCATACGAGCACCATATATCATGCAATATGCTAATTCACTAATCAGGCGGCAGTTGAAGACATTACTTCAAGCAAATGTTTTTCATGTTCATGACCTGGTTGATGACAAGCATTTTACGGTTTGGAAAGCAGTCGGTGAACTTGGCACCTTATTATGGTACCCAGAGATTGACAACATAGATCAGTATTGCGTGAGCCCACTATTCCTGCTACTATTCTCTGACTCAGACCAAAATAGGGAGATCTTTGAGTCGCAGTCACCAATGTCCTTGATGGTTTTGCTGAAATTGATCCATCCAAAATGGTTATGAAGATCAAGCTTCATCTTCTCACGCATCTTCCTGACGATGCACAAGCATTCGGTCCTCTTGTGGGTGTCGCTACTGAGGTCTACGATGTTATGCTGTTACGATCATTTTTCATCTTATCACGGAACCGGAACAGCGGAACAATCAAACAATCAAACACCAGGATGAAAACAGGCGAAATTCATAAGTTATGACAGCTTGACGTTTGACATTGACATGACATGGGAAAACACATGGATAACACAATAAGACATTGGAAAAACGCACCTTGCGGTGTGGGGGTGGAATTATATTAAAAACAGACAATTGTACATGAGTTATTATATTGAACGGTATAAAAGAACAGTAGTTTACAAGATGTACTTTAGTTTTTTGATTCCTTTGAATTAACACTCTCTTTTCAAACTCGAGTCTAACGCTCTTCATACCGAGCGGCCACTTTGCCTTTGCAGGCCTTCGTGTGGTTAAGGATTAGATTAGATTTGAGCTTAAGTTGTCACATAATCAAAAAACTCCTTCATACCCTCATACCATCTTACCATATTCCTCTCCTACCCTCTCTCTCTTCATCATCAACCTCATCTACAAACGTGATCGCTCTGCTTCAAGTCGGGTTCCAGGACTCTATAAATAAGCTGGAAAGGGGCATGGCTATTGAAGCCACCGATCTTGGAGAACACATTTGGAAAGCGACTAGACTTTGCTGAGTTTCTTCTCTTTTCTTTTACCTTTCTCGCCTCCCTTCATACCTCTTCCCTCGGACAACTCTACCATCGCTCAAACGCCAAAGCCAAGGCCAGAGAGACGTACCTCGCCCTTCCCTTCCAGGACTATCTCACAGTCCTTTCAACTCCCAACGCTTCGCCAACGTTTGTATCGGTTAGCATCACTGAGACTTCCACTATTGTGAACCGCCCCAATACCCTTAAAGAGTAACGTTGAGTCCGACTCTTGGGTGGGAGCATCAAGGACAGGTCGCTAATCTTCGGAGAGGCACCGTCGCCAGAGTTGCACGAAAGTAGCAGCAGCAATCCGGTTTCACACACAAAAGAAGTCTTGGAATTCCCTTCCCTTCACTTTCACCTCTGCGTTCCGAGAGACACATTTAGGATTCTTACTTATGTAGAGACCTTGTAACATTACAACACAAGGACTCTATTTTTGTGTAGAATCTGAGTAGCTGCTCGATAACCACAGCTCCCTGCCTGGAGGTACTAAAACCAGGTCGTCACAGTCCGAGAGCACCAGACTTTAAACTTCTTCACCACGTATTCTGGAGGTAGCTTCGGGCTATTTCTTGCAAATACACCGCCATCATCACTGCCATCACCACTGTCGGAACATACCACCGACACCAAATTTCATTCCCTGCCCCTGATTCCTGAAATGGATCAGGATCAACCAACCGTCGGTCCTAGTGACCAAAACACCCCTTTCAGCGTCGCCGACACTATGGCTGTAATTGGTGATCTTCAGCAACAAGTAGCAGAAATGGAGCAGCGTCTAGCACAGACAGATGCATCTCAACCGGAACCACAACAGGTTCCAGCACCAGCTCAGGCAGTGAGCAGATCGTGAGTATCCCTCGCAAAAGAGCCGCCACTCTTTAACAGCGATAAGACAAAATGGGAGAACTTCTCTCGATGCCTGGTCACCTACATGGTGGCCTATCATGATGAATTCCCAGACAATAAGTCCCAGATCTTTTACACACTGTCCCTCCTAAGAACAGAGGATGGCTCAGACTGTTTGGCTTCGGATTGGGCCTGGAGCTG
Organism: Mycena floridula; assembly: GCA_029320655.1. Classification (NCBI taxonomy): domain Eukaryota; kingdom Fungi; phylum Basidiomycota; class Agaricomycetes; order Agaricales; family Mycenaceae; genus Mycena; species Mycena floridula. Next base: position 51,247 of record JARIHS010000052.1, read on the forward strand.
GCAAAACAACCATGTTGTCGGCTATCGATATGTCAACACCATCACTTACAGTTCCTTCTTACAGGAACTGAAAGCAGCATTTGAGGACCGGGCTGTGGCTGAAGTGGCCCAGCAAAAACTCAATGCAATCAGACAGGGCCAGCACGAGGCCCTTGGTGACTTTGTCACCAGATTTGAATTATTAGCCGAGAAAGCCGGCTACAGTCCCTATCAGAGCTCCGCACGATTTAACGGTACTCACAGGTACTCGTAAGTTCATCCATGTGAAACCCGCAAGTTTTTGCCACTCGCGAGTGCGGGTACTTGTTTCCCACGGGTTACCTGTGAATGTGAGTCTCACTTTTAGGTGACACCAAACCCACACAAGTTACTCGCAGTTTTCTGCAGAAAATACAATTTAATACACCAAGTTCTCATCTTGGAGCCAGGTCCCTGGACTCATCGACGAGGCAGCAATCACTTCATTGTTCAACGCCAAACTCAAATGCCCTAACAATGGGCGCCCTGTTGGATCTAAGGAGCCAGTTGAGGTATCAGATGATGAGGATGAGGATGAGGATAGTGGCGCAACAGGTAGTGAATCAGATTAGCATATTTTACTTTTGTCTCAATATACTTGCGGTTACTTACAATTACTTACAATTACCTGCATTGACTCGTGAGTTTTGGAAAACTTGCAAGTACCTGGATACTTGTACTTGTGAGTATGAGTACTCGCTGACTTGAAACTCGTGTGAATGGTGGTAGGACTTTTGTGAAGTCAAAACCCGCGAGTTGCGAGTGCGAGTGACCCGCAGGTTAAATTGTGTGGAGCTCTGGTCCCTATGTGGCAGACCAGCCGTGGGACAAATATCTTATCAGCCTTTTGGCTGGTTCAGTTCACAGATCAATTGTGAACCAACTCTATCTTGGAGGAAGTGACATTCCCACTGAGTACACCGATTACCGCGATCGGTTAATTAAAATCGACGGTAACAATCAGGTCGGGAAGGCCATGACTTCCAGCCAGAATCCATTCTGGAAGCCTGCTGGGGCTCAAAAAACAGGGAACCAGGCAAGTTCTAAAACTGTCAGTACAGGATTGTCAGGGTTGTTGGGGACAGCCCCAAACCTGAGCAAATCAACACCCGCCCCAATGGACGTTGATCAATCGAAGACGAAGAGGGAGCCCTTCCTTTGTTACAATTGTAACAAAGAGGGACACATGTCCTGAAACTGTCCGGAGCCTAAGCGGCCAAGGAAGTTCATCGCCTGGGCCATCTTGGCCCAAATCAAGGAACTTCCGGCAGACGATGCCGAGCTTCAGACGCTCGACGAGGAACTCTGAGCAAAGGGTTTTTAAAGCGGTCGCCTCCTCTAGCCAAGGAGCCCACGACCAGTTTGTATTTCTCTGGGTCCTCTTCCCCTATGAAGAATTCTTATACTGTGTTGGGAACCCTTGAGGCCGAGCCTGAGGAATTTGTAAATAAATACGACACTTCTTTATGACAGAACATTGTAAACTTTCTTGCTAAGTCCTCCGAGGAGGCAAAAAATCGAGTTATTCTATTAAAACGAAAACACGATATTAAAGAAAAGAATCAACACACCAATGCTAAAAACAAAGAGTGGGGTGCATTCAAGAAATTATTTAAAAAGGCTCAGGGAGAAAAAACCTCGTCAACAAAGACTGAAAAGGGCAGCTCTGCTGCGGAGGCTCAATCCGGAAAGCCAGAGGAAGCGCCTAAGGTGTCTCATACACCTGATAACGTGAAACATCAAGAAAGTGCAGAGAAGCAGGCTGGACCAAAACCCAGAAAACTGGCATCGGAACTTCGCGAACTACAAAAAATGCATAAAGTCCATTGTGAGATGTCAATTCCGATTAAGCTTGCTACTCTGGACACTGGAAAGACTCGTGCCATGAAAGCGCTCATGGATAGTGGTTGTTCAATCACTTGCATTGACCGAGCATACGCTAAGGCAGAAAAATTTGAGATACATGAACTCGGAGCACCCATTCTGGCACGAAATGCCGACGACACTGAGAATGCTGGTGGGTGCATTACTCATTACGTCGACCTACGTATGGCCATTGGGGCACATGAGGAGAAGCGACGCTTTCTCATCACAAATTTAGGAAAAGCATGTGTATTCATAGGCCATGACTGGCTAAATGAGCACAATCCTGAAATTGATTGGCGACGTGAAAAGATTAAGTTCAGTCGCTGTCCTGATACGTGCAGCATGAAGGGCCATGAGTTCACAGGGATGGGAGAAGATGCACCACCCGAGGAAGGAGAATCTATTCTCCTTGTTGATTTCGGAGAAGCCATTGATCTTCGACTCAAATCTATGTCCTCTCAACAGATGGCTGAGGAGGCCAAATCAAGCAAAGAGTACATGACTGAAGACAAAATCCCTGAACAATATAGAGATTATGTTAAAGTCTTTGCAAAAGAATCTTTTGATTCACTTCCAGAAAAATGGCCATGGGATCATGCAATCGAATTAAAACCAGAAGCAAAAGCTGTTGATTGCAAGGTGTATCCATTGTCTTTGATCAAACAGGAAAAGCTAAAAGATTTCCTGGAAGAAAACCTAACAAGTGGACGAATTTGACCATCAAAATCACCGATGGTGTCTGCATTTTTCTTTGTCAAGAAAAAAGACAGATCTCTACGGCCGGTACAAGATTACTGAAAGTTGAATGAGATGACGATTAAAAATTGCTATCCACTGCCCCTTATCTCCGAACTAGTTAACAAGCTTTGAGGGGCCAAGATTTTTACAAAACTTGACATCCGATGGGGTTACAATAACATACAGATCAAGGAAGGTGATGAATGGAAGGCGGTATTCAGAACCAACCGAGGTCTATTTGAACCCTTAGTCATGTTCTTCGAGTTAACCAATTCACCAGCCACGTTCCAGACAATGATGAACGATATACTCAAAGATCTAATCAATGAGGGACACGTCATTGTTTATCTGGACAATATTTTGATATTCATGGATTCTATTGAAGAACATCGACAAGTAGTAAAACAAGTGTTGGACGTGTTACAAAATTATAAGTTGTATCTCAAACCCTGAAAAATGCGAGTTTGAATGCATTGAGATAGAATACTTGGGAGTCCTGATCTCGCACAACTTGATGAAAATGGATCCAGTCAAAATTAAAGGTGTAATGGAATGGCCTGAACCAAGGACCGTGAAACAAGTTCAAGCATTCTTGGGCTTTGTGAATTTCTACTGTAGATTCATACGTGGGTACAACAAGGTGGCAAAACCACTAACACAACTTATGGGAAAAACCGGATGGACATGGGGCAAAGAGCAACATGTAGCTTTCCAGAAAATAAAAGATCGAATCGCTGAAGATGCTGTGCTCGCACTTCTGAACGATCATGGAAAGTACCAACTTGAAGCTGATGCATCCGAGGGAGCAACTGGAGCTGTATTAAGTCAGCTACAAGAAGGCCTATGGCGACCGGTTGCTTTTATGTCTCATGGCCTGACGGAGACAGAGCGGAATTACGAGATCTATGACAAAGAGATGCTTGCAATAATGCTCGCTCTTGACGAATGGTGGGCACTGCTTATGGGCACCGACGGAACCTTTGAAGTATTTACGGATCACCAAAACCTACAATACTTCAAGAAGCCTCAGAAGCTCAACCGCTGTCAAGCATGTTGGGTAATGGAGTTGTCACAGTATGACTTCACTCTCTCACATCAACCTGGAGTGCTTAATAGAAAAGCAGACTTGCTATCTAGACGCGCTGATCATGATCAGGGAAAAGATGACAACAAGGACGTCACACTCCTAAAGCCGGAATACTTCCAAGCTACGGAGTTTGAAATCAAGGGAATCGATAAAGACCTAATCAGTCAAATTGAATCTGTCACATCTATTGACACCTCGGTTAAGTTGGCACTTGAGAAATCCCTACCAGGTTGGAGAAGAGAGGGCAATTTGATCTTCTATCGGGAATGTGTTTACATACCAAGGAATGACAAGTTGTGGGAGCATATCATTAAGCTCCATCATGACACTCCGCTTACAGGACACCCAGGAGAGACAAGTATGCAAGAGAAGATCGAAAGAAACTTCTTTTGGCCCCGATTGGGAAACCAAGTACAGGAGTACGTCTGCATGTGTGAAGACTGTCAGCAAACACGAGTCAAACAATCAAGACAAGGGATGCATAACCCTCATAAAATAGCCAAGGAGCCTTGAGAGGAGGTGTCAACAGACCTTATCGGTCCCCTCTGGAGAGCAATGGCTTTGATGCCATCCAAGTTTGGGTGGACACATTTTCAAAGATGATCCACGTTGAACCCACAAACATGGAAGTAACAAGGGAGGGAATCGCATGTTTAACACGCGACCGAATCATCAGACATCATGGGATTCCCTGAAAGATAATTTCGGATCGCGATCCTCATTATGTGTCCAAGTTTATGCGAGAGCTTAACAAGCTCCTTGGGATAGAGATGAACCCAAGTATGGCGTATCACCCCCAGACAGACGGTCAGACAGAATGAACAAACCAGGAGATAGAACAATATCTCCAGTTATATGTCAATTTTCATCAGTCAGACTGGGCTGAATGGCTAGCGCTAGCAGAGTTTAGTCATAATGACAAAACTAGTGCTTCAACAAAGGTGACGCCATTCTTCACAAACATGAGACGACATCCGTGGAAGGGTCACGAGGGAAAATCAGACAATCGAAATGAGTCCGCTCAGGAGTTTGCCGACCAAATGAAAAAGATTCGGAAAGAGACGATGATGGCGCTTGAAAAAGCGCAGGCTAATATGAAATGAAACTACGATAAACATCGAAAGCCTGCACCAGAGTTCAAAGCTGGAGACAAAGTTTATGTAGAAGCCACAAACCTCAATACAGGTCGGCCTTCTCGGAAACTTTCAGACAAGCGTCTTGGCCCCTACGAGATAGTAGATAAAGTGGGCCCATCGAGCTATAGAGTCCTACTCCCAGGCAATACTCGGAAGTATAATGTATTCAATGAAGCGTTACTTATGCCATACCATGAGCCTCCTGCTCACAGAAGGGACGAATGACCACTGCCAGAAATAATTAATGATGTGGAGGAACATGAGGTTGAGTCTATTTTAGACTCCCGACGACGTGGTAAGGGATATCAATTCCTTATCAAATGGAAAGGCTACTCGACAGCTGAGAACACATGGGAACCAGAGCGTAATCTCACAAACGCATCTGAGTTATGATCGAAGTACAAATGAGACAATGGCATTCCTACCTGAGCCGTTCATTTCCATGTCTCGCCTCCGATTTTACCTGCTGGAAGTTGGGACGAAGACCTCAAATGCTTTGTACACAAGCAAGAGGCAATGCCATACCACCGTCGACACCTCTTTAATCCATCAACTGGTGTATTCGATCGTATTTACGGTCATGATCTAGACAAGAAATGTGGAACAGAACTCTTCCTAGCTGACAAGGATGTCAGCCCTTAAGGGGGGGGTAATGTTATGCTGTTACGATCATTTTTCATCTTATCATGGAACCAGAACAGCAGAATGATCAAACGATCAAACACCAGGACAAAAACAGGCGAAATTCATAAGTTATGACAGCTTGACGTTTGACATTGACATGACATGGGAAAACACATGGATAACACAATAAGACATTAGAAAAACGCACCTCGCGGTGTGGGGGCGGAATTATATTAAAAACAGACAATTGTACATGAGTTATTGTATTGAATGGTATAAAAGAACAGTAGTTTACAAGATGTACTTTAGTTTTTTGATTCCTTTGAATTAACACTCTCTTTTCGAACTCGAGTCTAATGCTCTTCATACCGAGCGGCCACTTTTCCTTTGCAGGCCTTCATGTGGTTAAGGATTAGATTAGATTTGAGCTTAAGTTGTCACATATGAGGCATTCAATAGTGTCTTCCGTTTTGCATCAATTCTTTCGAATCATATTTCACCCAGCTGAGATATTGCAATCCAACTCGCAGACCAAGAGGGACTCAAGCATCGAGCAACTGGGGGGTGGTGGAACGTAAAAGACGATGCTGCAGAGCCTGCGTGGAAACAAGCTGGGCCCGGTGTCTGAGAGTTTCTTGAAACACAGTCGTCCTTGCAGAAGCTACTTGGTTGGTCAAGACCTGAGGTCTGGGTGCCCGGTGTGTGATTTTCCTGGCTTCAGACATATTACAACTAAGATCTGGACTATGTCCATGTTAATAGGCTCAATCAAGCTTCTACCCTTGCCTAAATCCATTAGAGGTCAACCTGCACCATCGAGACCTGTGGTGAAGCTCTTGGAGACAGCAGCTAAACCTGCCGTCAATGTTGGACAGTATGACTTGAACTCTCTCTGGTTGCATGGCAAACAAATAACTGCAAAATCAGGCGATCTATGTCCTCTTGGATCGTGGGTCTTTGCTGTTTCGCCATACAATGTGAGCTGCCATTTTTAACGAAAGCATGAGGCAAAGCTGAATTTAAATAATGAGGCCCATGAGACACTTGTGGGAAGAGTTACAGCTATACTTGCCCAGTGTAGTTCATCAGGACACCCAAAGGTGACCGGTATTGTCATTCTGGATCAATTCCAGGTTGGCAGTGCACGACATCCAAAATTCGGAATGCCCACACTAGCATGAAGGCAAGAAGAAGAATCCATGGTCATTATCCAATCCACAAATATCCTCTTCATCTTCAATGTTCAGCATGATTGTCATGTGGCAAAATGCTCTGCTTCTGGCTCAAGGCCTGTGATACAGGAGCGCAGAGCAACAACGTGAGAGGAGCTTTTTATCCAGCATTACATTATCAATACAACAGCACTACACAATGCCCATCTACTCCAAAAAACTCTTCCTCGAGCGCTTGTGAAGCCAATTGCCAGCCAAGCCTCTGATTGGGATTGTCAGGCTTTGCATGATACACAGGCAAAAGCTTTCCGAACCACCCGAGAAGAAAAACAAGCACGTCAAAAGGAGAATGCAGCCAAAAAAAAGCTGGAAAAGGCAAAAGAAAAAGAGGCAAACAAAGTGGAAAAGGGGAAGAAGTGTCAGCAGGAAGACCCAGTTTCATCTGAAGAAGAGTCTGAAAGTTCAGCACCCTGTAAACGTGCCAGGACAAAGAATGGCCAAGTTGTACTGCCACCTTCAAGCAGAACTCTGCGAACAAGGACCCAAAGACAGAATTCACTGGTGGACTCAGATGATGGTTCAGGTGATGACTATGAAGAGAGTTGATAATGTCATATTGTACACAGGCAGTTTTACAAATTATTGTTTGACACATAGCTGCTTGGGTGATGCTTCTGCATCTGAATGATCCCAGTGGCTAGAATTTGAAGTGTGGCGCTTGAGCAAAGAAACAGGGGACGAGCCTGCTATTCCAAATTAGAATATAGACAAGTGAACAGTAGAATCCAACTCACCAATCTCCTTTAATATGTCTGATTGATTGACGTTCTGCTCAACTTTGTACCAGCATCTGTTAGGGCCCTTGTGCCAGCCACTAGCTTCAAGTTGGCAGTTCCCCTCGCGCTCATATTCAGAATCTTCAGACTCTGTTGCACTCATTGAGTCTGTCAGTTGAGTTTCTTCTGTCTGAACAGCGACATCTTGGGTCCTGCGACTGACGGGTGCCACAGGTGCTGCGGCCACAGAGAAATGAAAATTGACCTTGTCCAGACTGAAGGTCAGCGAGACAGATCCGGCAGGGACATCATGGAAGGTTGTTGTCCAAACCTTTGAGTCAAATCAGACTGATTTCCTGAATGGTAAAACGGGAATAGATACCATACAATCTTGTGGTATGAGAGCAGAGAACTGAAAGTCGGCAGTATGGTCAACCATTGATGGAGACAGCTAGCTTTGGGATGAAGTCAATTGTCATGATGCAGTGAAAAACAATCCTGTTTATACCTGAAAACTCAAGCTGGATCACAGCCATTCTTCAGGCAGTCACCATTGATGAATCCGGCTGAAATACTGCATTTACACCATAATGGGCCAACAAGGAGGATGTCCGAGACTTGTATGTCCAGAAATAGTAGAGACCGCTGGGATGATTCATGGGAGACAATGGACAATGATAGGACGAATCAAGCTGTCGTTGTTTTTGCCAGCATCCTGATGGAACAAACATAGGATCCACTGGGCCATTGTTCTAGAATATCTCCAGGTGATCGGGATCCTGGCTACCTGACCGACTTTTAGCAGTGTACTGGCCCATAAGTTCGCTGATAGGGCTGGAAACATTCCACCCTCTATTTTTGGCATATCTAGTAAATATGACTGTCTTTCCTGATTATGAATGGGACATGATAGGCCTAGAAAGACACTGGAGGCAAAGATTGGAGCACTCACAGGTGAGTGCCTTAGGAGCATTATCAAAGCACTCAGCTGATCAGCCTGAGATCACCAGCTGTCAGTCTTGCTATGTTTCTGGGTGAAGTCATAATTGGATGTCACATGATTACAAAGGGGCCTTTGTCCTGGTGCTAAATTATGACAGCAGGCTGATCAGGCGAGTGCTTCAATACTGTTCCTAAGGCACTTGTTTTTGAGTACTCTGGTCTTTGCCCCAGTGAGAGAGTTCCATCTTGTCTAGAAGAGCACCAGTAACAGCATTGAATATAGTTCAACTTCAAGAAGGCTCTAGCAATGATTAATGATATGGTCTTGCTTGAATACTTGACAGATATGGACAAAATGGTGCAGTAGTGTCACTAATAAACTGTCTGTAAGCGAGCTGCACTACTCAGTCAAACATAGACAACAGTCTAGTATTCTATTACCTGCATGAGTCAGTATGAAGCAGACAAGGGTCAAATGCAAAGAGATCATACCAAGTTCAGTCAAGTAAGCTATGACATCAGCCTTACTTGAGGTGAAGACATATAAAGAAGTGTATGATGAAGCATGTCTGAATCAGGAATCAAGCTTTAAATCAAACACTTAGCACAACAGCTAGATAAGGAATGCAAGTTATTGACAGATTATTGAGGCATAGCAAAGAAGGAAAGCATGACAGGAGGTCCATCCATATTGAGCAAACCTTGGTAAAAAATCAGACATTGAATCATATGTAAAATTCTATAGAGCCAGCACATTTGTATCAGTAGTGCTCAGTGAATTTTTACCCACAAAACTCAAGCTTACAGCCAGGGTGTAGTGGAACCTTTTATCTCATTTTATTGTGGTGCATGAGGACATGGTGATCTGAGGTGCAATAAAAATCTTGTTTCCAAACAAACCCTTTGGTGTAAAAACCTATCGAAGCAGTAGCCCTGCAAACTCTTGAAGTCATAGCCTGACATCCATTGAAGTTGTAGCCTGACAAACCATTGAAGCAGTAGCCCTGCACCTGTCCTCTTTATATTCCTTGTGAATTAAAATCATTTACACAATCTGTGCAAGGTTCACTGTCAAGTGAACTTACTAAGTTTCTGTTGCAAGAGACAGATAGTGTGTGATCAAAACCTTAATCTTTCTCGAACTGCCTGAATTACTTAGAGTGTTAAAAGAGAGTCAGTATGTATTTGGAATTTTATATACAGATCTTTATAGATCTGTTTTGAGGGTTCCATTTGCATTGACAACCCCACTGAAAGGTGTCCTATTATTGCCATACCATCAGAGAACTTATTCCCTGCTGGTAAGGCAATTGCATCAGGGCCATGAGGGACTGTTGCCAGGAGATTGAGCCAGATCTGATTCAGTGACAAATCCCTGAGACATTGCAGTAAAATGTGCTCTGGGATCTCTAGATGAACTTGACACATTCAGCACACTTATCTTTGGGGATTCCACCAGTAACTGACTTTCCAGGGGAACACCAAAAAGTCACTGGGACCAGGTCACTGCACAGTAGGCATGTCAATGTATGATGGTCACCATGATGAGATACTTTGGCAAGGTAGTATTGCAATTGGGTGCAGTAGGATTTTGAAGTTCCTTTCAGCATTGACTCCAATTTCCAAATGATCCCACAATAAAGAGAGACAGTTGAAGATGTAAATGTAAATGTAGTGATTACTGTAAGTTCCATCTGAGTTGAGTGCAGCACAAAGTTGATCAGGGCTTTACAGCTATTTCTGGTACCTAAGGCGTGGCATCATTTTTAATTGTGAATTTGATGCTGCCAAAGAATAAATCATAGGCTACTTTCCTCTAATATGCTATGTGATTTGATGAAGTCTGAACCCTAGAACATGCAGGATGCTTTGAGGACTCTCTGGAAAGGACTAAAACTTCAGGTATATGTATCATATACCTATAAAAAGTATCCCAGGAGATATACATATTGTATTGGGTAGTAGACCCAGTAGGAGGTACCTTCAGGTTACAGCTAATTTCTCAGCCTCTAGTGGTCTCTGGATGCTTGGAGTACTTCATAACAAATAGTATAGTGCACTACAATGTGTAAGAACATGTTCTGAGGGAAATGAGGCTGCATAGAGCATTGTGCTGGCATTCCCAGAGACTTGGACAGATTCAGACTGTTATGTCACACTGTGTGACAAACCGTCTGCATGGCAGTAGGAAGCTCTAAGCATCTCAATTTCCCTTGGGACATGTTTGTAAACATGGTAGTAGAGTATATTATGTCTTATCAAGTACCCTGAGCATCTTGAGGCCAATAGAGGCTGAGAAATTAGCTGTAACCTGAAGGTACCTCCTACTGGGTTTACTACCCAATACAATATGTATATCTCCTGGGATACTTTTTATAGGTATATGATACATATACCTGAAGTTTTAGTCCTTTCCAGAGAGTCCTCAAAGCATCCTGCATGTTCTAGGGCTCAGACTTCATCAAATCACACAGCATATTAGAGAAAAGTAGCCTATGATTTAAAACTTTCAGAGACAAAAAATTAGAGCCTATTGTGAGGCTGATCTGACAAGATTTGCACCTGCTATGATTTATTCTTTGGCGGTATCAAATTCACGATCAAAAATGATGCTGCACCTTAGGTACCGGAAATAGCTGTAACTCTGTCTCACCTCAGTACTCCTGGAAGACTCATACCTGCCATTAGTGCCCATCTCTATAACTTGTCATTGAACTGCAAAAGATTTGAGCAAAGGTGAGACCATTCTTTCTCTGCAGAATCTTCTCACTGACATCTGTCTTATAGGTTCAAAGGTGCAGAAAACTCCCTGACAATTATGTATTGTATTATTGTCATATTATTTTCTGGGAATCAGAGAAAGTAGTCTCGTTCATTTTTGTTTTAGCAGAGATGACTCGTGAGTAATAATAAATAGATGGAAATTATTATGTAATTACACCTGGTGCAGCGCACCTTCTTGGGTGACTGTATCACTCATTGAGATTATATGTGGATTTATAATGTCCATGGATCAAAGAACAACTGAGGAGCAATGAGAAGATTGGGAATCAAGATAATAATCTCAAGGCTGCTGAGCATGTGATAAGGATTTGGACTCTGATGATACTTACCAAGTACAATCCTGATAGTGTAGGATCAAAAATAGGACATAGCTTCCAGAATGTCTGTGGATGCAATTTCACCCGCCAATCCTACAATCCACAGACAATTGAGAATACAGATCTAGATTCATCTCAGTAGACCATGGAGATATCATAGTGGTGTGTATTTGGCTCAGACAATAGAAGCCTATGTAGATCCCATCACCCAAGGACACAAAAGAACAATAGTAAGATTGTAGGTCCTACTTTGAGGCTTCATTCAGTCTCAAGAACATGCAGATCAGAAGTCCAGATGTCATCGACATGGAATCCACGGTTGACTGAGAAGGTGCGCTACACCAGGTGTGCATGTACATAAGGGATGGTTACTATAAAAAAAGTTTAAAACGGCAAGCGTGAGGATCTGTTTTCTGCTCGGCGGTGCTCGCGTGGCATTCCACACGAGTGATGCACTATAACGGATGGGGACGAGCCTATGTACGCAGAGTAAGTATCGTTGACTTGTAAAAAATCTTGACCCGGCGATCGGCCAGGGGCCCGAGATCCCGAAATAGCGATGTACACGTAAGCAAATCTTTTCTTGCTCCGACCACGACGCGTTTTCAATGGTGAGCCGTTCGGTTTCCCTATGGTTCCATGATGCAGCCAGAAAAGATTACACTGAAAATGTTGAACCAGCCTGGATTCTCTAGGCTCATGAAATGTATATTTCTTACTGACTTTTTTTATTCGCTTGTTTTTTCGTGGATTTTTTGCTCATTCTTTCGTTTAGAGACAAGAGACGCGGGTCTCGACAGACAGCAAAGCGGTTTCGACAGGCACGAAGGCAGTTCTCGAGAGGTTCGTCTCGCCCCATTTTCTACCACGATGAGACCGAATAATTCAGTTATCCCTGTCTTAACACCCATGTCGAGACCTTCTGTTTTGCTGATTTTTCTTCTTTTCGCTGCTTGCTCGAGCTTTTCTGATGAATTATTCAGTAGACTGGCTTTACGAATCATCTGTCGACGGGTTCCCTCGTGTCATACAAGAGCAAGGCCGTCAAGGTGCGTTTTTCCTGCAATTTCTGCCGACCTTGTTTTTCTGACGCGTTTCTTGATAGTGACGCTACCGTCTTCGATCGCTTGGGCTCCTTCCCATGGGGCCCATGACAAGCTCCACCTTTTCACAAATCCATTCAATTTGCTGGTCCGCGAGGCGCATATGTCGGTCGAGCAAAGGCATTGGCGTTGCCTAAGGCATAATGTATTGTACGTCCATCGGAATAGCTGATGCCGCTGATTGTTGACTTTACCATAGGTTGCTTGTCCGACCATATCCAGACCGGCCTCCAGGTTCGTTTATTCCATGCTATCCATCTCAACGATGAGACTATTTCATTCAGTTATCCCTGTCTTAACCATAATGTCGAGACCTTTCTGTTTTTCTGAGCTTCCTTCATCCCTCTCTTGTCATTGTGTTCGCAAGCCTGACCTTTTTATAGTTCTTGCCTTGTGATGGACGTCCAGCACCATGCAGCTGGGCCAAGATGAGCTGCGGCGATCCCAGCCTACGGTTAAAACCTTTATCAGTACATGGGAGCGATACTACCCCGAATACCCAGCTTCTTCGCCTCTTGATCCATTTTCACCTGCTTTCACACCTTCCGGCCACTGCTCAGCTCCACGACAAGCAAGAAGCTATTTTCCCTAGGATCTCTCTCACAGTCGACATCCCGAAAACAAAAGATCCGTCACCTCGCATCCGGAATATTCTTGGTTCGTCGATTCGACGCCAGCATTTGCCGACATCGCGATAAGACGCGAAGCTTCGAAATTGCGCGATCCTCTATTAGAGTCATCATTGCTTGGTCCCATCAAATGGCTCAGCTATAAATGTTTCCAACGTTCGCAAAAGCTCTTGGCGCCTTTCTCAGCCTTCTTGCAAGCCCGCCATGTCAAACGCCTTGGATGTTTTGGAGCTCTCTGGGATTCGGTTGGCTTCTGATACAGCAGAATATAATGGTGTGAAAGATTTCCTCTTTGTTCTCGGATTGTCGTTTGAATTGTTTATAGATATCAGCCCGTTCAAGGCAATAGATGCTACGACGAACCCATCGTTGGTTCTGGCTGCTGTTCTGAAGCCAGAATACGAACATCACCTGGCAAGGGCCGTCGAGTATGCAAAGACGAGAGCAGGAGGTATTCGAGAGCAGACAGAGTTGGCTATGGATCGTTTGGTATGTGCTCTATCTTTTGTTGCTTGATCTATCGGCTTATTTTCGGTACAGCTTGCGCAACTCGGGTTCGAGATCAGTCGACGTGTCCCAGGACGTGTATCTGTCTCTGTCGATCCTCGTCTTGCGTACGATACGGAAGCTATCATCAGAAAGGTGAACATTCTGATATAGTTTCGTTTTATTGAGCTAAAAGCATCCAGGGGATTCGCTTAGTGACCCTGCTTGAAGAGCTTGGATTGCCCCGAGACCGTGTCCTAGTAAAGATCCCTGCGACCTATCCCGGAATCCTGGCGGCCCGGTCATTGGAGCATGGCTCCTCGCCCATCTATACCAATATGACTTTGGTCTTCAGTCATGTTCAGGCTTTAGCTTGCGCTCAAGCTGGCTTGTCGGTCATTTCGCCCTTTATCGGTCGAGTCAAAGACTGGTGGACCGCCAACGGCTACGTCGATTCGTCCATAGAATCTCATCCAGGGATTCTTCTCGTCCGACATATACGAAGCAGCTACCAACTTCTGGGCTATAAGACACATATCATGGCTGCTGGTTTCCGGAATGTCGACGAGCTGGTGGAAATGTCGTGCCTGGGTTCTGCTGTTGGTCCAGACTTTGTGACGATACCGCCGGTATTGATGGAGGGAATGCGACTGCGGAAAAGCGGAGCTCTCACGGCCCCAGTAAAGTCGTCGGAGATTTCAGATGCAGTGGAAAAACGAGAATACCTCGGGCTTGAAGGCGCGGCTTTCTACGAGCATGATATTGGATTAGAGCGGATTGCTACAGAGAAAGTACCAGAAGGGTTGGAAAAGTTTTCCAAAGACGCACAGATCTTGGAAGACATGATTAAAGAATGGTTGGCTCGAGAGGAAATCTTGCCAAAGGAGCGTCTTGTACCAACCAGTGCCACCACTGTTGCCGCTCGGTGAAAAGTTCTAGTGCTGGGTTCTGAATTGATTTGGGCTGTATCGTACTGTATCAGTTATCCATTATGTTATTGGTTCAGTATTGAATAGGCCGCAGGCTGGAAACTCACCCACAGATTTTTTTCGGTGTCACTACGTAACAGCCAGACAATGTTCATGTGCCCTCGGATCGGTAGATACCAGATGCGACACTTGACAGGCTGTGAATTTTCACATCAACCAACAGGCTCCTTTTGGACGGCGGGGCGCTGATCTCCGCTCCCGCGGCTCGGTGGACCGCCGAGCTTGCGAGCGAGGGGGGCGGGAGCAAGTGATGGTTACTCTCTCCGCACCTTCGGAAAGGCCCGAGTTAAAAAAAATAATGCATTGCTTACATCGGAAAACAACAAAAAAGATTCTATAACACTCCCACTGAAAGTTACACCGCCGGGTTGATAGAAGATGAAACTATACCTGTCGGCTGACACATTCCGCCAAGAGGCGCGAGATGTCCTGATCCGGATCTGTCGCTGATGACCTAGTTGTCACAAGTGTCGCACTTCACACATGCTCCGGCCGGAGGTACATTTGTAGCGATATCGGGGACGAAACCTCTAATACAGTCGCGTATCATATTCACCCCAAGGAAATACTTTACGCACCCCATTGTTGTTATGGCAGTGCGGGACTCGAAAACTCATCCAGTTACGTAGCTGCGGGAACTCCTTCATTGCAATATTTTTGCCCATTTTGCCTATAAGTAACACTGGCTGTGGAATGGTGGATACGTGGGGGTTTGCTAAGCGCAGGCACAAACATCTTTTGTTTAATCCTTGTCAATCATTGTGTCTAACGTCAGATCGATATCCTGGTCAAGGACGCAAAAGGGCGTTGGCGTTGGCATTGGCAGCGGCATTGGCATTGGCATGAGCATCGGCATCGGCATCGGTATCGGCATCGATATCGGCATTGACAAAATCATATATAAACCATAGCTAAGGATTACGAGGAGTATAAGGGTGCAAAATGGGAACTTTGGGTGCAAGCGGACGTTTCGGTCGACAGGTGTGTGGGTTTGCCGAAATGTACCACCCACTATCTATTTCAAACTCCGCCAAATCTATCCGGTTCTCTTAATATCGAGCCTTGGCGAGCCCGACCGCTGATCACGGCTGGTTTCGAAAAGGCTGACTAAGGAACACCTATTTTCAAGTTGCTACACTACAGATCGCCGCAGTACAGATATTGTGTTTGATCGGGTATTGGCTACAGGGGACAGGGTAGGACATGGTTGACATCATCTGCGGCATCCTACTTACCATCCAGCGAGACTTGACTAGTTTCTAAATTTGTACTTGGCCACGGAAGGAAGGAAAGAAGGAAGTTTACATTTTTGAGATATGACTGCCCATGCTAGCAATTTCCATATTTGGTTGTCACAAAATGAGTTCAATACCGATTCAATATCCGACGACCAAGGGTTCGGCATATAATAGGTGCATCAAATCCGACTGTATCATACTGTTGACACGAACCCCAGCATGACTGAACCCAAGCATTTGCACTGAAACGTGTGACCGAGTTGAAGACTCAGCGGTATCCAGCCGGGTCTGACCCTCTTACCGAGTTCTGATAAGTATTTGTTGGTGCCTTGGTGACTTGTTGAAATCTCGCGAGTCAGCCTCTATATAAGAGTCCATAGCGTAAGAAAGTCATAACTATTAACTTCAAGCTGAGCTTGACAGGCATGACGTCTTTAGTGCAGCACCGAATCAGCCTTCAACAACCTCAGCCCAGCGGGGAGACCATCGACTCAGTGGCCGAGGATGAGCTCAAGCTTCCCAAAGCCTCGTCGCTGGTGATCATATTATTGACACATTTCTTGTTGCAGGTGAGCCTTTCCTCCTAATTCTATGATGGCTCAAGTTGATTTTACTTTAGATAACATTTTTCATTGTGGTCTCGTCCACAAACGAATATGCAATCCATCTCGGTGGCACCTCGACATTCTCTGGTGTCGTCATTGGTATTCCAACCGCTGTTTCTGCCCTTGCTCTTATACCGTTACTGCGGTATGACGGTGGTACGCTCTTCACCAGTGTTTGTACGAATTATACTCACGGTCATATAGGGAATTACCGGATGCCTCTAGACGTCTGTTGCGCATCCTCTATAATCGGAATGATCCTGTATGCTTCGGCTTATAAGGCAAACTGGCTCTATCTCATCCTTATCGGACGCTGCATCAACGGATTCGGTTTCGCGTTCTGGATGTACACAAAACGGTACTGCACCGACTCACGTATCGTCGGACTTCGTCGTCGAACAACTTTGGCGAGCTGGTTGGTCATGGGACAAGGGCTCGGTATGTCAATGGGACCTTTCGCAGGCGGGCTCTTGTTCAAAATAGGGTTCAAAAACGATGTATTCAATGGATTCACCAGTCCAGGGTGGATCATGGCATTCGTCTGGGCAATATTCTGGATTCTCACGCTCTATTTTTACGAAGATCCACCCGCGGTCAATCCAGCGATTGAAATCACCGAGATATCGGAAACAAGCGGAGTTCAACGACCCAGAGTTTCCTTCTTTTCCAGTTTGACACTGGGCCAATGGGGCACGATATTTTGCATGTGCTGGTTCGCTCTGACGTGTTTCTTCATCTTGGGAGCTTGGGAATCCAATCTTCCGGTCTTTGGTGCCTCTTTCGACAAATTCCGATGGTCGCCTTTTGCAGCAGGCAACTTTATCGCCCTGGGCGGCATCACGACCTTTCCATTCCTTATCGTCAATCTTTTTGTCGCTCGACGAATTCAGGATCGCAAGATCCTCTCGTTTGGGACGGCCTTGGGAAGCGCTGGACTTATCGTGTTCCTGTCATTGTTGAAGACGAATCATGTGAACTATGTTGGGACTTTCTTCTGCTGGTGGGCAGTGGCATTGGGGTTCAATGTCGCCAGTACGGTGACAACGAGCTTGTTGAGCAAGCAGCTTGACCCGAAATGGAATGCTTGGTCCTCACTGGCTATTCAGTATAGCAATAACGCTGGACGGGTCTTTGGAGCTGTCTGGGGAGGAAGTGGCCTGGTTGTTGGGATGCCCAACTATATCGGACTGGAACTTGGTCTCGTCGGTATTGGAGCAATGCTCTTCACATGCTTTTGGCGGGATCTCAAGGCACGGCCGGGATAACTAGATTGTGAGTTTTGCCTTTATCCAGCTGAAACACATTTTGATTTGGTTCCTACAGCATTCTAGTCGCTTCGCTTTTTGTCGACTTTAAAAAAAGTACCAGTCGAGCTATGACGCTCCTTTGTATATTTGTAACTTAACTGTAATTATTTACGCTCTCGGACATTTTAGATAACGTTAGATTCTGGTTCTCAATCAGAACGTGATACATAGATATAATGATGTAGCGCCTTAAAAAGGTCAACCCGATATACTTACAGCTGATAAAGCAACGACCGGTTGCAGACAAAACTGACGCTGTTCGGCGGACAAGTTTCGATGTTTCATCACCTTCGGACCCGGTTGTCAATGGCCAGAACCACGGCGAACAGTTGTAAATTTTCTCTCTCTGCTGTAACCTGCTGTAACATTGTTTTGTCAGTACAAATGGATGATTTGAACTCGCGTTGTTCGGCGGACTTCGAATGTTTCATCATTTCCGGACCCGTTATCAACGGCCACACCCTCCCCAGGGTAAACCGCTTCAACGCTTCTCCGCTGTAACGTTGCGAGCAAGCCCGAGCTAAGCCCGAGCTACGAGAACTTTCGAGCACTCTCCGGATTGTACCAGATTGCACTCATGATTTCCAACAAAGCCGATACTTGAAACATGCTTGAAAAAGAGACAGTCTAGCGGGATAGTGAGCGGGGAGGTCGAAGACAATCAGTACATAATCGGAGATAACTCAAAATCTGGACCACGGGGACCCTCGGGGCCCATCAGAACAATACAGTATCATTATGACATTCCCGCCTGGAACGAAATAGACCCTATCATCAACTGTGATGACCAATCCGAGCTGAATTATTCATCGTCTCTCGAAAGGACCTCCGATAATAGACAGGGGATAGATCCAAAATCGAAGAAACTCGGGATTTTTGTCCGAACCCAAATGTGCGATTTTGGCTGATTTTTTTTTGTCCTAGCCCCCGTCAGAGCTCAATATTTAGCTCTTAAGAATCACCAAAAATAGGCAAAAACGGCTAGAAATGCTTAAAACTTCTTCCTGATGCATTAGAAATGATTTAAAAGCGCGCCAAAAATTGCAAAAATAACCGGCAAGCCTGGAAGGAAGGAAGGAAGTAAATTAATAACAGTAGATACGAGTACAACCTGGAACCTTCAAGTTTGTCAAAATGTATTGTCAAACCCGAGCCCCAAACCAACCTTTTGTCTGAACCGGACCTTAAGTTCTTCAAATTTCGGCCGAATTTTCTCCGATCCAGAGGATCAATCACTACGTAAAGAAAATGATGGGCGGTCGGTGTGGGAAATTTATTAACCGTGGGATCGCCTAAGGCGCCTAGAACAGACGGGACGAGACTGAATCTTCAGATATTCAGCCAGGCACCCAGGCTGGAAACCGGCCCTGGCCTCTTACCGTGTTCTGATATCTGTTGGTAACTTAGTAACTTGTTGAGTTTGACGGACATGGCGTCTTTGCTGCAACACCGAGCTGGTCAACGACCCCAGCCAAGCGTGGAGATCTTCGCGGCCAACGATGAGCTCAAGCTTCCCAAAATATCGTCGCTGACAATTGTGCTGGTGACGAATTTCCTGCTGCAGGTCAGCCTTTCCTCCTAATTCTGGAATGACCGCTTCATTCTGCTGCAGATAACATTTTTCATTGTGGTCTCATCTTCAAACGAATATGCAATCCATCTCGGTGGCACCTCGACATTCTCTGGTGTCATCATTGGTATTCCAACCGTGTTTTCTGGCCTTGCTCTTGTGCCGCTAATGCGGTATGACGCTGGTAAGCCCCCCACGAGAATTTGTACGAAGCATCTTCACGTTCATATAGGGAATTACCGGATGCCTCTGAACGTCTGTTGCGCATCCTCTATAGTTGGAATGATCCTGTATGCTTCGGCTTACAAGGCAAACTGGCTCTATCTCATCCTTATTGGACGCTCCATCAACGGATTCGGTTTCGCGTTCTGGATGTACACCAAACGGTACTGCACCGACGCACGTATCGTCGGAGTTCGTCGTCGAACAACTTTGGCGAGCTGGTTGGTTATGGGACAAGGGCTCGGTATGTCACTGGGACCTTTCGCAGGCGGGCTCTTGTTCAAAATAGGGTTCAAAAACGACATATTCAATGGATTCACCAGTCCAGGGTGGATCATGGCCATCGTTTGGGCGATATTTTGGGGTTTCACGCTCTACTTCTTCGAGGATCCGCCAGCAGTGAGTCCAGCTCCCATTGAAATCACCACGATACCCGCAACCAGCGGAGTTCAACGACCCAAAGCTTCCTTCTTTTCTGGTTTGAAACTGGGGCAATGGGGCACGATATGTTGCATGTGCTGGTTCGCTATGACGTGTTTTTTCATTCTGGGAGCTTGGGAATCCAATCTTCCGGTCTTTGGTGCCTTTTTCGACAAATTCCGATGGTCGCCTTTTGCAGCAGGCAACTTTATCGCCCTGGGCGGCATCACGACCTTTCCATTCCTGATCGTCAATCTTTTTGTCGCTCGACGAATCCAGGATCGCAAGATCCTTGCCTTTGGGACAGGCTTGGGATGCGCTGCGCTCATCGTGTTCGTGTCATTGTTGACGACGAATCATGTGAACTATGTTGGGACTTTCTTTTGCTGGTGGGCAGTGGCTTTGGGGTTCAATGTCGCTAGTACGGTGACGTTGAGCTTGTTGAGCAAGCAGCTTCCACCGAAATGGAATGCTTGGTCGGCACTGGCTATTCAGTATAGCAATTATGCTGGCAGAGTCTCTGGAGCTATCTGGGGAGGAAGTGGACTGGTCGTAGGGATGCCCAGATATGTTGGACTTGAGATTGCTTTTGTCGGTGTTGGAGCGATGCTCTTCACATCGTTTTGGCGGGATCTCAAGGCGAAAACAGGATAACTAGATTGTAAGTTTCTTGCCTTTTATCCAGCGGAAGCCCATGTTGATTAAACTTGTATACAGTAGTGCACTAGTTACTAATATCCTCGTGCGGTCTCCTTGGAGTCCAACTCTCGGAGGAAGAAATATCTACCTATCAACTAGAACATGATTGTAATATTGTCGCGCCTTGACAGCCCTAGATTTACCTAGATTTACGGTGTGGCATATCACGTGTTGATGTCATGAAGTAACCCCGGGACAGGCGGTAGTGCAGTACTTTCGTCTTTGTCTTGCTCAGATATAACCCCGGCCAACGGTGGTACAAAGTTGGTACTGTTTGTAACAAATCGATATAGCCAATGCTGTAATAAACGGTGCCGCCGGTGGTAAATACACATTCCAGGTTGCCTCAGACCGACATCCTGTCCCAAACAGTGATGCAATGCAATGCTTTTAGGAAGACGATTCCAGGGATTCCAGGTCAATCAAACCAAGTTTCATACAACCTTAGACTCTTGTGAGGTTGCTCTCAACTCAAAGCTTCAAATGGGTCGGGTGTCCCTCAACTTCATTGCCCTTTCTTGTTCTCCTCCAACCTCATCAATTGAATGATGTTGGTCTCGAACCTCGGAACCGAGGCTCCGAAAGGCAGGACTGGTTGTTTGCAACCTCATCTTTGTCTTCAGTTTCATGAAACTCATGAACACCCTAACGTTGCAGTCAACTCTACAGTCTGAAAAGCATAATTGGTTGCTTTCAACCTTGTCTTCATTCTGAGCTGCACAGAACCTGAGAATCTGGTGGAGTGTCTCTCAATTTGGCCTTCTGGGTGTTTCTCACTTTGAGACTTAGTTCTCATAACCTTGACAACTGTCACACTGCGAATGATCCGGGTGCGCGAATCCCCCCTTCCATCATTGTCGGGCCGACTCGGACAAGTCTTGACCAAGGCCTATCGTCTCTGAGTCGTGCAACAGAGTCAGTCAATTGAGAACAGTACTATTAGAAGCTATTTAGCCTCACATTGTCAAACAATACTTAGACTTGTTTCGTAAGAGCGACCAAATAAGTAGAGTGGCGTATTTGTGGCGCATCCATGTCTGGCTGTGCGTCGAGCACCAATTACAATACTATGAGGCATTCTTCCATTCCTTCCTGGAATTCTGAGATGGCCCGTCATTCAGACTCCAGAGCCTTGAACTCGTTCTAACCAAATTTTATGAAATTTCCTTGTCTGTTTAGTAGCCACACACTAAAGCTTGGGGATATTAGACCTTCGTGTCACATATAAGTCAATGGGCACCTGCTACATACTAATATGTTGTTTTCGCCGGGCGCATCACACTATGTATGGCCGCGCCAAAGACAATACAACGTGACTGACACAAAAGCTGCTTACCATATTTGGAATGTGCAATAAGACTATTGTATCCTAGGTTCGTTATCAGGACCGAGAGTAAATCCCAGAGTATTTATAATCTGGGCATAAAAGCGCTGTCACCACGACCTTTGATTCAGGATGAAATCATTCGCTGCACTTTGACTCATTCTCCCAGATGTTCTCGCTGCTAACATCAACTTTGATGCTCATGATCCACGGAGATCCAGGACGGCCAAAGAGGCACTCTTATCTTGATCCCACGTCAAGCGACCGAACCCAGTGGTATCAAGCAGATTCCGCGTATGCCGCTTTGTCAAAGTCGGTGACAAGATATTAGAGCTCAATATAATCATCCCAGACGCCGACCATCCATTCATTGCTCCTGGGCCATATGACCAGCGTGAACGTGAGCTTCTCTCGCAGCCTTCAATGATCACTCTGCTCATCTTTTGTTCTTTCAGCATGTCGTGTATGTATCCATAAACCAAAATGTTGCTCTGTCTGATTTCTTCATCTAGCTGCTATGAATACACTCGCTATCCATGGCTACATCCCCCGAAAGTGCGCTGACCCTCTCCAGGGATTCGTCATAAACTAACACGACTATCACAATGGAGTCGCAACATTCGAGGAAATTGTTAAGGTATGATAGAGGTAAGCACTCATGACAGTTGCATAAATCAACTCTAATCTTCAGTCAGAGCTTCAACCTCGGAATAGATTTTGCTTCCGATATGACATGTCTTTCAAATCCCTCGAGACATTGTTCAATCTTATTCCATAATGGTACAGCTTGCCCGTGGAAGTCCCTTCGCGAATAAATATCCATTGGCGGGGTCTCAACTCTTGTTCCTCCTTTGCCTCATAATATTGACTTGCAATTTGATAGTTCTGACGACCTGCAGGTGACGCCTCGATGACTCGGGCTGACTTTTTCATTGGCGACAATCACAATTTCCAAGAAGCTCTCTATAATGAGGTACAGTACATTCTCCTTGATTGACCTTTGAATTCGATCTGACCATGTGCGCCACAGGACCTGGCGCAGCTCGCAAAATTCGGAGACCATGGACCAGACGGACCACACACAGTGTTCAATTTGAAAACCCTCATTGCCATGAAAAACCATACTATCATGCCAATCCTCAAGTCAGTCTTCCTTCGAACATTTTTCCGTCTGGCTGATCAAAATCCAGTTCGAATTTCCGCTGTTCCGAATGAACGGAGCGTACGGTGGGTTACAAACCTTTTTCTTCCAGTGCTCTATTCAACGTGTTTCTTTCTTTTCCCAGTCCAAAGCGCTTTCCTCCTCAAGCGAGTTTCTTCTCAACTACAATAAGTACCAAAGTTGATCATCATGTCATCAGTGTCTTTGCCAATGGTACGAAGCTTCTCTTTTGCTGAATCATTGCTGGATGAAGATCAGGTGCTACCAAGCAAGCAACATTGCCCGTCATTTCGTCCTTCTTCAGGAACCAGACTTTCCCGAAAAACTGGTTCTGTGCGACCAGTCTGGTTACCAGAGCTCCTACGGTATCCCCGCTATTCTCTGGTGTAAGCGTTGCGCCCGGCAAGAACAAAGAGCACGACGTTTATGTAGCTGATCCGTCGCCTCCAACTCTGGTTAATGTCACCCTGGTGCGTCAATGTTTTCCCCAACCAGCTTGAATCTGCTTTTAACCTCCTTTAGGGATGTTCCGCATACCGTGATTGAGTCTGAAACCTTCCGGGTGTCCTGATGAATACCACAGGGATATCCAAGAAGAATGTTGAACTGCTCAGAAGTATGAACCGTGAATCTGGCTCGAACTCGGTCAGTGAAGGTCCGACGCATCGCTACAGGTATCTAATTCAATAATTCTGGATGCCCAGAACAGATCCCGCTTAGTGGTCCAGCAGGAGTATGATAGCGTATTTAGAACTTTGCTTTCAAAAAAAAACTACGATTAAGTATTTATACCAAGTTTCTAATTGGATACGGATTTGTTTCCCGGATATTAGAGGTTTAGAAACCACCAACAGCCTAAAGATTAGGTTGCTCAAGCTCGCAATCTGGCTCGACGAGAACTTGCAACGATGGACCTTTTCACGGCCGTCTCCAAGGAGAGCGCTGGACACTGAGGTTTCAAGTTCTGCATTTGGACCATTGGACAATGGCGGACGAGGGGAGAAAATTTTTCCAACCTACTCGGGGACCCGCTGATGTCGAAGAGATAAGCTTTGAAGGGCCGTCTTCTCACGTCGCTGCCGGGTAGTTCATTATCACACTTTGACCGACGCGCTCACGAGTGCGACACATGTGTCTTGGATTCATGATTGCGACGAACACATTTCTCCGAGTCGAAACCGTGACAACTACGTGAACCGGGTTTCGTGACAATGTAATCAGGCACTGGCAGCATGGGTTTCCCTTTTCGTAATTATATACAGCCATTCAACCCCGAGTCTCGGGCAGGCACGCTAAGCCTTCAATCACAGATCCCGGATATTTCTTTAGTTAACGTTCTGTATCCGCAACGTTGACACAAAAACTGTCACAAGTGTCGCAGATCTGAAATGTGTCGTGGGACAGGATGATGACTCTTATTCGGATGAGGGAATGTGTCGCAGATCGAGGCTTCTCGTGAATAAACTTGCTTCCTTCTTTCCTTCCTTCCTTCCCGAAGTTCACAAAACCACGACACGGCCACGATAGGTGGTTCATTTTATTTAGTCTCTTTTTGCTGACTTTCCAAAATGAGGCTCGGGCGGCTCGAGCAACAGTCGGAGTATTTCCAATGAACGCAGAAGATTATATGGGGCTTCAAAGCAGGGGTCCTGATCCATGGCAGTTGTCTGAAACTTGATTCTCTTTTCCAGCAACCTTGACAGACGCCGATTCTGAAACCCCAGGCTTCCTCGGAAACCAGCGGCAGCTATACGACCTGCGACATCCGCGGCGTCGGGCTTTGTCCAGAAATGGCGAATCCCGAATATCTCTCCGGTAACTAAGTGTAAAGGGCGCCCGACCCAATCTGATTGGAGCCGCGCCCGGAAGCTCCTATATTGGCCTCCCGGAAGACTATTGATATCACTGCCGTAAACGGCAAGAAACCCCGAGATCTTGAACAAGATTCGAATGCTGCTGGAGAATAATAGCCGCTTGCAAAACAAATTCTCTTGTTGCTAGCATGTAAAACAACAGTGAATACATTTCCCCAGCGACCGCACCTGGGTTGCTGAACAAGATAATCGAGATTCTTATATCTCATACTTGGTTGTAACAGACGATTTGCGTATCAAACGGACTTTGTGAGCTTTCCAATTGTACTATCGAAGGTGAAACGACAGTGGAAGAATTGGATTATCCTGACAACTCGACTTTTGTCCTCGACCTTCAGCTTCGGAAAACGTCTTGGTCCGCAGATGACCTTGACAAAAAGATCAGCGTAATAGAATGTCATGGACGAAGCACATACCGTTGAGATATCCTTGGTATTCGCGTCCAAGCGCCGGCAAGTCAGTGCACCAGACGGATGATGAAATCATCTCAAACAGTGAGCTGATGCCATAGTTCTTCGGCAATGCTGAGATAGATAGATAGATAAATAGATAGATAGAATTACACGGCCGGGTCCCGATGAGGCAACAACTGATTTTATCAGAGACATCATCTCTTGTGTGGTGAGCAAAGAGAGCGGCCGAGGCCAAAGGATTCAAGGCAGATGACGCCTGAGGCCTGAGGGCTCAAGGTCAAGATGGGTCAAAAAAGAGGGGAAAAAGCTCACCAGGACGACCTTTCGAAGCTTGCTGCCCTGACCTTCCTTGGGCGCTTCAGTCCAAAGTCCAAAATCCCCAAAGCGAGGCCATGGCGAATCGCGTCTGGTGGCTGCAGGCATGGAGAAGCTTTGCGACTCATATATTGGATGAGTGCTGCTGAGGCTATCAGCATCGATTTACATGCGAGAAAATCGAGCTCACTGCACAAGCCACCGTAGCAGATATCGGAGGACGGACAGAATACCATGGCCGTTACGAATGTCACCATGGATTTTTCTTGGGAAAGAGCGGAGCAGATTGATTTCTATAGCCTGAAGCACGATGAGCGGGAATTTTCTAGAAAAAGAAACGTGAAGACCGTGAACAATAGATTGCCTGGATCGCGTACCATTTCTGCGCCAATTTTATACACCTTCTCATGGATTTCGCCTTAGTCTAACAGCACGACATCATTCTTCGGCAACAAGACGAGGCAAAGACGAGGTGAGAAAACAAGGTCATGGTTCGCGACAACACGCGTGCGAATTTGTTCCACATCTGGAATTTGGTAATCTGACGACCTCGAGAAGATATCCCTGATTCACGACAACCAGAAGCCCCGTCCCTCACTGGGAAGCTGGAAAGCGGACTGTTTCGACCATCGCTCTGAATTCAATTGGCCGCAAAAGCGACCTTATTGGGTGGGAGTTGGGTGGGAGAGACTTTATCCTCACAACTCTGAACCTGAATAGGGTGAGCAATAATGAGCCTCTATTTGCGTCCCAGATTAATTTTTCCCCGTTGCTACAAGGGACCCGGTGGTTCTCTTGAATATTTCAGCTGCAAATTCCACGATACGCGCTCCCTTTCCGTCTACCCTTCCTCCTACCCACCTCGGCTCAATGTCTCCTTCTTTACGGGCTGGAGCTCCCAGTTTTCCAAGACCGCTGGTCTGCTCCGTCATATATCCCTCGATAATCGAAGACAAAGCAAGAAATAAGCACTGGCAAATCGTTTGACACTCGTTTCGCTCTGTTTGCGAGGTCAATGAAGGACACGTCAACACGATTTCGTTTACACCAGACCTCTGACCTGCAACCAACGTTATCCAATCAACGATTCAGCATTGATTCGAGCCTTGTAGATGACCTACAGCTAAACGGAAGGTTCAATACCAATCTTTCTCTATCATTTTTGACAATTTCTCATCAAGTTCCACAGGGATTGAATGGATCTCTCGCTACATTGCGACGAAAGTTCTTTCGAACAAATCAAATGCTGTCGTCGAGCCGAAAAGGCTCGCATATCGGGACAACGTGACCGAACCTGCCGGTTCAACGGTGCAGTTTCGGTTCGGGGTTCTATCGGTTCTGAACCGGTCCCCGGACATACTAACTGATTCAATTGGTGGAATTTGACCCGACAAGCTCAATGGCCCCAACTCGATGGTTGGACTTTGCACCGAGGTTTGCGTGTAGAATTAGAAAGCTTGATGGGCCAGTGGTAGCCTTGTAAGTCCTCATACTTGCTTCCTTCCTTGACAACCTTGTCACCATTCCCGAGATAGGATGTCCCAAAAGCCATACACCATCTACGAGATCACGGAGGTCTCGTTCTGAGTTCAGATCCAATATCGCTTCCGATACGGGACTCGAAATGCTGTCAGGTCAGAGATTCCGTGCGCAAGAAACTGTGGACTTGGAGGGTATTGCAGATCCGGCGTCAGCGGTTCCAAGAGACCATTGGTGAGCTTTTCCAGACGAGTGAAAGTTAGCGCTGACCATATTGGACAGTCGGACCAGTGGATCATCCTTCCTGACAATGGGCGCCACCAATCCTTCTTCAACCCTCAGATGCAGCTCGCTCGCTCTCTTCCATCCTTTTGCGGTTTCCTAGGAAGGTTCAGGCGACGTTGAACGGAGAAGACAAAGACAATCAAAATCCCTCTATTGCGATTGAACAACCGAACCACCAGAATCCGGGTCGGCTTCTTCATGGGAGGGGGCATAGAAAGTGCCAGATGGATCTTCGGTCGCTCTATATTCTCAATATGTCTCCAGCTTGTACTTGCAGAGAAATCCGACATGGTTGTCAACTTTTCTGCTCTGAGCATCAAAGAAGGACAGAAAAAGTCGATTTGTACGTATTGACAATGCAGAAGAGTCAGGAAGTAACTGTCTAGAAAGCAATCAAGACCTGAACCCTGGTTCAACATGTCTCGCGGCAAAATGAAGTTACGACTATTTCCCCTGCACCTCATAACCGCTAAAATCCTGCTCTTGCCATTCTCTTCGTTATACTTTGCACTAGTCGATTACAGAAAGGGAGGCTGATGGTGCATGAACATATGTTGTTTCGGCATCAGACAAAAAAAGCGTGGATTTGTCGTCAATTTCGAGACTGGGGTGTTGACTTGTGTCATCTTGAATTTGGAGAAGACGAGAAGAAGTGGAGCATGGAGGCACCAGAGAAAGAGGCACCAGAGAAAGCCAGGCGATGTCCTGAATCAGTTCTAGATATCTTGAGGAAGCAAACCAAGTCATCAATCCATTTTCGAGCCAATTATGCAGATTGTGGTGAATGGGATGACCGATGACGCTGGGGTGTGGGGTCGTGAACCTGTGGTTGAATTTCAGACAAAATCAGGGCGAAGTCTTACTCTTTGCCTGGCGCAAGAACGACAAATGAATGTCCAACGATTTTTCTCTTTTCTTGATGAAGAGATGTGATGCCGAAAGGGAGAAGATATCGAGATGGAAGCGAGAGGATGAATCAACAAAGTGACCGCATTTGCTGGCTTCAGGATGAGACTGAAACATGTCAATAGGAAATCTGGAACCTGGATAACGGATACATCGAGGAGGGTTGAATTCAGCACCTGTGCTGCTCTATCGACTTCTCTCGCTCTTCAACGTCTTCTTTCAGGATGCTGCACCACTGGATCCGACATGACTTTTCTGCTTGCATTGAGCCTTTTAACTGGAAAGCAGACAACGGAGTCGTAGACGAGATAACCTAGCGAGGCATACTCTCATCTAGATTTATCAGCAATGGAGAGATATTGGAACTCACCATGACATTCTATGGCAGACGTCCGTAGTTCACCTGACAGGTAGGGCCAAAATATCAGCAGGGCTTCACCTTGAGTACCAATTGGCCAGGTCCGGAAATAAAGCTCCCTTGTCTGTGTGACTCATTGGCTCCGAAACCTGTCAAGAGATGACCCATTGTTGACGATCTTGCTCGCGACATCGATGGGTTGGAAGACATTGGTCGCTGTGTTAACCGACCCTGCTTTCCTTTCACCGACACGTGGATTTCTGCCTTCGCTGTCACGTACCTTGGTCGCAGTTCCGTGATCTTTGGGACGACAGCGACTCGGTCCCACCTGACCTCTTTGCTGCTCTCAATTTGGCACTTAATCTCACATCGCTCATCATTTCTTCACCGGCAAACATCGTTTTCAGTCCAGTCAGTCTCCTGTCCCTTTGAAAGCTAGAGCTTCATTGTGAAGATCTTTCGATGCCCGACTTGAGTGATGAGATTCCAAATTTGGAGGATCTCGCAGGTTATGATGATCCAGGGAAGCTCCGGGATATAATGGGCTTGATCAGCCCATCACTGAGGAAGCTGTAGGAAAACCGTCGAAAAGACAACGAAAAGAGGTGAAGAGTTCTGATCGCGCTTACGTAATCAATGCTTTCAAGCAAAGGCTCGTCCTCCGGAGCCATTTATCAACCAGGGTCAAGATAGACCCATCTCCACTGGGTATATGATGTCATACGAAGGTGCAGATGCGGCAGTTGGATTAAGATGACAGCCAAATCATGACTTTTGTCGTTGACCTGAAAAGTCGTCAATTAGAGACATATTTCCATAAAAGCGAGCGAGATGACTTTAAGAAGTGTCGGATATTCGTTATATGGATGATAGTCATTTATCCATTGCTCGTTTGGCGAGTAAAAGCAGCCGGCCGAGTCGCCTCAAAATGGGGGTAGCAGCTTTAGAAACTACGATCTTGGAATTGAACGATGGCGGATGAGGATGCTATAATATGCTTACCTCCATAGAAAGAAAGTTTTTGTTGTATTCTGCATCAAAAGCCGCCAGGAGAGGACGAGAAAATCCAGCGACGGTGAGCTGTATCGCGAAGCCGCCCCCAGTTGGATTCAGGGCCAAAAGAGGGTAATACAGAGCGGAATAGAGGGGTAATAGCATGTTCATATGTCCCTCAAATAATGAGAGCAGGCGAGGCAGGTCTTGTCGTCATTTTGCGAGCTCATGGTCTTGGACGACAGCAAAATTGCACGTGACGATCAACTGTTTGGTCTTGGATTTTTCATTCATCCCTCAACGTCGTCCATCTGCAATTCTTTCTCTTTTCTATGCCATGGAAAATGCGTAGCCTCTGTGGATACGCTTGTCCGTGCTAGCCACTGTTGTCCAATATTGCCCGGGACGGCTGATTGCATCCAATTCAAGCCCAATTGGCGTCGCGCAATGCAGAACAGACCTCTTCTGATTCTCACGTATATGCTTATTACCCTCGAATGGTGCTGGAGATGCTGATTTATGCGCTCAGCAGTCCAGAACGACACACAAAAGGAATTGTTGGGAAAGTCAAATGCTTGAAGGTCGCGAAAAGTGCGCTCAGCTCATTGTCATTCTTGTTTCCTGTCTCATCTTACTGATTTCAGGTCTCTATAACCGCAAGTATTCCTAGCTTTGGCGGTCGATCACGGCCTTACAGAGCGTCACCGAAAGACCTGGTTTAGCGGAATGACCGGGCCTTCTTTGCGGGTTGGGTTTCTTATGGGTCATTCAGTGCCGTTTTTAATCTGTAATCTCCCCCCCAGAATCCTACGTCGACGATGCAAATGGGTTTCTGCTGTAAAGGCCAAGTACAGGCTACGACACAGTCCTTAAAAAACCTAGCGGTCTCTTCCTTCTACCTGGTCTTCAGACATTCCCTGGTCAGGTGCGTCCTTTTTTTCCATCATTATTAGACATGACGCTGATCTTTGTTTGCCCAGGTTTCCGCTCGACCATCGTGAAGTTCGTGGTCATTAGGCTCAAGCTGCGCGAGATTCGTCTCTGCTCGTTTCGCCACCACCATCATTTCACGTCTGTCATCCTGGCGAATAGGCGCCAGTCATGTTGGGGCTTCAGCAACATGGTGAAATTGCTTCAATATCCACGTCGAAAAACCGAAATCCTGGTAATCCAAAGTTGCCGTGGCTTCAACCTCTACTGCTTCGTTCAAGGTTCATTTCCTCGGCATTCAGCATCCCTTCGTATCTGGATTACCTTTTACCTTTTCTAGATCAGCGACCATTACTCGAGTACATTGCACCGAGCATCCACCCTTCCCTCATTGCCTGTCGATTTGACATTGGACCTAAATCTTGAGCTTCGGTAGGTTCATACGTGGCATCCTCGATGTTTCTTTGCCTGACTCATTTTGACTGCAGTCTGTCAAAATCGTGTACTTGATCCAATGATCCAACCGGCCAATGTCACCTCAAGTCAGGGTCATGACTTCCGTGTTTGATCTTGCAGATGAACTAACTGTCGATCCTGGCCGGCTGCCGAATGATACAAAGAAATGGACACTGATCATTAACGAGCGGAGCTAGTGCCGTAACTTGATGGTCGAACAGACTGTCAATACATAGGAGAGCTTTCATCATGGCTGCTAATCCAGGTGAGCACAGCCGTTCATTCTGTATCAAGACTCTGATCCCTGACTTGGCACTTCAGATTGAAAGCAACTTCCTTGCGCGGCCATTGCAACTTCAAATTGCAAAGGAAATGACGAGTTCGTCCTCCCAGCAGAACTCCGTATTTCATGACGGTTCCTTTGCAGTAATTTTCGCTCCTGTCGCTCCGGCTCGGAATTCGGTATAGTGTGGGGCGGGCCCGAGTCTTGAGCAATGCGGAAAGCGGTCTGGAAAATTGTATTGAAATTAGGAAAGATTGTGATGCTGGGTCCAACCTTTTTGTCGAGTAGAGGGGATGGGACTCAACTGCGGAAAGGCATTGTCGTCGACGGTCGCCAAGGAGAGCAATAATGGTCGGAACGCCGGTTGGGACAAATTAATCGATGCAATATCGATATTTTGAGCTGTACCGGGGCGTGGTTCGTCGGGAACACCTTGCTACATTACATGTAACAAAAGATGGAATATGGACGCACCTGAGCCATATGCTGAATTTCATTCGCGGATGTCATCTCTACATCCTACTATGATCCCCTGGTGAAAACATTCAGCGGCTTACTATGGCTCGTCAAGGGTGCAAGTCTGATTTGTTTGAGGAATATGAGGTTTGACAAACTGTAACTGCACTCGATTGAGTTTGTTGTCTATCTCAACTCTATTTGATATTCCTTGAGTCAAGCTTTGACACTCACAATCGCGAACTGCCTGATCCATAAAGTCTCATTTCATTCAATTGGGCAGGCCTTATATGATTGACCCGCCGAAATGAAATTTGGTTTGTTGGCAGACATACTTAGACACCTGCCTGAACGGGAAGCCTTCTTTGAATTATCAGCTCGGCATGTCACCTATCTGTTCTCCGGTTTATATACGATGTCAGATCCGATTGGATCCGAAGCAGTGTTGGCTTAGTAATGAAAGTACTGCCTGCGCCGGTTCGGACCTTGCTTAACCCAGAGACATTGCAGGACTTTAAAAAATGTAACCATGTTGACATGATGAGAGGTCCATGGACTGTAAACCTCGGTCAAAACTGTGAATCTCTACAGTTTCAACTTGGCAGAGTCTGCGCCACATCAGTCCGGCCACACGACCCATACTGAACACATACCGGACAAGAGGATACAAAGTTTTACCAAAGATCCTTTGTGGTTACTCATCATTGGAAACATAAGAATGTCCCTGTTACGATATTTATCGGAGACTCACTGAGCTTGTAGTTTGAACAAAACCTGAAGAAGTTAATATGAGTCGAGGGTGTGCTAAGGGAACGTACGGCATTGACTCTTCATCTGGTCAATCATAGACCAGAGGAAAGGATCATCCAAAAGAAGGATTATAAAAATGTTGGACTGTGTCTCTCCTGTGGGAGAGGTGTGGTACTCCAGATAGGTCACAGGAT
This sequence comes from Mycena floridula, assembly GCA_029320655.1. Taxonomy (NCBI): domain Eukaryota; kingdom Fungi; phylum Basidiomycota; class Agaricomycetes; order Agaricales; family Mycenaceae; genus Mycena; species Mycena floridula. The sequence goes on from JARIHS010000052.1 coordinate 84,153, forward strand.
CGTCGGTAAAAGGTACTGAGATAGGAAAAAGGCATGTCTGGAATATCCGGGACAGTCATTTTTTAATGTGGAGAGAGAATGAAAGAGGGTTCGCATGACTTCAATGTCTTAAAAGAGTCTCCTTTCTTGAGGCGTGAGTATTTGGTCGTGCTTGCTCCTCGGCGCAACCAGGGACACAAAGACTCTTCAGGTCGCAGACGAAAGCTTATGTCAGGATATTTGGTCGTGTTGCTCCTCGGCGCACTCGGGGACACAGTCTCTTCAGGTCGCAGACAAAAGCTTATGTCAGTGGGGCACGTGTCATGTGGTAATGTTTGGTGCTCCCGGTATCTCCCGAGAGGTTTCAGATCAATACAGACCATAAGGAGACCTAGCTTACTTCGTTAAGCAAGGTGATATTTCGCTAGTCAGTGGACAGAAGACGGAAGACAGAAGGACGGAGGACAGAAAGAACACCAGTGGTAGTCACCAAAATGGTCTAGTGAGACCTGGAAGCCGTCGAACAGGAAAGAGAAGGAATTCAAGACAACCCGATAGGTACTTAATCTGAGCGAGGTCGCGTAAATGGCTTTGGGATGGTGGGTCAAAAATGCATGGAATTTTGCGAGACTCGGTCACCATACAGGCTCGTGAGAGCTGACACGTTCACGGCCGACGAGCTGATATTGAGATCGCGGCAGGAGAGGCACGACCGTGACTGCCGCAGTCACTATTGTCACAAAGACTTTCCTCCAGGCTCAAGCTAATGGCTTACAATCTAATCTAATCTACCACGATCACCGAGTCGTGGCTTGTCAGCATCTCGCTAGATCAGCGTGAGATTGCTCCGGATTGCTCGGGCTGTATTGGGAGAACGAGCACCGAGGTTTCCAGTCATCAGACCAGATAACAGCCTTCATTACAGCATTCGCCGCGGTCAGAGTGCATCACCAGGTGCCTTCGAATCGAATCGAATCGATAGACCATTTTATTGTCTGAAGGCAGTAGATTGGCTTCCGATGCCATCGATGCCGCAGCTTGAACGTGTGACAATGACTGATGTGACAACGTCACAGCTGTGTATAAAAGGCCTAGGACAGTTCATCAGCTTGATGACTGCCTCTTTGACACCCACGATGCATGGTCTCCCAGCGGGAATCATTTCTCGCCACTTACGAGTCAACGATCTAGATGTCCACATTCTCGAAGTCAAACCCGACATTGCAGCTCCACGCTTACTTCTTCTTCTTCATGGCTTCCCAGAAATGGCGTTTTCATGGCGTAAAGTGATGATTCCGCTTTCAGCTGCTGGATATCATGTCGTGGCGCCAGATCAGCGCGGTTATGGACAAACTAGAGCTGACTCGGTGTCGGAACCAGTCCAGTATGATGACGATATGGCACCATATCGCCCACTGAATCTGGCGACAGATGTCGTCTCGTTGGTTCATGCTCTTGGCTATGAGACAGTCCAAGCAGTTATCGGACATGATTTTGGCTCGAGGATCGCTGGATTATGCGCCCTGATTCGTCCAGACATGTTCAAAGCCGCAGTGGTGATGAGCGCCCCATTTACAGGTCCTCCCATTGCCGGGTCAACAAATCAACAGGCTTTGACAATTGCCAAAGAATTGTCTGAGCTTTCGCCTCCCCGAAAGCACTACGTGAAGTATTATTCAACTGCTGAAGCTAATCTTCACATGCGACAACCGCCCGAAGGTCTTCAGACTTTTTTGCGAAACTATTTTCGTTTTAAAAGCGCAGACTGGTCAGGAAATAATCCACATCCCCTCGGAGCTGTCTCTGCAGCCGCTCTTGCTGTCATGCCCCGCTACTACATCATGCTTGAGTCGGAAACGATGCCACAAGCTGTAATGGGAACTTCGGAATCTCAGTCAGGTCTGCAGTGGCTTCCTGAAGATGAGCTGGAGGTCTATGTTGCCGAATATACCAGGACTGGCTTCCAAGGCGGTCTGAATTGGTATCGCGCCGAAGTGTCCAGCGATTTGCTGGTCTTTGCTGGGAAAAGAGTCGAGGTGCCGGCCATGTTCATCGCAGGAAAGCAGGATTGGGGAACATATCAGCATCCGGGTGCAGTTGAGGTAATGCGGAAAGTTTGCACCAAAATGGCGGAAGAAGACTTTGTTTTGATTGAAGGCGCTGGGCATTGGGTTCAACAGGAAAAGAGCACGGAAGTGGTCGAGCAGCTGCTGCGATTCTTGGAAAAACTCCATTAGAAGAGACACAGATGTATACTATAAACGCTCTGGAATGTCAGAGCCTTGCGACTTCGACCCAACAGACACCTCTTCTTAGTGAGATCAAATTGGTGCGGTACGGGAGGAAAGGCCTCTGAAAAAATACAGACGCTTACTTATGTACCGGGATTGACACGATCATGATGCTCATGGAGGGTTTTGTAAACTCTGGTCTTGCGCTCACTTTGAACTGGGATCTTGTCGCTCGCCAGTGCCCCAAAAGTGATTGCTAGTACTGTATATACAAAAGTTGAGGAAACTCTGGTGGCCCCCAGAAACTTTGAGTTTGCCCCTCAGACTTGGGCTCACCCCAAGCTCAGACTGATTGAAAGGTACTCTAAATAGACATTGTAACTATGTCTTGACCTAGCTTCAACATGAAAAAGGAGATTCTGATTCTGAATACTCAGTACCCCAAACTTTACTGCATACTTCCACTATATTCAACATTGAACATTCAAATCGATGCACTGGGTACTTCGCGTTTACTCTCAAATTGAAAGTCTCACGGTTGACAACCTGATATATCTATGCCACACTCCTTCTGAGTAATGCAAAGGGCTTCTGGGGTAAATTTCATGAGAAAGTTCATTGTTTCCGCAAAGGGAGTAGCCGAACTTGCCCTGGCGCATTATGTCCGGATCTGGTAAGCAACACCTAGGAGGCTTCCAAGGCGATGTGATTTGTAAGTTGAACAGTAACTCCTACTTAAATCCGAATGAACATGTTACCAGCTGGCGGGCACACCTTGAATCTGAGGTGAGACCAACTTCTAACTGACTTTCCATTCTTTAATTCCTACTTAAACTGAGTCTACATGGACAAGAATCCTGTCAGAGTTTGTCTAACACCTCAATTCTGGGGCACCAAACTCAAAGTTTCTGCGGTGCGCCAGAGTTTCATCAACTTTTGTATATATGTTGAAAAATAATTCTTACCCAGAACCAGCAGCATAGATTTAGTTAAATGATTCAAAATGAATATCCAAAGGCTCCCAAAGTTTTTAGGTAGGTTTCAATTTTGGGATCTGGTCTCTCTCTCCCAACAAGTTGAACAGATAGCCACTCGCTGATGGCAGGTACGAGTCCTCAAGGGGTCTCAGTGAAAAATTGAATTGAGCATGTCTTTATATAGTAATCATAACATTGAAATTTGAAACCAACTAACAGAGGACTGAGACTGGAGACATGAATATACCGCTGGTGATGCCTGCTCACCTTCTAATCTAAACCGAGCATGGTCCACCATGCCATCATTATCAAACTTCCCTATCCTTTGTGATAATTCTGTCAGAAAGTAGTTGATCATGATGCTTGCTCTTACTTTGACTTCTTCCACTCCCATATTTCAGGCCCTCATGTCAGTAGCTGATCCCTTATTTACTACTTCCATATCTCATATCTGGCTTTGGTCATCCACTTCAACAAATGTGGGCTGAGAAATGGTTTTGATTGACATGGTATTACTTTGACAAAGTAAAAGCCCAGTAGATGAAACCCTTCTGTGCCATCTAGATCAATTGTTAAAGTCCACATGCTATGGCCACAGATATCACTGATCTGATCAGCAAGACTAGGAAGGTGATGACAGTCTCAAGCTATGTGGACTCAGAAATCTATAGAAGATGAATAAGTCGCTATGCCATAGTCAATCACAATAAAGTGGATGGGCCAAAGCAATGGTAATGTGCAACAAAGTCTGACAAATATTGGAAGACTCGACTCAAAGGTAAGAAGGAAAGTACGAATTAGGGATGAAGATGAAAGCAGGGAAAGAGTTTCAGGTCAAAGGGGTGGGTTGTGCAGCCAACTAGAGACTCCTGAAAGCACAAAAGGACCGGCCCCATCGGCGACTAAATCTAATAGAGTTGACGTCAGCAGGTCCAACATGTGAATCCAAACATCTTGGACCGTTTGATGTCATGGAGGTGCAAGGTCACAATGCATAAAAACCATACAACAGGAGACAGCTCAACAGCTAGGTAGTGACACCTATGTTATCATGATACAAGAACCAAGAGCCATTGCAGCTCTTATCTAGAGACCAAGGCATGCCAAAGTATTTGGAGAATGGATATATTGATAACTACAGAAAGGGGTGCTACTACATGGGAGATTCAGCTCAAGACTACAGCAGAAGTTCATCACAATACTTAGTCCAGTGCATCAAGAAGCCTAATGATGAAGTAGTATACATCCATACCAAAGCAATTAGATGCTAAAATCGAAGCAGACCACTGTGCAGTCAAGATGAAAGCTCAGAGAGTGAAACTGATACAAGGCAACATATGTGTTGTGATCTCCAATTGAACAAACAAGATGCAGTTAGCTTGTAAAAAAGTGATGAAATGAAAAATAGTTCAACCACGGTATTGAACCCAAATGAAGACGCTGAATGACCAAAATAAAATAAGGACAAAGACAGAATCGAACACCCGACCGGATAAATGTCGGATTTTTCATAGGGAATGCCAATTTTCTTTTATATTCGGTACAAGGATAGGTAGGATGGATAAATTATACTGACTACTGACTATTACATCAGCAGGCCCAAGTACCAATCAGTTTACCGTCTATGATGAGTCTTTTCATGTTTCAGCATACTTGAATATGCCTGCAACATACTCAACAAACCGGCACACGCACACTTACCATGGGGGTCGTTCTGCATCGGTTACGGAAAACGCAGGCAAAAACCGCCCTCCACTAGAAGTGTCCCATGGGCTATGCATGTCATTATCGAGCACGGCTGAGCAACATTGGTCTCGCATAGAATATCTTCAGCACATCATAGCAGAATTTTGCCACTAAATCAACCGTGTCACGTTCTGCCATCAGGGCTCGCAAGAATAACCCTGGATCCAGGAACCTAAATCGAAAACCCGGTAGCACAGAGTCCAGGTCTGAATAAAATTCTGCTCTCACAGTGCACAGATCTTCATCCTGACACAAAACCAATGCATGAACCACATCTTCTTGACCCACTAGGCATAATCTACACAGTCTCCATTCTCTTGGTATAACTCAGCGCCTTCTCTCACTCCATCTCATTCGTTTCATAGCTAATGCATGCCCAGATAACATTACATGTGTCACTGCCCTTCGGTGCTCTGAGTTTTTCACTCTCAGATAATGCCTGAAAGCAAGCACCTTTACCACAAGCCCTCGAGCATCTTTATCCCACTCTCTTCGCCCAAACAGCAAGTCTCTCACTCTTGACAAGTGATCTATCTCATGTTGCAAGTACACCTCCATCGACCGAGTCACATCGCTCTGTAAGCGCTCGAAACATACACGACTAACATTCTCATTTCTCATCAAATCCCATCTCACCGGTGTTGGGAGCTCCAGCATCACCTTCTGCAAATCTAAAGCCCAGGAATCGTGTCCTTTCCTTGCCAGTCTAACACTCTGCCACAGAGCATGATGCGCCAAACGCTGTGGCGGAAGATCTGTGATACTAGCACCATATCTCAAGGCAAGCAGAATCCGTCGATATCGTATTGGCTCAATTCCTGTCTCAGTGAACAGCACTGCCAGCATTGATCGGCTCCCCATGTCCATCATTCGTCTCAAAAATTTGATCTGAACCTTCTCCAAGCTCTCCAGATCCACTTTCACATTGTCAATACAGATATCACATCCATTGATCAGATAAGGGTCTACCCGCGCCATGTATAAAGTTCTCATCTCCCACGCAGATAAATGACCAACAATCTTCTCCACTCCCATAACTGAACGCGCTATATTGCCTTTGCTGTATTCACCTTATAGTGCTCTCGGAACATATGCCCTCTTCCACTCTGAAACTATGTTCCGACATATTTGAAAGTTGACTTCTTTTCCAATTCCACACCATTAAGAGTCACTCGACGTCCTCGCCATTCACGTTCCACGAAATTTTCTCCGAAAACACTATAGACACACTTCGTTAACTGTAGCTCACACCCAATTCTTCCCGAGTATCTTGATGACTCATTCAGTTTCAACTGGAACCCGTCACCAGCACAGGGCAAGGTAGTGCTAACAAAAAACCAGTGAACTAAAAATAAATTTTTAGGAGTCGTAAAAGTTCTGCCGGTTTGTGCGGCATATCACATCCAAACTATTACGTCAGACCCCAGATCAACGGAAAAATTTGTTCGGCAAAGACCAAGTACTTACCCCAATTTCGGAAAAGGACTCAAAAGGTGGCCCAATTCTTTTGGTGCAAGTGGGTCACCTTACCTCAACTTGTTCTGCTCCCAAAATCCATCCCATCCTGTCTTGTTAGTTTCCAAATCCCGGCACAAAATACTCCACAATGACTGGTAAACAACGAGATCATCGAAGATGTTCCGGGATCTGTATGAGGTGAGGTTTAGTTTCGCGCATTTTTAGAAAATTCGACCCAGTTGATCTGGTACAGCGGAGTTGGCGTACAGTATTTGGCCGTGAAGCGATGGTGAGCAATCAAAGCCGGCCTCATTGGGATAAGTAACTTCACAACCGGCGTTTCTTATAGGGACAATGCTGTGCATGTTATCTATCTACATATCTACATATTTGACAGTTGTTTTTTTCTTCCGTCTTTCCGTCTTTCCGTCTTGCCGTCATGGGGTCACATGCCCCTCGCTCGAGTCATAAACTCGCCTTTAAAAGACCTTTTCAAGCGACTATTTCATGTCAACCATGATTACCTTTTACGACGTCCCGTCTTCGCTACCAGAAAAAACCTGGTCCGTGAATGTCTGGAAGATACGGCAAGAGATTTTTTCTTTCTGTCAAGCCAATCTCATTGTCCCTTTTCCAGATACGCCCTGAACTTCAAGGGTCTTCCTTACAAAACGGAATGGATCGAATACCCCGATATCGAAAAAGTCGCTAGAGAGCTCGGTGCCAAGCCAACTGGAACCAGAGCTGGGAAACCGCTTTACACGATACCCATGATTCACGATGATTCCTATAATGTCGCTATCGCAGATTCCATCGCCATTGCTGAATATCTCGACGAGACTTATCCCAACCATCTTCGTCTCATGCCGGTCGGAACCTTCAGCTTGCATATGGCTTTCCTCGACGCTTTCCGCCCGGCCTTCCGAAATGCTGGAGGGTTATACAGCATGTCCAGGACTATATCAAGTCTGAATCCACCGAGCGCAGAAATGTATAAGACCAATGCGGAGACGAAATTTGGGAGGACCGTCGCTGAGCTGACGCCCTCGGGAGAGGTCATGGATGGAGCTCTGAAGGAATATGAGAGCGGCCTCGAAGCTATTAGCAAATGGTATAAAGATGAAGCGTCGACCTTTGTCGGGGATCAGATCAGCTTTTCGGATATTCTTCTTGGCTCATATCTGAGAGCATTAAAAGGCCTATGGGGAGCAGAGAGCGAATACTGGAAGAAGTTAGCATCATTCCATGGAGGAAAATGGGGTCAGTTGCTCAAAGACCTCGAGAAATACGAAGGAAACCCTGATGAAAACTTGTAACGGCAATATCGCTCATATAAATATAACTTGCTCAGCTTGCCTGACTCAGCCATATCCTTATGACTCTGCAGAAATCCTACAGGCTGCAAACATATACTGAGGGTTTTCACTGGACAGCGAATTGGATTCAAAACAAAGTCACCAAGAACCATGTGCGACCAAGTATCACCACCCCGAGTCATCTCCGGATCTTGGACGAAATTCTTGACGATTTTCCAGCAAAAAATGGCAGTTAGTGATTCATGTATCATTCAGGCATGCGCTAGTCAGCGATTATCATTCCACAATTCGCGCCAAACTCGAAGTAGGAATCGCGTCTGGCACGTGCTGGGAAAACTGTGATTTGTCACCAAGTGTAACTTGTGACGATTAGTTTCTCCGCCGCCATACAAGTTAAAACTCGACCTCACAGCTTGCTCGGGCTTCACTCTTCGTCTACCCGTTTCCTATTGTCCAATAGACAAGCCATATCAAATATTCTGAATATCGTCATCGGTCTCAAGGCTCGACAATGTCAGCTAGTCTCCTAGACAGACTCTAGACCTGTATCAGATCAAATATTTGGCGTTGACGTTTCCGACCCGACCCGGCTGAGTCATGAAACCCTTATCCGGTACTTATTCGCTCAGTCGGGAAAGGTCGACAATCTCATACCGCCATTACCACTCGTTTAATCGATGGCTATAGGTACCGAATGGTGTATGTATATGACAACCCTCTTTGCACCCCCAAAAAGGACATGACGAGGCTAGGAGAGCGGTTTCAGCTAGTACATTCAACTCCACATTTCCACGCACAGTATGGCACATTTCAAGGTCTCGTTACGCAAATTTCTGGTCGTTTGAGCTTGGATATCCTTTAGTCAGGTCCTTGACTACTTTATGTCTCAAAATTAGTAGTGGATATCGTTCGAGCTCATGTTGCTGCCTTGCATTTCAACCTTTGACTCGGAAACGATATGCCCTTGTGGCTCCAGGGACCAACTCGTATCTTGAGCTCTACTTCATCGCTATTGAATGTCCAGAGCTAAGGGACAGGTTGGCCTCGATAGATTTGGCGCCAGACTACACTGAGACCACACAAGTGGAGAGGGAGAACTTCAAGGATGTCGATGGTTTGGAGACCATCGATAGCTTGGTCGCCTTGAAATAGATTTGGAAAGACACGGGATATACGTTCGAGATGTCCAAGCAGCCTAGGACCTGATTCCTTCATAATGGTATACTAGATGTGTCATAGAATCTAGAATCCTACTCACTGACTGCTTTTTGCGTAACCTTCAATCCGATTCGTGACCGCTGGGCTTTTAATATCATAAATATCCAACGAAAATGCTGTATTTTAAGACTGAACCAGACATTGCATTACATGTGTGCTTCCCAAAGCAACTTTCCAGCGGTAAATGCTCCCGAGAACAACATTCCTAAGACGAGATGAGGCATAAAAGATGAAGAGCTCAAGCACAAAACTGACCAAAAATAGCGACTTCCTGGAGCAAAGACAAGTATTTGTTGCGCTACGAGATTAGATAGAATTCGTCGAGGAAATAAAGTGTCATAGATACCTGATCTGGTCCTCCACTAACATATTGGCGAGCATAGAAAACACGGCCTATGACCCATGTCGCGCATAGAGCGGCAGCTGGAATGGGGTACTTGATCGAGGTTGCAAGGGTTCTGGAGCACATATCAGTAAACTTTAACGACTGAGAGACAGAGAAATGGACATACGTGACAAATACCATCGGAAGCGATTCCAAGGTGTTTTGATGAGCGCCTGGCATGACAAGTCAGACAGCATCCGAGCTTCATAGAAGTAGACATACGTTGAGCGCAATTGAATTTGAAAGCCGCTGGATTCTTCGCTGCCTCGGCCGTCTCGGCATACACTGCAGAAATGAATAAGGAGTGGATTACTGATGAACAGGACCTTACATTGTGGATATTGGACGCCAGATAACTTTCGGTGCTTTGACACGACAAGGGTTTGGCCGACAAGCAGGAATGTGGTCGAAACCAGGCTTGCGACGACATAGACGTATCTGGATCAATAGAATCAGCTTCTGAGGCCCAAGGCTGAACGAGACACGTACCCGTCTGGCAATACGACTGTGGTGGGCATTTTTAAGGAGAGTGAAAGAATAGGTGGGTAATAGTGAAAGCTGAGTGAAAGGACGAGAACAAAGGGCCGGCTTTAAATGAAAGCGCTGGCTTCGGCACGATTGCGTGTCAACGATCGCCTGGTAAACGGTTAGTCAAATATGCTTACGCTGCTTACAACACGGCTATATTTACCCTGAAAAAGTTCTTTCCGGACAAAGAAATTGAATTCATTCAGTCAACCCTGGCAGAAGGCCTGAGGCTATTGAAGCCAAGTTTCAAGTAATACTTCCAGCTCGGAGCCTCCGAGATGACAACAGAGGCAGTGGCGGCAGTGGCTGTAACATAAAGTGAAACCAGTCGCCGTGTCTATCGCTCGCGCTAGAGAAATGCCAAAGTCAAAGAGGTGCAAGCACATACATGGTCCTTCCCATTAATCCAAACTCTGACTAAACTAATCCGATCTTGGTCGGACGACTCAGTCATCTGGACAAAACCCAAGTCCAGTTTTATAACGCCGTCTACCCCAAGCCGTGTCGAGACGTCCATCTGAAACGGGATTCTGAGCCGCAGAAGAAGCGAATTCTGGTTTTAAGCATGGCATCGATGACGATAATAGCCGACGGGCTCTGTCCTTGACATTTGTTGATTGCTTTCTGCGAAAGAAAGAGACAGTAAAGGAAGAACGGTTGGGAAAACGACCATACGTGTCGCCAGAATGCGTCGATGGTCTCCTTGAACGTCTGAGGTCTGAATCATCTCCATTAACCCTTCTGCTGTCTCCAGCTACTAGGTCGCACAGAACCTTTATGAACTGAACGTGACGGAGGCGTCGAAGATGGTCGGACGGTGGATATCAACAAAGAGGGAACAATTTGGTTATTGAGATGCTGATGTATATGCAGGGTCGCTTGAGCGCTCTGGCTCCATCTCCGTTCCGTGGATAGAAATACGTTTCGTTGAGACGCAGATCCGACTCTTTTCTCTTCTCAGCCCCTTGTTCTCTACCAGGCCAGCGTCTCCTCTGTTGACACCCGACCTCTGCTCTTTCCTTCTCCTTCTCGCTTCATGTCTTCTTCGTTGGCATCCACATTACGCTTCGTCGTTCACCGGTTTGTGGAATGATGCAGAAGCAGAAGCTGGCGAAAGCGACGATGAAACAGGAGAAAAACGAATGACACTATTCGAGCAATATGCTGTTGTGTCCGATGAGCGACGAAAATGAGGGGGAAAGGATGGACGGGAGTATAAACCCTGGCCGTTGGCTGCTTATTCTCGTAATGCAGGGCCAGTGTAATAGAGGATGGCCTGGTCGAGATGGACAAAAGATCAACAAAAAAGGCCGGTGCTGAAAAAATGTCTTGCTTACCATGATCAAGACGACAAGATCGCGCGCCATTGCTGGGGAAGGGGTCGCCTTAGATGCTAGACAAGCAAAGGTCTATGTTTTAGCCGCGTTTTTATTCTGCTGATTCATCAGCTAGACCTCCAAAGGCAATATTATTGAGGTTGTCGAATTCGCGTCTGTAGCCACCAAAACCATTAGCTTGTTTATAGATGATGAGAGGAAATGCAGGAGAGGAATGTAGACAGAAAATTTCGGACGAGCATGGTGGTTGGGGACAAGAAATGGTTGTTTCAATGTTTGTTTGGCGGTGCTCGTCTGAGCCATCATTTCGTCATCTTGCGCCTTCTCGTTCCTCGGCTGCACGCCATTTCACCACGTCGATTGCGAAGACTCCGGACCTGGATTTCGTTGGAATAGCGGCTCGCGAAGACGACCGAAGGTGAGCTCTGCTGTTGTCTGCTGTTGTCTCGCTGGCAATCCGTTGGCTCAATACGGTACTGTACGATTCGAATTTTTCCTCTGCTCCCAAACCTCTGTTTTCGGCCGCCTTTTGTACTGCTTTAGCTATTTCCAGATCAGACGTGCTGAGACGGGTCAGATTCAACCCATTTCCAGCGACTTTACTTCAAAATTTGCATGGGAAATGAACATCTCAGACCATGTAACGCGTAACCTCAGCCCGTGAATCAGCCAGCCAGATACGAGTCCCTATTTATGGGGCTTACAGCTAATCCATCAAAGCGCTAAATGGGGATATGTCACGGGTGCGCAGCCACCCACTACTTTGCTGGCAAGAGTGCTCGTGTCGCCCCTTGCTCCCATATACCGTCTTCAGTTTGCAACACTGTCGAGGGATCTCTTGCTCCAATGATACATTCCTTGTCTCTCGCGGTTGCTTGTGCAGACCATTTTTCACAGCCACCGTGAAATCAACGGGAATAGCCGTTGATGCCGAGCTGCCGTGCACGTATCAGGGTCCAGACCATTACCCCCACTCACTGCCCGCCTCTAGCCGCTCTTTTCCTATTTAGGTTAAAGGCGCTGTTGATCGAGTCTCTGGATGCCCAAAAATATTGATATCATGCACTTATGCACACCTATATTGACATACAGTTGTAGTTTGACCAGTGTTGGTGCTCGGAAAACTGCTAAGAATGGATACAAGATGACCCATCTGTGCTTGTTCTCCACCAAGACTTCAGATCACAACTCACGCCATCTTGCTGAAAACCTCATCCTGAATGGCATGTCAATCATCCATCCATCCGTCTGGGCTGGAACTTACCCTTTGCCCATCGATCCTCGCATTATCTGTGCATGCAGTGCGGAATTCTTTGATAGATGGCTCCCGTTTCTCTTGTGGAGAGAGGCTAGGACAAGAAACTACTATATCAATCATTGAAGTGGACGTCCGGTTGAAGGAGACTTGTATTTATGGAATGCTGCCGAAACTCTGCTTGCCGCGAAGAACCGCGATATGTTAGTTGACCTATTTTTATTACGCCCGAAGTTACTGAATTGGATAATAGACTGAAGTCGCAGCCTAGAGATACCTAGGCATTTCCTGAACGACATATAATTACTCTATTCTCTAGATACATCACAACTTCTACCAAGCTGCGATTTCCGAGTAGGTAGATGGTAGTTTTCCAGCAAATGGCCCATGTGATCGCTGATTTGTCCCAGTGCGAAAGAATAGGAATAAGAGCAGTTCTGAAAAGCCGGTGCCATACATGGATCGGCATCCAATCCATTCCAATCCATTCTTACGCCATCCAAGTCGGTCCTTACCGGAGTGCCGAAGGCCAATGTCACTGTACGCCGAGAATAGAGTTCCAACCTCCTTCTAAGAGGTTATTCCACCTTGAAAGGTAAGTATCAATGCTGTTTCAACGCATGAATCAGCAATTTAAATACATGGGTGCCACTATCCCATAATATTTATACTAGTCATTTAAGCGATGGTCTTCATATCTGGCGAATGTCCACTTCCCGGAGCGCTCAGTGGAACATCTGTGCTGCCTTCTTCAACTTCTACATTGCTGCCAGGAGGGCCATGTGCGAAGGAGATATGTGTTCCAGCGTCAAATTGAGTAGATGCCGCCGTGCCCCCAATATCAGAACCGCGGAGCGTCTCAGCTATGGAACGCTGGTGATTGACAATCAAAATAATGACGAGTGGTAGCATTGCCTATCGAAAATGTATGTTCAGAATCCAATGAGTAGAGGATGTTATACGACTTACGGATACAAATAGCGAAAATTGGCCCCAAAGACGCGTCGCTTGATCCTGTGGACTTGAAAGTGGTGCATCGTCGGTCAGTATCAACGTCACATTGATAGCCTAGCGTTGTTTTAGACTCCTTTTAATAATAAGAATACGGTACCGTACCTGGATGATTGAATAGATGACTCCAGACTCTGTCAGTACCATCATGATTTTTCCAGCTTTTGAGCGTCCTGGACGTCCGAGTGTAGCTTTGACAAAGCCTCGGTATTTACTGTTCAAATAAATTGAGTATCAAGGGCTCTTCGCCACAGTATGAAAACTCACTATGCTTGGTATCCGATGAGGAGAGTTGCGGCGACATTTGTTATAAGCGGAATAATGAGGCCTAGGAGCTGCAGAATCCAAAGTGCAGAACCGGTGAACACAAAGGCAGGGGGTGGAGTGTTCAAAATGTTGAATCCTATACTGCATCCTGGATGGGAAAGCTTTCAGTGGGTACAATGATAGAAATGGACTCAATACCTAAGCCGATGAGGAATAAGCAGATGACTGCATAGACAGGCTTCCTGTGCTCGAAAGAAATAGCCCATGCTCGCCAAGTAGTTGCAGCATCACCAATCAGCAGCTAAATGAAATTTAGCAAGATATATGGAGTAACATAGCTCTTGTGATGTACAATGAAACCGCAGATACCGCCTAACCATCCTTGTGCAATTGAAACACCCGCTATACTCTGGCCTGCCAGGGCGAAACGAACTGACAATGGCTCAGAGGAGTTGTCTATTAGGGCAACACGTAGCAATCCAAAGAAAATTTGGAAGTATACTGCGCAGTATGCAGTGGTCATCAGGAATGTCACACCGACAACACCCAAGAGGATCCAGATCGCGACTATTTTTTTATAATCTCATTGACTGTGACAGCCTTGATCAACCTGGGGCGAGTAAACGTGAATATTTTACTCACAGAAGACTCGAGACAGCCAGGGCTGCGGTCAGTATATAGATACCTAGTAGGAGCATGAACTTGAAGTTTTAATCAAGAACATTTCCAGACGATGACTTACTATATGCAATGGCGATGAGAAGCATTACAGAGGCATTGCGAATGAAAGTCTCGCCGGCGCTTTGAAGCAGAGCTGTTTCCTGGGGAGTCATGAGAATGGATGAAGCTGTACCAGTTCGACAATGGACATAGCTTAAATAGGGGTACTCCACCATAGACCGAAATACAGCAGGTCGGGATGATGATCAACCCAGAATCCTGCCTTGTGGACGAGCTTCTGCCGAGATTCCAGAATACACGAACACCGAGAGCCACCACGGAGAATTTCATTGATTTCCAATGTACTGTATGTGGAGAGACACTTCATACTGGCATGCATGTTGATCTGGACTCGTAAATCATTCTCTGCTTCTCAGTAGGACCTGCGATCAGGACAAGCACACAGTACTGTCCTCGTCAGATTGTCCGCACTCGAGCCACGATGCATCCGAATGGGTGTACGGGTATTTGTAAGCTCAAGGAACAGATTCCTCGCAGTCCCTGATGGAAGTGCCACAGGCCTCTCTATTTTCTGTTAAACTAATAGCACAATACATTTCATATTGTCATGAATCAACGCTTTATGTGCTATTGGTCACCTACATTTAGACTGAAACAGATTTCAACTTTAGACGCATGTATGACAATTTTAGAATTAGCTGTGTGAGTGAAAGTGGCAACTCAGCCGGATTGATGCTGGATCACAATAATTTGTCCCTAGTGAGAGAAGCACTGCTTATAAGAATCAGGAAAAGAATCCCAGATTTTGCTGAGAACTTCAACTTTGAAGTCAGGGAATGGTGGGAACAACAGCTATTGATACTGACACTTGTGCTGGAGTGAGAATCGTGTTCCATACCAGGGATCCGGTGATCTAATGGATATGGAAGGAAGGAAGGAAGGAAGGAACCGAGACGAGGATTAACTTGGATGTTCTCTGATCTTCTTTGTAGGACAACTGTTAGAACTGACACTTGTGCTGGAGTGAGAATCATGTTCCAGATCAGGGGCCCGGTGATCTGATGGATAAGCGAAGTCTTGGAAGGAAGGAAGGAATCGAGACGAGGATTAACTTGGATACCCCCCATCTTCTTTGTAGAATAACTTTTAGAACCCTGGAGGGAAGGAAGACAGGGTATCTTTTCGACATGGCCCACGTCCGGAATGCGTGGGCCCTGGAACTTTCTAGTACAGTAGTGAAATCTAATTACAGATCAAGTTCGGCAGATCAATGCCTCGCGCCAAAGAACAAGGACTTGGAGCAGAACAGAAAAACCCACAAGTGACAATGACAGCTACTTTTAAGGGAAGTTATATTTCAACTATCACGCCCCGAAGTCCCTCCCCCCCACCCTCGAATCTCCCAGTTCAAAGTTTCTGCTAGCATCCTGGATTTCTTCTCCTCGAGGATGCAGCCTCATTACGTCGTTAAAATGAGATGTAATCCAGTAGACAAGCCATAGAACAAAAGAACATGAAATGAGCACTAGGCTCCAGCTGTGTCAAGG
Source organism: Mycena floridula (assembly GCA_029320655.1). NCBI lineage: Eukaryota > Fungi > Basidiomycota > Agaricomycetes > Agaricales > Mycenaceae > Mycena > Mycena floridula. The sequence continues at coordinate 100,089 of JARIHS010000052.1, forward strand.
CGCTATCTCTATTGTGCTGGTCTGTTGTGCCTGGAAAGATCTGTGACTGATGTCCGTGGCATGACCGGGGTTTTATGTCGAAGTTTGGAATGCAGACATTGACGACTCAACATCATCACGAGCCACCCCCAGGCCCACACGAACAATAATAAGTGTTGGAGCAATGCCCTGAGGAATTAGTCAAAGAGCTATCATGGACTGAAATGGGACAACGACTTGATACAGGATCGATCATCCCTTCGGTTCCAACTTGTCCCAAAACCTTCCCCGTATCCTACTTATTTGCCTGTCAGAACATTGGGCGGGAAACCAACAAGGTATAAAGCCTCTTGCCTAGTGTCTGCTGTGGCTATTGCGCTGGATTCGCACTACATCTTCCGCTTCTTCCCACATATCCTGACCACCCTGGGTTGATCGACGACACCATTGGGCAATAAACCGCTGCGAGTCGAAGAAATTCTGATATATCACATTCGCTGGGGGATGGGTGCCAGGTCCTGCAAAAACAATCCGAGGATCAAGACCAACGATTGAGTCATCGGGAACCCAGCGGACTCTGAGGTAAAGGAACATGATGAATACCACAATATTATCACCCAAAACAACCGTCGAAGCAAATGAACGCGCTGTTGAAAAGTCCTGGCCCGTAACGAACGAGAAATGGGTCAAGTGAGTGAGTTGAGCCACGACGGACTCGATGCAGTCGAATTCCAGGTAGCTGTCAAAAAGCTGGAGATGGGATAAGTTTCGAAAGAATGGAAGCTTGAGTCGGTCGCTGAGGCCGGAGATGTTAGGAAATGCCCAGCCTAGCTCGCAGCTAAGCCGAGCTGGATGCACTGGTGTTGCCATGATTCGCAAAGCGTCAACCAGGTTCAACGTAGACAGAAATGCCAGGGTATGGATACGGGGACATGCTTCTAGAATTGCGAAGAGCTGCTCGGTGGTCGGAGAGGTCCCTGCAAACCCAACTGATTCAACGTGCTCCGCGAAGAAACCAGCCGGTCGTGATCTCGACTTTGTTGTCGCCACAAATCTATCCATATTGCGTGGATAAATGAAATAGACATGGCGATACATGCCTCTTTCAACGCTGAAGGTAATGAATGATCAGAGCCTGCCCTCGAGGCTCGAAAGGATAAGTCTCACATCGGTTGGATATTTCGCGACAAGACTGAGAGATCATACGCTCGCTTTGGAGCTAGATCGAGCAAGGCCTCGATGATAAGAAATACGAGCTCTGTAGGGAGAGTTGGAATGTGTTCCAGGAAATGGGACATGACGGCGCAAGGCAAGACCAGTTTTAAGACGTGCCATCAAATATTCGCTCCCGCTTTTCAAGAATTGCTTTTTCTTGACTTTTGGCAGCTCAGTTTTTGCCGGTTGTCACGGCAACATCGTTGCTGGATCTGTTGCGCTATTTCCGACGGTCCTGCGCTTCTGATCATTGTCTATCTCCTTGCCAGTGATTTCCTGCTCAAATTCTTGCACTGTAATCGGGTTCATGCGATGGCTTTCTACTGCTGTCTTGCAGCCTCTTGCAGCCTTGGCTTTCAGCGCCCAGAACCTTCTGGGCCTCGTGGTTGGACAGCGTGTGAATCACTATAAATACTCGGGTCATTTCCCCGCATTACCCCAGATTTCTTCCCCACCCACGATTCAACCATTCCAATCCCATCGATGGCATCACTCCTGTCTCGCTCAACTATGACTGCCCTTAGAGGCCCAGCAAAGAGAGTCGCTGGACGTAGAGGCGTCGGTAACCTCTGGAGCGACCCACAGCCAGTGACCGTAACCCAGGTGCGCTATCCCTTTCTCGTTGCATTTTGGTCGCTCAAGGTTCTTTGGATAGCATCTGCCCTTCTCGTACAGCAATAAACGGGGTTTCTTCGTGAAATTTGCTGTATTTTGTACCATCCCGTTCAGTCTGCCCGTCATCTCGATTTGGTACAGATGGTACGTCGTTGGCTGCAGTTTGATTACGTTCGTTTTTGATGCACCTTGATTAGGCACCGTCCAGGAGGACTGAAGGCAGGAGGAGCACCTGAAGCTTGATGCTGCGGGACTCGAAAGATGAAATTTTACTGTAATATAGTGTGCAACGCGTTACAGACGTCAAATCAACCAAGGCATTCATACTGTATGATGGTATCTGTGTCTGAGAGCAATCGAGGTCCGAGTGGCACTACCTTGGTCCAATTAGTCGATTTCTTTGGGATGATCCTACCGCTGTCTGCTACTGAAGGTGAGGTGAGCAGTTAGTGTTTCCGCAGTCGAACACACGCTTCCAGAGCGGCCTCAAATACCAGTGTATGCAGCTCAAGGTTGAAAGAGAATACACCTGAAAATGTCCTTCATCCTTGACATCAATTCAATATTCGTGGTTTCAATGGAGTACCAGTGGCGTTGCGGCAGAGTTTGACTCAACAACTCATGTTCCGGACTCTGATGAACCTTCAGGAATCAGTATCCAGGTATATAGAACTATTGCAGAGTGGAAGGGGCCCAACTTCCCCAATCCCATCAGTTCATATAGCATCGATGACGGTACTCGCACAACTTTTCCCCGGTAACCACATCTTCTTCAACCACTTTATATTGACAATCCTTCTTTAAATCACCGATACTTTCAGATGGTCTGCATTCACTGCTAATAGAATCATCGGTGGAGGGAAGTTCTTTCTTTCTTGATTTCTTCATGATCACAACTTCGATGCCTTCACTGGAAACCGCAGTGAGTATCAATCAGCCATCTCGGAATTCCACAAGCACTAGCACTTTGGTTGTACCATCATCTACAGCATCACAATTACTCTCTGTCATAACACTCCCTGATACAGTCACGGGAAAATAACCTCACCGGAGATCTTTTGGTGGGGAGCGTTGGGATTGTGGAGGAGGCGGAGTTGTTGCATGCATGGCGCGGAGATGTCGAGGGCGGAGATGTTTGGGTGGGTATCTCCGTGTAATCTTATAAGCTGTAGGGCCGGCGAGCGGCAGGGCCCGCTACTGAAGCTTCGCCGAGCCCCGAAAATTTTCAGTCACTCCGTCATATCATTCGTATTGAACAGTGACCGACGTCAGCGGCCGGATAACCGCGAAAGAACATTTATGCTCAACTATGCTACAGGGAACATGTAACAAGACACAGGTGGCTAAATCACAAACTCAAGCATCCTTTTGAAAGGCGACGGCTGCTCTGCGTCGGGGTCACCCTTGAAGTCAGCCCCATCCACGTCGGGGAAAGTCACGACTTTGGGAATGATCACAGCCTACAGGCTCGAGCTTTTCGGAGGTCACGAGCTTGAGCCAAATAAGGCACGCCGATAGTTCACTGCCACCGAACACAGCCACCAGGTCACGTTCTTGTTTGTGCATGTTAGAAAATTCGAGTGCAAACCCGTACTTAACAAGTTAAGTAGCGGGCATCTCTGTGCATCCGATCACCCTCCATCTAGCACATGATCTCGTTGCTTTCACGTCCATTATTCAGACCTGAGACTGTCATCATCTCACTATCTAGCCGATCCTGCCCGGAACCCGGAATCAAAAGACAAAGGAAAAAGAGGATAACCATAAAAGGAAACTGTGGCTTCGACAAAGAGAATGCGCAAAGAGATCTCAAATGACGGTACAATGGCTGGTCCAATGACAGTACCAGTGACTGTAGCACGACAATCGGCGATGACAGCTGATTTCAGTCTTTTCCCTGATTTCAGCTCATTTCCGACTAGAGGAAATGCCAAATGCTTCGGCAGAGACTTGCTCAGGGATAAAAGTAATGGAGTGTGAAACTTGTTAAAACTTTCAAGGACCCATACTGGGACACTCCGCCCCACCTCCCTTCCCTACGAGCAAAGATATACTGTACCATTTCGACCTTAGGTTCACAGGGTGTTACACGTTACACGCCAGGTTCATTTGGGGTTCAGTTCAGCCATGGATGTTACGCATTACAGGTTTGGCAGGTTCATTCCCGATTAGGCAGCGCCGGAGGCCGGGGAACTCCATTCGAGCCTGTAGTCCGGTGGGGAACATGCAGGTGACACTGATTTTGACGAAAGCTGTCACTATCCGTGGCATTATGATAGCCCATATCAAGAAGGACCAGCCTTCTCTCAGCTGTTCAAACAAAAGCTCTCAGACGGCAGTTATTTCAAATGCTCCGAGAGCTATGGTCGCAAGTTTCTGCGAGTCATGGGCTGGTCTCTGAGACGAGCAACCAGAGCAGCTCAGAAGACCACTGTTAAGAGATTCTCACTGAAGCGTTCATTCGTGAGGCATACATTGTATTCGAGCACAATATTCATCTGAGGCTCCATGCCAATAGCAATCAGACTCAGCTGGTTTATCAACATGGGACGGATAAGGGAGCAAATAATGTTAACAACCTTGGGATTGATGAAAAGCGAGCTTTTACACTTATTCCGACAATCACAGCGGATGGAGAGCTATTGCCTTTTCAGCGGTCTTCCTCGGCAAAGGATCTGGTTCACTTCCGAGCAGAAATGCACCGCTTTATGCTGAAGCAATGAAGCTGGGATTCAAGTTCAACTCTGGGATCAATTCATACTGGTCTACTCACGAGACGATGTATATTCTCGTGGACACCATCATTGCGCCACACTTTGACAAAGTCAAGCAGGAGCTGGGCCTGCCAGCCTCCCAGTGTTCACTTTGGAAAATCGACTGCTGGTCTGTGCATCGATCAAAAGAATTTATGGAATGGATGAAGGCAGAACAGGCTTTACGCAGTAATTGATACAAGCTTGAGATTTACTTACAGCCGCGCAGCGACCGAAAAAATCGGATTTCCCGGGCCCCGGAAATCTCAACTATAACGAGGTTCACTGGCTTGGCGTTACACGTTACAGGTGCCGTACATGTTCTATTCACAACCCTGTGTTACAGCGTTACTGAACCTGAGCTCGAAATGGTACAGTACTTCAAAAAGAATAATGCCACATGGCGGAGAACCCAGGACCAACCAGCGTAATGAGTATTACGCTGTGTTTACTCTTATTTGCGAAAAGAAACAGTGTCTGAAACAATAAGGGGTAAGAGACCTTTAATTGATGCGTGATTGTCATCAATCGGACACCCGAGTCTTTTATTCGAATTCAGGGTTTGTTTAACTTTGTTATTTACTCCTTCCGCCCTTTTCTCTTCTCGTCGACGATCATTCGCCTCTGAGCTCATTGTATGAGCCTCGACCTTCACATTCCTTTCCTCATTACGGCCTAGAATGTCGGTGTTCCTTGACGATACCGACACATCCATTATATATTCCAAGGGACAATGGAACAAATTTGGTACCCCATATGAATACGATCTTTCGACACATGGTACCACGTCAGCAGGAGCTACTGCCCAGATTCCTTTCTCAGGTGAGCAGCATTTCTCTTTAAATATGGACCACCCTTCTCGTTTCGGTTTCCTCTCCTCCTTTCGGCCTTCATTCTTCTAAACGTTATATCTTTAGGCACATATATCAAGGTCTATGGGACCATAACAGCCCAAAGTTCTCCTGATCCTATCAGCAGTTACTCGATAGACAATGTCGCTGAGGGCACATTTTCTCCAGATTCGAGCACAATAACGACGAACGCTTACAAGCAGCTATTCTTTCAATCTGGGACTTTGGCTGCTGCAAACCACACTCTGATCATAAAATCATTGGTGGCCGGTGCCCATTTTTACTTCGACTATGTCGAGTTCACCCCGACGACAGCGACAGCGGCGGCCACTGGCACGACTATTACTACTAGTACAGGTGGTGGGGGAACGGGATCGAGTGGTGGAGACTCGAGGGATTCGGTGACGAACAAGGCAACCACCTCTACTTCTTTCAAGTCCACGACTTTATCGGCTGGGACGACGGCTCATTCCCAGGCCATTGCTACCCATGCCCTAGCAGGATCATCATCATCGACAGCGAGCTCGACACAAGGATCCCTTGATCCCTCGAATAGCTCTACCGCTACGTCTCCTTCTAATGCCATTCAAACTGTCGTTCTCAGTACGTCTTCCAAGGCTCCAATAGGCGCCATCGTTGGAGGAATTCTGGGCGCAGTCTGCTTCATGGCGGCTGCTTTATTGCTGTATCGCTACATGATGAAAAGACAAAGACATCCTGGTTCGTCATTACCTTGTCGGACGTTTTTCAGTTATACTGACTTCATTCAGGAGAACTGGTTTTGTCAACCGCAGAAGCCTGTTCCTTCCCGAGTTCGAGACTTGGAAGCATGATGGCCACGCCGATATCACCGACGATAATACCATATGTCCCGCCATCTACCACGTCTGTTGCTGGATCCACAACGGCCAGGGGATCTCAAAAGAGTGCCCCATCGATTTACGATGAAGTTCAGCCGCCTGCATATCATCAGGCCGTATACCAGAACGATCATTCTACCAGTTCTGCAGACGATTATCGAGCTTAACTTATATCTATATCGCACGTAATTTAAATGGATATATACCACTAGTTTCTGACACATTTTAGCACGAACACGTCCTCCACAGTGCTGTTAGATATAGAAGACCTGAAACCTGAAATCTTATCGCTGCCAGTCGAGCTAGACCCGACGTATCGAAATATTTCTCGGTGGCGCACCTAACTTCGGCTCACGGCTGCCAAGACAAGCTTGAGCGCTGTTCGCTTTCCCGCAATGCAAGACAATTCAAAACGTGTTTCTATAATATATGGTGTCTATGTTTATGATACAATATGGTGGTATTGGTTAGCATCAGCGCGTGTAGAACAAAATAGATATAAAAGCATAGATAGACCTAACTCAGGGTATCTCTGCCAAGGGATCTGCAAAACGAAGAATGAGAACATTCATCCAAATTCAGAAATTCCACTGACCAGCCCTTGTCGCCACAGCTTCAGCATACGCTGGAGGACCTGCTTCCGATTCCGACTGTGACCTCATTCTGCGAGGACCAAACAACAGCGTCGGTGCTTTAGATCTTCGAGGCTTCGACCCATCGCTAAGCTGAATAGCGTCGACAGATTGCCGCAATGAATGATTATCCCGTTGCAAACCTTCAATCATCGCCCGAAGCTCCCCGATTTGAGAATGAAGGTCTGGAGGTGCTGATTGGGTTTCCAATTGCAGTTCAGGTAATGGTTTCCATTTCGATTCCAGCAGACTTGTCGGGAGAGTTTTCGGCGGTTTGGTGTTGGACTCTTGCGACGATGCTGGGAGTAAAGTTTTCGAAGATTCCGGGGTTTGAGATTCTGAATCGAACCGCAGCCCGTATTTGAGAAGCAAGGCATCCTGGTCTGCAGGCTCCTCATCAAAGTTGAGGTCGTAGTTCAATAGAAGCGATTTGTGTTCTGACCCTCTCATCAGCATGTGCAAAGAAACAAGGGCCATATTGATTCTCTTACCTCGACGTAAAGACCCAGGTATTCTGCTAGGGAGCTGGAGACCGGCAAGACGTCTATGCATCAGGTAGAGCATGATGACAAAGTCGTCGTGGGTGAGGTAGCCTTGACGTTTAGTATCAGTGAGAGACCTTGAAAAGCGTCAGAGAATGATAGACAGGGTTTGTGTGGTAACGGTCATACCAAAGTCGAGCTATATCCCTCTCCGAAAGCTTTCGTTCATTCAAAAACGGCGTAACAGCATCCTTGTCTATCCGACCTTTGCCTCCAACATCAAGAATCGCGAAAGCGTCGGTGGCATTTGCTTGCACCGGCGACGGGATAACCCATTCCGGAGTCGACTTTTTCGGCGAGCGAAGGTCCGAGGTCGTTGGGGAAGACGGAGATGACTTTGGAATGAAATCGGGGGGCAGGACGGTCGGAAGGTACATCCCAGCGAGTTTCATATGCATCAGGAAAAGAGCAAGAGCGAATTCGTCTCTTGTGAGCTGGCCCTTGTCGCCAATATCCGCAAGATGCCTAGAAAATATGAGTAACCTCATTGATATGCCAAGGATGTCGTACCAAATCTCATTCAAATCATCCTCGGGCAATTTAGAATCCGCTATGTAGTCGAAGAAGACGTCTGGTGAGATATATCCCTGGTTTTCAGGGTCAAGGGTCCCAAAGGATGCTGCAGCAGTTTCTCGGATAGCCGACGTGACGACCCAACGATGCTTTGGATGGGTTATCAATAGAGGGACCGGATCATTGACCTGACTGTGCAAGAATGACGGAACCTCCGAAGGAATGCTGTCGAACCTCCGACGCATAATCCCGTCGACAAAATACATCCCAAGGACAAATTCATGCAACGTGAGGTCCCCAGTCCCTTTGGTGTCCACGAGATCCCTATAATCCAAAAAGCATTGACACAAGACGGATGGTATACGAAACAATGACGCACCAAATCCCTGCCAGGGTCTTTATAGGCAAATTTGAAACGTTGAACGCCTTCCAGACCTTATTCCCATTCAACACCCCATCGACTGGTTTTCCTGTCTTGAATACAGCGACGTATCTCTCCCGACACGCCGAATTCAGCGGTGGATACGCGCTAGGATTCGGAGGAACCGAATCACCCTCTTTGCTCGATTTCCTGGTCTTGCTATTGCGATGGATGATAGGGAGACCTGTGATGACCGCAGCGGGACCACCTAGAGAGCCGTATAAGAGAAGAAAGGAGAAAAGAAGAGAGCACATACAACGATGAACCAAGGGCGGGGTGATGCTAATTCCTTCTTGCGCCCAGCCTATCAAACGAACAGCCACGCCTAATTCTGTTCGTGACAAGGTTTGTTCGGTGACAGCCAGCGCTAATATAGCAAGGAGGACGTCGGGTTCAAGTCGAGCGCCAACGAGGATATCGAGGGCCTGTTCTGGGGTTATCGAATCTCGTTCGCCGTGCTTCGAAGATGCTTCGGCGAGAATTTGGGCGACGAGGACGGTTTCTTCAGCTGAGGGCGTAAACATGGATGGAACAAGGAGAGGAAGGAAGGGCCAGCGGGCTATGCAAGCGAACAAATGATGCAAGCGACGCGCTGAGATTCGGGAGACGTCAGACGAATTACGAATAGACACCTTTGCCGACATATCACGAGATGATGAGCTCCGCTGCACCGGCCCGAATTCACGCAATGCCCATCGAATCCAGTCACCTAACCCAGACTTGTTCCGTCCAGTTCCTCTTCCGACGCTCCGAGTCGAAGTTGGTCTCACACTTGAAGCCAAGGTTTAGTGACAAAGAGCTCGGACGACATCATAGTCATGTATGCGCCTCCACCATGCCCGAACTCTCTGAAGGAGAAGAGGGTTCTCTGTAACACAGTCCTGAATGTCTGATGGAATCACAGATGGATTCCCGTTTTTTTTCCCAGGCTAGACCGTTGGTGTTTATTTATTACATCGCTTTCTTGAAATACTCATTTGCCCGCAATCTTCATGCAATGTTACCTCCCTATCATGGCGATCTTTGGCAGCTGCTCTTACTGTAAGCTTGTTCACGGGAACATTGCCCATTGAATCGCACCTAGAACGAAAGGTCAGGTTTGCCTTCTCTGTCCTTTCACCTTCAGCTAATAAGACATCCAGCGTATTCCAGTTCTCTCTGGCCAAGTCCTGGGATCCTGAGACGATGGATCATTCCTTTTTTGATCCTCATTACTAGCATTTGCCATGTCTACATTCTATTCACTGATAAATTCCTATGTAGCCCAAGAGTGGTCAGAATGACATCCAGTTTGATTCTCACAAAGCACCCGGAGAGGCAGAGGGACTGATGCGAAGCACCGCTAGGTATATTCAGAAGCCGCTCAATGAACAATTCAATGGTTTTACGCTATTCACCTCCTTGGGATATGTACACACCACATTTAGATTCCCGATCCGTCGGTGATCGCAGTCCCGACGTCGGGATTTGATCGATGCGCCGTATCCCGATTTCAGATGGATCAGTGATTCCAAACCTAATTTCTATGTAGGACGAGGAACAGCTCAAGTATTATAAAAGAGGCACATAATTCTACCGAATATCATCTGTCATGATCGACTGTCAGCCAACCTAGACATACTGATGGAAAATTGATCAGTGTGCCAGTCTTTGAATACAGCGGATTGACATACCACAAGGTGCTATATCCTATCGAAAACCGCAATCATTAGTGCTGAAATCCCGCGAGATCTGACTTCGAGTCCTCTAAAGAGACTCTTGAGGCCTTGTCTTCACGTTCTGCACTGCCCTCCTTTGGTCGCGCTCTGGCAACGAATGAAGCCCACGTTGTCAATAAAGGTTTATTGGACAATTTAGATGATGATGACTTTTTCAACGTTGTTGATGGTAAAGTCCTCAATGGCTTGGGCTGTGGTGCTGGTATGGTACCAGCGGTACCATACGTGGACTGGAGAGTAGCAAAAGCACTCATGTAATCTTTCTGAGTCTTTTGAGTCGTAATGAGGGCAGCCGTAGAACTGGATGGAGAGGACATTGTAGCCAAGTTGTGTGGCATAGTCGAAAACGATTCGGCAGGAAAGCGTGAAGCCAGGGGAATCAGTCCGATGTCTTTTATACCTTCCTAATAGGACATATCTATAGTTTTGAACAGCATTTGTACTGCCCCCGGTTTGATTCGCGCCCATGAATGGCGATTTTGATCAAGGTCTACAGCTTGGGCCTGAAGCCCGTGCTTACTGTACAGATATCATGAACAGTCTATCGCAGTTCTCGTCAGCGAGCAAAGGCGATTGGTTGTTCGATACAAATCGGCCTTTGATAATCATCCAGGACCGATCTGTCGATGGAACAGCGCTGCACAAGAGTTGAATGCGGACAGATGGTCATCATCCCGCGTGAGAAACTCTTATCGAGATGACTAATTCTAGATGCGTGATCGCAGGAAAGTCTAAACTTATCTCGAAGTTCAACAGCAAACTCAATGCGCAAGTTGTCAGTGCACTGCCTTTCAAACTTTGATTGAATTGGAAACCACTCTTTATGCTCTGAAGATCAGAAAGGAGGTGCCCAGAACGAGTAGCACTACTGATTACCGATCCCACAGAGGTACTTAGTAGTGCATCTTGATCGAACACATGTGTCTGTCCATGCAGGAGAGGCTACCACGGAGGCCGCTTGTGTTGGTTCAGGGCAAGCCGACTTGGCCGGCGGTAGTGGGCTCAGCTGGAAATAAGTATACATTCTTCCTTCCTTCCGGAATCCGGAGTAACTGCGGCCACTCTTTCATAACGAAACCCTCGTTTTTAAAGCGGAGAGCTGGCTCGCTCTGGAAAATTCGCAGAAGTTTCGGCGGATTCAATGCATAAGCTCATCCACATGGTACAGTATATTTTCATTTGATGTTCGTTGTTAAGCCGTTGAGCCAGTTGATTTGCTATTCGGGCAGCGTGAGCTCGCTTTGACTATCTTGGGCCCTTTCCATTCAAACTCCACAGATCAAGATAGGTATTCGGTTAGTTCTCCCGTCTCCACAGCTATAAATATACCTCTTTGTAGAACGATAAAAGCTCCATCACTTTTGAGCTTTGCTGATTGTCCTGCTCTGCACGGTATCATGGCCGATTCTCCAGCTCAGTCTGGTCCTCTCCTACCGTCTGATATCTACGGTCTAAAGGAAACCTTTGTCATCCTTGCCACAGAATTCCTCATTCATGGTCAGTGTCTTTGGTATATCCTTGAAACCCTGTTCAAAATTGGTCGATTCACTATCAAGGTTTATACACTGCACTTGTCATATTTGCGCTATATTCCCTTTGGTATATATGCATCCTTTCTTCAACAAGATCAACGACACTGAATGCGCCACAGTACCCAGAAGGTTCCATTAGCTGCACGAACTGTGCTCATATCAATCACAATTTTCACATTCTTATGTGAAAGCAGCAACGTATTTCTTGATCTGGCATTTGACCTTGTCGAGCTACCAGAGTTGGGGGCGGATCCTGCGTCAAATATCCCGACAATTCTGACGAATATCGAGATCGGGTCCGCTGCACTCTCTAGGATCAATGTAAGCTTGAGTCTCTACCTGACCTCACTGCATATCGTGGCTTATGATTATGTACTAGTATCTTCTGGGTGATGCGGTCGTTATCTGGAGAGCATGGGCGATATGGCCTCATTCACTTACAGTCCATATCTTGCTGGGGGTATGTTTGGCAGGCACTGTCGGTAAGTTGAAGAGTCTCTTCGTTATGCGATACTCATTCAATCGAACTCCCGCAGTCAGCACGTTCGTTGACTATGCATATACGGTCCGACTATTTCTCGGCAAGAGCCAGTTTGATCCTGGAGCTGGAGCTGGCGCGTTAATCCTAACTTTGCCCTTGCTCGCGACAAATATCATTGCGACCTCATTGATTGGGTACAAAGCGTGGTAGGCTCTCATCTTCCTGTCGTACCATGGCCTCCTCTCAAGTTATCACTTAACAGGGTTTACCGGACACGTATCAAGGAAAGCCTCAATGTCGAAAAGACTCGAAGAACCAAAGTCGAGACGGTTCTTCTTCTCCTCACAGAATCTGGTATCATATATTGTATCCTTTGGGTAATGTCCTTCAAGTCTCTCTCATGTCATTGACTCATCTTCTTGTGTTCAGCTACTCGTGGGCCTGTTTGCGATTGTCATCAAGAACCCTCAATCCCTAGGTTATCTCGTCCCCAATGCAATAACTCCACAGCTTACAGTGGGCATCTATTATCGCTTCCATCCGCAACGCTAAATAAACTATAGGCGATATATCCAATCATTGTGATTCTTCTTGTAGCTCTGGAGAAAACGAAGCTAGAGCAGACGATGACAAACTCGCCGGCATTTTCTCAGTCCATCCACTTTGCGAGCAGTCCTCGTCACGCCATATCAACTGCCCCTGTTGAAGAAGACGAAGACGGAGTTGAACGTCCGTACGTGGATGATACTGGAGCGAAAAGCGGAGATGATCGGAACATATCCTCCATTCATTTTGCCTGACGACTCTTTTTCTTCTCAATGTCAGCTAGTCTGTGATTCACAGCGCTATATCTACAATACCACAGACCATACACATATAACTAGCACTATATTCTCAGATTCTGCATTCGTACAATACTCAGGTGTCAAATGATGAATTACGCCCATCAAATTGGATATTTGAGGAAACGCCACAATTAACCTCTGCGCTTGCAGTCTCAGAATCGGATCCTGTTCGCAATCCGTTCACTATTGACCGTAGTCAATTATGCGATGACAGTTTCAATGGAGTTGGAATCATCCAGATGATGCGTTTTGCCAACTCGGATCTTTGAATATGTCAGTGGATTTTGATGGGCTGCTTTTGACCATAGGGCTGTCAAATTAATCTGTTCATCATTCAGTTCACTTTGTTCATCAAATCGTTCATCAAAAAAGTACCGTTCTGAAAATATGAGCCGGGTAAGTTTGATGGACCGTGATATGGTTGCGCGTAGCTTTGAAGCTCCGCCTGAAATGTTCTTGGTCGCCAAACAAGGAAATGACAATGTAGGTTAATTTACAGTGGAAAAAGGCTACAAAAGCCTGGCTAATGATTAGGGACCCTTCAGTATATCTCCATCCAAGATTGTTGCGGTATGGGTCCAGATCAATGATGAAGGTCGAGAGGATGTGCCGTAGCGGAGTTTCAATGTTATCCATCCGGCTCATATTCTCAAAATGATACTTTTTTGCAACTTTTTTGATGAACGATTTGATGAACCAAGTGAAACCGCGATACAGCAAGTGACTGAGGAACGAGGTAACCTATCAGAGGATAAGTTAGAAAGCAAGACGGTAAGTGGACCTTGTTCCTGTTTACATGAGTAAACAGTGATTTGTCATCGGCGCTCAACTTTTGATTTTTGTCCCCACACTACCTTTTTGGGAATCGCCAAATATAGTAATCAGGTCATGTGATCATGTGCGCCGACTCCCGAGTCGGGGAATGGGGCGGGATGAGCTGGGTACGTGACGTAGGCCCAGGGTTTTTTACCGTTGGGAGTTCGACTCCCACCGGGGTAATATTTTTCTCTCTGTTATGCATCCCCGAAGGGGATCGATGAAAAGGCAGGAACGAGTCTTTAGCGTGCCCGTCCGAGACGAGCACGGCTCGGGGGACCCCCCGAGGGTACCTCTTTCACGCCCGAAGGCGCGCGACATCACAAAGAGCAAGCTTATCTGGTGTCAAATTGTTTGCCTACCACTTTACCGACCCTTCTGCTAATGTTCCAGCGAGTATTGTTCCACCAGGCAGCGCTCCCGGATCGCTTGGCGGTAAGTCGGTGTTAGGTTCCATATTAACAAAGGATCTGAACGTTAGACTAGTGGAGCTGTATTACATGATGAACCAGGTTCCCAACTTGACGCTCAGCGCAGTAATGACAGACTATTGGATATCATTCATCTCCAGCCTAGACCCTAACGATGGACTGGGTACCAAACGTATGTCTCTTTTCTTGCTGACCGAAGAACAGACATGAGACGAAGAACAGGTCCATAATGGGAGTCACAGACGCCACAGAACCAGGTCAGTATCGTCCACAATGCAAGAAATGTACTCATGATACCACAGGCGCTCCTTCACCTCGACGGCGAGACGCCCAAGATGGTGAAAGATGACTACCGCAGCGAGCAGCTCGTCTTTTGGAACACCAAACCATCCTTTCGCCAACGATGAACGCACGAAATATGAATGAATCCACGACAGAATATGTAGAATCTGTACTAATGAATATCTACGGGTTATATTTTGGTTGTTCAGAGTCCCAGTTCGTCGATATGCGGCAGCGCGCTGACGTCGCCCACGACCACTGTCGTTGGTTTCACCTTGATCAACGCCGAAGCAGTCTGCCGAATAATGAGCAAGAAGAAAATAACCAATAGCGAAAAAACGAACCTTGGCGAAAGAAGCCGCAGTGACCTTGTCGAATGATGTCAGGGTTGCGTCGAGCGTCACAGCAGAGCTGGTGAAAGTCTAGACCACAAAAGTCAAAGAAAGCCAAAAAGAAACGAAAAGTCAGACGGACCTGGGGACCCAGAGCAGAAACCAAACCCTGCCGCCCGTCGACAGCGGTCGCAGCGGTGAACTTGGCTTTGGCAATAGCCTTGGTCAGATCATCGCCCTTGAGTCCAGCAGCAGCAGCTTTCATCGCGGTCACAGCAATCTTTCCAGCTTCCGTCACCTGTGCTGGGGTCTGGCCCTGGATCAAAAGACCGAAGAGCGAGGCGTCGGAATAAGGCAGGTAAACAGCCTGGACGCTGGAGCCTTGGGGAATCGAGGTTGCGATCTGAGAGGTGCCCAAAGACCATTTGATGGATGATTCCGAGGAGAGGTGAGCCGTAAGGACAGCAATGTCGGGAGAAGCTGCGCCGGTGCTGCCAAAGCCAATGAAGACTGTTTCCGGACCACCATGTCCATCTAACCGCGTTTCACCGCCGAAATACGAGGTCGCTTTTGGTGCAGCGGAAGAGGAGGAAGCCGACAATGAAGCCAAGGACTTTTCGACGAGCTTAGTGAGAGCTTCGTTGGAGATACCTGTACCGAGAACGGCGATTTTATCCTTGGTGAAGGCGGAAGCAGCAAAGGCTTTGATATCTTCTGCTGTGAATGCGGAATGAGGGGTTGCGAATAAAGATGAACCAAGGCCAGAGCGGAAAGCCAGAGCATGAGCGACGTCAAGAGCACGCGTCGCTGGGTCGACTGAGCTGGCCTGGATATCGATTTCTATAGCGGGAAGGACGTATTCTTCGAATTCGTGTCGAGCATATTTCGCCGAGGTCACGAATGAGGTCAGGACATCAACGAAGAATTCCCTGCATAAACGATGAGCAAAAAAATATTTCTGAAAAAGATATAATAAACGCACTCGTCGCCGCGCAGGAATTCTGCTGTCAAGGAGAGATATTCTCGGGACAGCGAAGAGGTCAGAATTCCACCATAGAGCTCGCTTTCACGGATGGTGCCCAGAGCAGAACGAACCTTGGTTCCCTGTAAAAAGCTAGTCAGTCTATATTCAGGAATTATATCCAGCAAGGCAGACCTTGAATGCAAAATTCTTGAGGCCATGGGCTACGCCTGGCTTGGGCTCGTATCTGCTGCCAGCTTTCACCAGAATGGTGACGGATGAAGAAGGCTGGTTGGTGTCAACTGCGGCGACCTTAAGGCCGCTGCTCTCGACAACAGTGGCAAACGAACGCGCTAGGCGCTGTGCGCTGCGTCTCGAAGACCTTGCAGCCAGCATCGAAGAAGTAATTTTGGAAAGGTGGTTTCGGGTCGGGGTTCGGAATAATTGGCTTCCGGTTTCAGCCGGTATCCATCAAAAAAAAATAAGATAAAAATTCGACCAAGTCCACTACTACATACATATGAAAGAAGAAAGTGTCCAAAGTAAAGCCAATGTCTAGTCTATGCCTTTCGGGCGTGTACTGTATGGTACACAAGCACCAAACCTTCTGCTTCGTCGAGCTCGGCCTTCATGGTAGCATGCAAGTCTTTGAGGTCCTCCTCGGTTTGTCCCGATTCCATGAGCAGCGGTCGAACCGACTCTGAATACATGAGATATGACGTTTGGAAGTCTTTTCCTATCCTTTGCACTTCTGGTTCTGTTGGCCAGTCGCCAACGGGCATGTAAAAGCGCTGTGGCGTAATTTGATTGAACCTTCCTGAATCAGCCAACCAAGGGGCAACCGAGGTAGAGATCGACGATAGACCGCGATACTGCTCCAATGCATCCCTCAGGATGTCCGAAAAGTGATCATTGGCAGGGAGAGACTGCTCGGGGAAATTTGGGAGAAAACTGAGGGATGTGTCCCATTCTCCCGAGATGAACAAACCGCCGGGACGAAGAATTCGAGCGACCTCGTCGATGATCCCAGGATAATTCTGGGTCTGGGTTAAGGTCAGCGCTGGAGGATTGTCGGTAAAAATGGACCAACTGTCATCGCAATGTTCCGTGCATGAATGAAATCAACAGAACTGTTCGCCCAAGTGGTCCGCTCATTGATGTCATGGAGCTCGAAGAGTATATTTTGATGCGGATATCTTGTTGCGATGGGAACTAAACGTGAACGCATCAGAAAAATGTCCAAGCTCTGCTGAACATATACCTATATCCAGACCTCTGAACAAAACGTGAGGGAAAAGCTCGCCCATTTTCATGACCCTGTGAACGCCGAGTCAACGTCCAAGTTATAAATCTAGCAAATTCCTCACCATTTTCCTGTACCACAGCCAAGATCTAGGGCAATCTTCTGACGATTTGGTTCGTTCGCAAGGACTTGTTCGACTGGACCGCCCGGTCCATGACCAACGAAATGGGCACCGATGAGCCGGAAAAGAGTCCTATGAACCAGATTCAATCGCTTGGACCAGACAGTTAGCAAGAGATCAAAGGACAAAGAGAAATACATACTTGCTGCTCAGGTGTATGGACCGGCAAGGGATATGGTGAGTTCAGATGGGACGCCACAAAGAGCCTCCCATCGCGCTCGTCGAAATAGCCTGGAAATTCGTCGTCGCCGAGCTCGTCAAGCACATCGGAAAGACCAAGGGTAGCAGACATTCTCAGCTGAGGTCTTGGGACGAAGAACAAGCCAAGAACAAGGGCCGCTGAGTTCGTTTATAAGAGCGTATTACATGAGGCCACATCCGGTTGCCCTGATAGGCAAGGTCTACGGCGATAGCTTTCATGAACTGCTCAGAGCTGAAGCGCTGAAGGATCGACAGCACTGTCGTTAAAGCGAAGCATACTGGGGGCGTTTCGTGAGAAAAGCGACACATAGTTGTTCTGCGATGGCTGCAGTCGCGCTGATAAGGAGATCCAAGGGATGGTTTCGCCTGAATCCATACGCATTTTCAAGCGACTATGAGATCAACCACGAGTTTGATTTGTCTGACTTGAGACGGCAGAAGCCTCCGTTGTTGGCAGGGTGCTTGATCAAGTGAGTGGCCATTTGGCGGCCATCCTGGAACGCACTGGCCAACGAATTTACATAACAGATTCCAAGGCAGGCATCCTGTCTAGGAAAACTGAGTCAACAATTGTCAGAGGAATCGGTATTCGCATATAAGTACTTACCATTGACTCATGTGGTGGTTTTGAGCAAAATTGAGTCAAAAGCGATGACCTGAAGTGACTCATTCCACGTGATATATGTCACAGATTTTTGCTGTTATCGGAGATTGAATTGGACTTGCCTCCTACCGCCATCTCAAAGTCGGGAAACACCTTATTTTCACCAGGACAGACCTCGATGTCTGAAACAGATGTCGAGGCGTTCTACGCTGAGCAAGACCGGCTCATGGACCTGTCCGACGACGATCCAAATGAATTCCTGGCCAGAACTATATCTCGACCGACGCCGCGCGCAGTTGGCTCAAGCTGGAAGTCTTTACCTACATTCGATTCTAGATTGCACAACAAGGCTCCTCCAGGTCCAGCTCCGCTCCAAAAGTACATCGCCTTGTCCGCTGCACCTAGGCCTCATATGAATTCTAGTCCTGTCGTGCAGGCTTCGGTGGTGACTGGTGCGAAATTAACGACAAGGTTGGTTAATTTCTCCCTGTTTAATTCACGCTTACCTCGCTGGCAGTCAAGTCATGCCGCAAGCTGCCGAGCAAACATCTCCCTCGACCAAGAGCCCTGCGAATTCTCAAAACGAGTTTGCCGATAAACCTTCATCGTGAGCATAATCCCTTTCCCGAAGAATCTCGTTTCTCACCAATCCGAAGACCCGGATCCACGGCTATCACTGCAAACCGCGTTCTGCCCGCTTCACCCATCGAAATTCCAGATTCTCCTATTTCCTCATTTGCTTCGACACCAATTCGATCAATGAAGCGCAAATTCCCTGCTGCTGAATTCCATTCACCGAGAGAAAAACCAGGCCCTTCGCCAATGGATTCGTCAGATCCCATCGAAGACATGACGACGTAAGTCCCTCTTAATATCCGGTCTGTTCATGCTGAGCCGTCCCGACTATAGCTCTCACACGCCAATGCTGAGGCAGTCACCGCGCATCAAGTCCAAAGTCAAAGTTTCTGCGGCTTCGCCGAGGTCGCGCATGGTAAAGACGCTCGATACAGCGCCTGTTGCACCACATCACGCCTCGCCTTCAATGGTTCCACCTTCTCCGATTGAGGAATTCCCGAGCACATTCGCCGCTGGACTGAAACGGAAAGATGCACCAAGTTTGGGAGACTTGGTCGCTCAGCGTATCGCTGACCACAAGGCAGAGCTTAAGGCAGAGCACAGGGCTGCGAAACGTCCAAGACATAAATTGGTCCAGCTTGCAGCGCCGCCGCCACCTCCGACCAAGCTAGATGCTGCCGACCAATCTTCCATTATCTATATCGGATCTTCTTCACCAGCACCTGCTCCGGCCTCCAAGCCGAAAGCCAAGCCAGTGGTTTCCAAGAAGCCAGAGGCTGTGAAGAAACCGGTGAAGAAAGCCGCTAAACCTGAATCGATGTCGGTCCCCGATTTCGTACAGAAGCTGATGGACGATAGAGCCGCCAATCCACCGAAGAAGCAAATCTATGTTCAGACCTTCAGGAACATGACGATCTTCTTTTGGGACGCCGATGGGAAAAAGGCATCTCCTTCGACAATGAACAAGATGACAAAAGTAAGGCTTTTTTCCGATGTGCGCTTTCTTCAGCTTATCTTTTCAACCTAGCTTGCTCAACATGGAGCTACTATTCAGCCTGTGTATGACCCAGCGACTGTTACCCATATTATCATTGGAACAATGGCCCAGGGCACTAATTGCAAGCTCAGCTTCTTCGTCAAAAAGGCTCTTAATGGCGCAGCTATCCCAGAGCATGTCCCGACCCTTAGATGGTCCTGGGCCGCCGGTATCGGGCAAAGGTGTCGAGACCCAGATGGACTTATTCCTCGAGTCATTTTGGAGGAATTCTGGCAACATGCTTTTTTTCTGGAGCGAAGGAATGTCGGCGTTGACACGACTCGCGTCGCTCAAAGAAAGGCCTCTATGCGTGCTAGACAGGAGTAAGTCGAGCCTCTTGAAGCAAATCGCTCTTTATTAAATTTTCTAGGGCAAATCGTCGAGAGGTGCAGGATTCAGAGGACGAGGACGATCGCTATCGACCGATGTCGCCTGAACAGTCTCAGTTTTCTGGTGGTCCCAAAGCAGAAGAAGCTTCTTCGTCCAAGGAGAAGCTCGATGGTGTTATTGACGACCCGAATGACCCTCTAGCACCTTTCTACATTGACGCGATTCGAGACTTGGATGACAGGCCCGAAAATAGAGTATGTTTGACAAACGATCTCAGAATATGAACCGACTGATTCCGCCCATTAGTGGGAAAAAAGCGCAGAAAGCGATATCGAGTCCGACGACGAAGTCAAGGTTACAGTTCCGAAGGGTCGCAAGGCAGGTGACTCGCTGTTTAATGTGACTTCTAGCTCATTGTCTCCAGGGATATCAGGTCGACCAAGTGCCAGGCATTCCTGTAGCTAGCCCCAACCAAGATATCATTGACAAGGTTAGTCAACTCTGACACGGACAATCTCTTTCTGACATGTCTATAGCTTCGGGAGCTTCAGGCGATCTATGAAGTTAAACCTGGCCAGGAGGACAAATGGAAGGCTTGGTCTTATAAGAAAAGTCGGACCGTATGTCTTCTTTCTCTGGCTTTCCTGACACTTTTCCAGGCATCCCGAAAATCGCTGCGTACCCGACTCGCCTCAAATCCGTTGCAGAGGCTCGCACGATCCCGGGTGTTGGGAAAAAGACGGCGGACAAGGTTCGACAGACAAGAATACCTCTTTTCCTGAAATTGACTCTTCCAGATTAAAGAGATTCTTGAGACCGGCGGGCTTCGTCGAACCCATTACGAGTTGGCTGACGGTACAGTCACTGCGATGAGGCTCTTCCAGGGTATATATGGTGTCGGTGAGTCAAGTCACATTTGGGTCTGAACTATCTCATTGACTTGGTTATACAGGTCCACAAGTCGCACAGAAATGGGTTTCCAATGGGCTTCGCACCCTCGAAGACCTCAGGAATGGCGAGAAAGGCGTGAAGCTGACCGCTGCTCAGAAGGTCGGCCTGAAGCACTATGATGGTGTGTAATCGGTTCCGGCTGGCTTCTTATGCTGATTTCGCAATAGATATCAATGATCGTATGCCCAGAGAAGAGGCCCAGGCCCTTTTCGAATTGATTAAACCAATTGGTATGATCCTTCCCTCGTTTTGCTCTTTTGTGCTAATGATCTCCAGCTTTGA
This sequence comes from Mycena floridula, assembly GCA_029320655.1. Taxonomy (NCBI): domain Eukaryota; kingdom Fungi; phylum Basidiomycota; class Agaricomycetes; order Agaricales; family Mycenaceae; genus Mycena; species Mycena floridula. The sequence continues at coordinate 121,272 of JARIHS010000052.1, forward strand.
AGATCGACTCCAAGATCTACATTGAGATCATGGGCAGCTACAGACGGTTCGTTTTCATTCTGATATTTACTCTTTCATGCTCATGGTTCTCTTAGAGGAAAAGCTGATTGTGGTGACATCGATATCATGATTACAAGGGATCCGTCGGATGGCAAGACTCATGCTGGTACGGTTTCTTTATTCTTGTTCTGTAATATGCTTATCTTTGCTTCCTAGGCCTTATTTCGCAACTGCTTAAAAAGCTGAAAAGCGCAGGCATAATCACTGACGATCTTGCATTGCCCGATAAACCTCACGACCCAGAAGCCATATATCGAGGCTTGTGCTGTTTGCCTCAGAAAGGCGCTAAACGTCGACGTATCGATTTCCTTTGTATTCCTTGGGAATCCAGGGGTGGAGCTCTAATCTACTATACGGTTCGTTTTCACCCTGCATTGATTGCCCAATGCTAACTATTCGCTCAGGGAGACGATATTGTTGGTTTATCTTCTGGTTTCTTTGACTTTGTCACTGATCTTATTATAACAGTTCAATCGTTCGATGCGTTTGAAAGCGCGTCGAATGGGTTATTCTTTGAACCAGAGAGGGCTCTACGAGGGTGTTGTACGAGACCCCAGAAGATACGGTGCCAAGCTCAATATGGGTATATCATCTTCTGCTTCCTGGCGAAATTGTCTTATTGATGGGTAAACAGGCACATTGAAAGCTTCTGCAACAGAAGAGGAGATCTTCAACATTCTTGACATCCCCTTCGTGCCTCCCGTTGACCGAGTTCGTCATAGGGAGGAGTTGCTAAGACGCGCCGGTATAAAAGTCTAATGGTATATTTTCACAAGTTCCAGTGTACAAGGTGGTGATACAATGTTGTAGAAATGATATTGTACAGTAAATAATGATAAATAGCGAATGTTGTACAATTCGACAGCTCTATGTATTTCAAAACTGGGTTTCTGCGCTCTGGGGAGTAGGGGCTGCGACTTGGTGATGAACGAACTGAAGCTCCACCAACGTTAGCGCTGAAGCCTCTTCCTCTCGGAAAGTTGCCTTTCGGAGGCTCAAAAGCATTCTCGTCGTGAGAATACCTACTGCCGAATGGAATGGTCTGGACACCCAATGTCAGTCATGGGCCATTAACAGCGGGCGCTTAGACTTACGCATAGCTGAACCACGGAATGTGCGTAAAACCCTGTGAAACATGAAAAATGGAACAAGACGAAAGGAAAGGAGTACGTACGACGACCATGAAATTGTTGAAAAGCAGCACACTGGCAATTCTACAATAGTCACAATGAAAAGATGCCACAAATGACGAACAGGGTACTGACGTCATGAAGTATAGCAGATTGTCTCGAATGAGAATATAGTATAGCGATTCGCCGAAAGATTCGCCGTTCCGCATACGCTTTATCGACTTGGCCAGCGCAAAGCCAAAGAGGACGATTTCGAAAGCAGTGGCTTATCGTTTCATCAACGATCGATGACCGACTGAGCAAAGCTAAATGACGCACCGGGAACCCACTGCGCCCATTCCAGACCGCTATGAATAGAAGGGCACCCTGGGAGCGGCAGCTTAATGGCCGAAGCAATTACCGTATGTCGAACCATCGCATTGCGTATCAGAATTCCGAAGAAACCTATAATAGATAAGGCGAAAACCGCGGCGTTGAACAAGGCGACCTGAGGATTTGTTAGAGGTTGGGTTAAAAGATGAAGCGAAGTAAGTCGTGCCTTTCTGGAGCAACCAAATAATGCATAGACGCGCAACTGCATTACTATTTCTACAGCCCAGAGACTAATGGCGCCGACGACCCGGATTATGGAATCCATTGCGACACAGCTGATTCAAAGTTCATCAATGCCGCAGTGATAGAGATAGAGGGACTTGCAGATTTGGGTTCGTAATACCTGGTCTCGCAAAGACATGTATTTGGATGACATCGAATAGAAGGATACTGATCGTGTAGTAGCGAATCTTTGAAAGAATTAGCTGAAGCATCGGTCCATCTAAAGGACACTCACGAAGAAAAACATGTATTTTCTGAAGCTACGTTTTTGAGGCTGAAGCGAAATTTATCAGATTTCATGAGAGAGAAGAGCATAACTAACCCAAATATATCGAATCTGTACCGAAGATGAGCAGCTAGCTTAGCGTCTTTCAAGAAATAACAGACCTCGTCCTCAATCGTCAAGACTGGGGAACATTAGATCAATCATCGTGGTTGGACAGAAAGATTGTGCTCACAGTAATCGTGTAATGTCCATGTTAGGCCTGCCACTAAGGAAACGGTCAGCTGAGTTTCAGATACAGACCTCGTCGACGTACAACATGTACGAAGGGGAACAAGGTTGCCTTCATATAATGAAATGAAGTCGGGGGAGGAGGGAGACATTGACACAAGAATGGTTGCCATTGGATTTCAACGTTTTAAATGCTTCTGGGTTGCAAATGATATGAGGCGGTATGAAGATCATCAGAAGTAATCGGCTGGATCGGTTTTGAACCCTGAACCAAAACACCGACAACAGAACTTGGGTATCACAGTGAAAGAAAGAAAGCTGTGTTGCTGGAATGTAGGTGTCCAAGCTGGAAATCGGGTAAAACTGGGATCTAGATCAAAGTTGGATCGTCTCCCTCACTACTTGGCTGTATCCTGCTGTAAAATGGGAATAATCATACGATTGGTCATCTCCAGACAGTGACCGCCAGATCGGATCTGCTTTTCAACGTGCTGAGGTCTGCTGAGACGGGAAGGCGGGCGGCAGCGGGAACAAAGGAAGCACAACAATGACGTGATCAACTTCGCGGCTGACGTTGACCAAGTCGCCCCTGGATCCCATCTGAATGCAAGCTGCAAAAAATATCATTATCGTCGGAGGACATGGAAAGGTGCTTCACTTGCCAAACAAGAATTCCAAAGCTGATGCATGCTTCAGGTGTCGCTGCGTTTGGCCAGGCTCCTGAGCCCGAAACATTCCGTCACATCAGTCATTCGAGACGCTGCCCACGAAAGCGATATTTGTGAAACCAACGCAAAGCCCTTAATCCTGTCCCTCGAAGATTCCCCGGTCGCCGATTTCACCAAAGCCTTCACCGGTTTCGACATCGTGTATTTTAGCGCTGGCGCTGGTGGGAAAGGTGGAGCTGAGCGCACGAAGAAAGTCGATTATGAGGGAGCGCTTAAGATTTTCGATGCAATTGAGGCAGTGAAGGACGTGAAGCCAAGGTTGATTCTCGTGTCGTGTATCGATTCGAGGAATAGAGAAAAACCGGTCCCAGGACATTACGTGCGTAATTCCTTGCTCTCTTGGCTTTGGAATGCTGAATCGACATTGATAGAACGAAGCCGACATTGCGAAGTCCGATAGCATGTGGACGACAATTGGAACGTATATGAAATGGAAATACGAGGCTGACAAGAATTTGGCCAAACGGGATGTTTTCCGGTGGACGATTTTACGGCCCGGTGGTCTGACAGATTCAGCTGGGACAGGGAAAGCTGCTATTGGAAGAACTCATCTCACCGAAAGCATATCCGTGAGCATTCCGTACCCTTTTTCTCCTACATTGCTGACGATTCTCCAGCGAGACGACGTTGCAGAAGCTCTGGCTCATCTCGCAGACAGAGAAGATGCAGCTGGACTGGCCATCGATCTCGTTGGCGGTGATGTGCCCATTGCAGAAGGACTGGACAAGGTAATCAAGCGGGGCGAGACCGATTTTCTGGGATAAGAGGAAATGTCAACTCTGTACAAACATGTGTATCTGTAATGGACTGACTGGCTTGACGGAAGCAGATGATAAATTCAACGCGTCTTCTGTTTGGCGTCGAGGCTAAGTAGTCCAGTTTCTTTTCAGGGGCAGAAAGCGCCTGATCCAATTCTTTTAAGAAAGAAATCTGAAAGCATCGTCGAGGAAGGTTGAAGAACCAGAAAAGCCGGAGAAATGCACCCAATTCGGCGGAAAGCCCGAAAATAAAAGCACCTTCGTCACATGTTACATGTGACAGATCCGGCCGCCGGCACTTCGGCCCGCTCTAACCTGAGCTCATGAGGTTGTTCCGAGTTTTCAGCGATTTCCAGCTTCCTTGAAGTAGCTTGAAGCTGCAATATTAATGGTAGGATTTCAGTCAACGTCTTCTGAAACAGTCCATTATATCTGACAATACTAAATATCTGTTGCAAGCATTGAAGTAACAAGCTGTTGAAACTGCGGGAAACGAAAAGCTCTGAGCCAGGAAAAGATAGCTAGCGATGATGGCATACAAGTATATTAGACCCGATAGACGCTTCCTGCGGTACTAGTAGAATCTTGAAGTACTGCCTGATAATATGCAGGTGGGAATTCCTCAGGTTGAATAGATGGAGGACTTTTTTCCGATCTTGTTGTTGTTGAAGTGGATTCTGTGACATACGTTGGAGACGGGGCAATATGTGGCGTCACTACAGACTCTCTCGTGCTTGCGAGCCTCGGACTAGACAATGAATCTGGATATGGTTCAGGCACAACGAGTCGACCTGATTAACCGGTAAATTAGTATGCGGAGAAAGGTTCTGAGGAATGACGAACGGTGTTTTTGTGTTTTCATTTTGTACCGATACAGCAAGAATGCGAGCACCATGACGCAGATTGCCCCGACTATTGCACCAACAATGGCACCTATTGGGGCCTTGGAAGATGTACCAGTGATGGTGACAGTTTCAGTCGCATTGGGAAGAGATGTAGCGAAGAGGCCGGTCGAGGTATTGGAGGGATCAGCGACAGCAAGGGATACCAGGCTTTGTGTTGATATCGATGTCGGTGTCGATGTCGATTTAGTACCAGACTGAGATAAGGGGTGGGTACCAGTGGTTTTGGAATCAGCTGTCGTCACGGTTGAGGTCGTGGACTTCAAGATAGTAGTCGTAATAGTCCCTTTGTTCGCTGATACCCCCGAGTTCGCTGAATCCCCGGAGCTCCCAGCATCCCCAGTAGTCCCCGAATCCCCTCCACTTGATCCCAGTGTACCTCCACTGCCTGTACTCGCACTGGCCCCCTGCGGGGTAAATTCTACCCAGTCGAGATAATACCGGCCACCGTCAACCATCATTTTTATGACCAGTTTGTGGTCCCCAGCAGCCAATGTTCCAGATTGGAAGAAAAGAAGCTTGTGCGCATCCGCAGATATTGTGCTAGAATCTGGAGAGAATGTCGTAGCGGGGCCATCATCTATCGAGTAACTGCTGACAGGGTCGGGAGAACTGTGGGCAGTCACGGTCCCATAGACCTTGATATATGTGCCTGGCGATATAGTCCTCAGCAGGAGATTTACAGAACGAAATCGAGCTCACCTGAGAAAGGAATCTGAGCGCTCGCTCCCAGCGTTGTAGTGCCGTGTGTTGTACCGTCATATTCCTCAGGGCCGCCCCCAAGGCCCCAGTGTAAAGGGTCTGCGGAATATATAATGGAAGAGTCGTTATCGTCGAGCTGTACGACCGACATAATTTGAGCCAATATTGAACAAAAGAATGTGGAGGTTGAAGCCAATACAATGGTTTCAGAGTTGAATGACCGCTGAAGAGAAACGAAGAAAAAACGGCCGCAGAGTTCAGAATCAAGAGCCTAGCAGCGCTGACGCGCTCAACAAAGAAAAAGACCCGAGTGATTAGATTATCGGAGGTCAACAGTTCCGATCAACGTCACTCAACAACCGAATCCCAGTTATCAGATGCAGAACTGGGGTGAAGAGAATCATATGGTCCGGGTCTTGAGGCAAAAGCGCGACTCGCAACAGCTCGCAACAGTACCACGCGTCCACCAAATCGCGTCTGAACGTCAAAAATACTTACGTGAAGGCCAGGGCATGGCGGAACCAAAAATAGAAATGACGGGCTCCCACGTTAATGAGCATCACTGCGGTTTGGCGATAGTTGCTGATGCGGGCCAGAACACGTATTGTACAGATTGACATCCGAGTTATCATATCAGAGCACAGAACATCTCCAGAATTCACTTCGTCATCTACTCTACATATCCCAACACCTGAATGCAGTCAGGAAATCGGTCATGAGGGTGCATCAGCCTTTGGGATGCCGATCCAACATCGACAGCATAACATCATGGCGCAGTGGTAGCGCGCGGGGGGCCCATACCCCGAGGTCACTGGATCGATACTAGTTGATACTATGTATATGTGCGTATCATCTTTTTGCATGAGTTTCTGCCTTTCAACTGCTCTGGAGATGACGGTCTCATCCGTGACAACTGAAACAATCCCTCAAGGTTTTCAATGACAACCTCAGGACAGTTCTCGTCGAAGGCAATGAAGACTCAAGTACTCAAGAGCCGTCAGACACCATCTCCCATGCGGAAGTGGAGACATCTCAACTGCTTTTTCTGTGCTCATTCTCATTGTAATTGTCATTGACAATCAGCTCAGCGTATCTGGAAACGACTTTACCTTCGCAGCTCGTGTTCCCGACATCTCTATGCATGGTCTAGACATCTTGTGTTGTGTCAGTGTCCCAATTTCTCAAAAAGGGTGAAAAGGTCTGAAATGGAGTGATTCGGGCTGATCAGTTGATCAGCGATAATGAAACTGATCAGTGGCAAGAAAAACCTGAAAGGTACTGATCGGTGCTGATTCTGACTGAAGCCACTGATAGGTCCTTGTCAAGCTGAGCTGGCTGACCACCACTGATTCCAATAATACCTGGGGATCAGGGCTGTTCAGAATGCACAAAAAGGGAGCCAAAAATGTAAAAAACAATGTACTCCAGCAGTGATATCACCACTGGCGTGGTATTATTACCACCACTGACGTCCTGGGAATCATCAGAACCGAGGGATTGTAATTAATTGACACAGTGGGAATCGAACTCCTGACTATAAAAACGGAACTACATAATACTAACAATATAGACTACTGGACTACGCAGGCTTTTGTAGTATGCAAGGGCAGGCCGTATATATACCCATTGACTGATCAGCCCTGACCAGCACTGATCGGTGGACCCAATTTTTTTACAGTTCCACCGGCCAGTTTCGCAAGTTGGTCGATGAACAATTAAAGGTAAATTCAATCTTTAGTTTATTTATTGACAAGTTGGGCCTTGATACAAGGTTTGACACAGGAGCGGAAAGAAGGATTGGAGAGTCTCGAAGAAGGAATGAGGCAGGTCATCTCACCAGCGAAAGGTGGTTCAGATGGCAGCAATGCTTTTGGAAAATGAGGGTCCTGCACGAGTGATTTCAGAACAGGCATTCAGAAGGAGGAATTCTACTGACCTTTCACTGAGCTGCATGCAGCAGAAGGATGACATCTCCAAGGCGTGTGGATGGTATTATTCCAGTGGGCATAGAAGAAGGAATGCAGCGATGCCATGGTCATGAATGGCCGTCAAAACGAGCTTACTGGAAACAAGTCAAATTGGAATGCCGTGTCTGAGAGGAACCACACACCTTGTAAGGACAAATATGCCTCGGTCACTGGGAAATTCCTATGGAACCGCAGGACAGACAAAGCTGTCTGACCTAGGAAGATGACCTCTGATGATGGTTGATATAAAGATGATTCCTTGTTGACTGTCGAGAACAGAGAACCGTGGTCATGGTTGAGCTTCATGCCAATGATGCTTGGTTTTGTTTGCCATCACCGTGACCGCATTTGTGATATTTTTACATTTGTTCGACAGGATTTCAACTACGCGTCTTCTCCATGAGCGCTTTGCTCTTCCTCTGACTCTTCCCCAGGCTCTTTCTCTCCCTCTGGTTCTGGCTCTTCCTCCGGTTCTTCTTCTGACTCTGAGGTGGCGAGATCATCGAGGTCATGCATCGTGTCGATTTCCTCGTTTCTGATTTGCTGAAGCTCGTTGGTCACAATCTTGCCGCCATATTTCGAAGGATGCAACGGAAACAGGACAGAATCCCAATCAGCAAAAAGCCTTTTTACCCAGCGCTTGTTTCGGGCCATTCCACGCAGGATCAGGCTCAGGCATTCATCGAAATCAGCTTGGTAATTGATACCAGTTCTGTCGCCAGGAGATTTGAGCTGAACATCAGGTGACATAGACCAGCGAGCCTGGATAATCATTAGCCAGGAGAATCATCGACAGAATCTGGCATACCAAGACAGCAGACGCAGCAATGGCGCCTGGGGTTGTATGATGGATATTGTGGATTGTTTCCATTATTGGTGTCGACGGTTTGACTGATTTTCCCTCTAGGAGTCCGATGGGGCCTCGGGGGCCACGAATAAGTGCACAGAAAACCTGCAAGATATCTTTGTCAGTACCGCTGGTCTTTTACTCTTTGGCCTGCTCACCTTTTTCAGGATTGGTCCGCGGAAAATCTCATTTACATCAACTTCCCCAGCTGTATATTCACCGTAAAGGACCTCAACGTCAAATACGGACCAGGTTTTTGTATCCTCCTTGTATCCAATGACATCACATAGGTTTACTCGGTCTTCTGAAGAGCCCATCGACTTGGCATAGTCACTGAATACAGCAACTGTTGCTGCTTGACGAAGCCGGCCAACAGTGTTCCACAACTGCTGGCCCATTTCTTGGACAAACTGTGAAGAGGGAGATAAGGTGGAATGAAGGCTGTGGAATTCGTGAGCTTACCGTTTTTGCATAACACAAATTATCCATCTCAGAATGAAAGTTGGGTGGAATGCAATCAATCAGGTCTCGCAACTGACCCTGGACACAATTCCTTTCATTCGCGAACCGCTCTGCTGGGTCATACTCATCGTCAAGTTCTTCCTGGAATGTCTCTTCTCTCTTCAACAGCCACATATTATAGAGAATGACGAATTTATGGGCATGACCTTTAGCCTCTTGGATAGTTGTAGCTTCCTCGTCAGACTTTCGTGCCTTCTTGGATGATGGTTCATTGTCTGAACCTGACGCGTCATCTTGTTCTTCGTCATTCGTCACATCTGCGAGATGTCGATGCTTGAGGTGACGCACTTCAGTTTCAAGCTCTGCAGACTTCTCTTGAAAGCGACGTGCGATCTAACCAATGAAATTAGCAGCAGAATCTCACGGATTCATATCTCACGTACACGACACAGTTCTTCAGGTGCCTTCGAGGGAGAAAGAGTTGGAGAGCGGGACGCTGGCCCCAGGTGCCAGCCTTCTGGGGTTATAGCTCGATGCGACTGGCTTGTGGGCATGGTGGTTGAAGGACAACAAATTGACATTGTTTGGTTCCTGTTCATTTTTTGCTCTCCGAAAATCAGGAATTACAGATGATATCGACACAGGATAAATTGCCTAGGATATAATATTACATTACTTGAACTATCTGTTCAACTTATTCGAAGTCTGGTACAAATTGAGAGCGCTCCCTAAATATATCACATTCGTCATCAACCTCCTTGGACGCCTCTTCATTGATAACACCAACAAGATTGGTTGGGCTGGATACATCACAGTGGGTTCCAGGGACAGCATTCTCTTTATCCTCTTCGTGTCTGAATTCACCCAGCGAAGCAGAAAATGCTCCGAGATTACCCCATGCACCCAGCTCATTGACCGCCCAGGTATACAATGAATCAAGGTTGGCGTAGTCGAGATCGGTGAGCGTCCACAAGCAATCAACCGGTTGGACAGTGATTTCATCTAGGGAGTTGATGCTGCTGTCAACAAGGGTGGATTCCATGGGCAAGGGGTCAAACCCAGGGTTCGATGCGGCGAATTTGACAAGGGCATCATGGATAGTAGGATATTTAAGGCGAGGAGTCGAAGGGCAAGTGGTCAATGAGGGAGCTGACTCAACAGGAATGCCAGAGGTCAGATGAGCCACATTTCCAAAGTGGTTTCCGCCAAAAGCCTTGGTTGGCGTGGTCTTCTCAGGTGTGGATGAAGCGGAAGGATTGTTTTCGATGTGAACATGGATTTCAGGGATATTGACGTCGCATGAAGCATGCTTGGCTCGCTTGGGCCTTTGTTCAACGTCAAGATCTGATGGAGGGTTCCAGGACATATCCGAGCCAGCGCCATGAGTGCCATCAGCGTCAGGAGGTATATCATCAGCTCGCGTACGCTTCTTGCTGTGAGCGACGACACTCTCAGCTTCCTTCTTGGCTCGTTTCTAGAGAAGAAAATGAGAACAATGAAATGAGAAGAGAAGAGAGACATGTACCGTATGCATGATTGTAATTTGGATTCGAGAAATGGTCAAGGTTGTAAAAGTGGTTGATATTGTGGGAGCTGTGGGCTTTTATATCCAAAAAAATCGACCATGATGTGTTGTGGAGCTCAGAGAAAGCTTAAATCTTTGCCTGGCAATTACTGAATGTGTGGTGGGCATCACGAAGCTGTGGAGCTCTGATGACAAATTCAACTCCACTGCGCTGACGGCCCATCGGTTCTAAAACAGCTGTAATTTTCTTGAAACTTGTCCTCAAGTACAAGTTACGCGTCAAAGGAAGCTCGGATCTGACCACATTATGCCCCGGAAACCGAGCTCAGCCAAAAACAAGAAAGCCAAAGCTCAAGCCAGTGATGATTCTGGCCTACGCCGCTGTATTCATTGTCATGAGCTGCGAAACTGGCGACGCCTGGACAAGCATGAGCATTCATGTCGTCAGCGAATCAAGCTTCTCCAAGCTCGCAAGAGATTCCAGGCCAGTTCCTTCCGTATCTCAAATCCAGACTCGGAGCTGCCAGTGCCAGTGCTAGCTTCGCCAGACTTGGCGTCACCGCCGTCAGATATAGAGATGCGAGACCTTGAGTATACTGTCATTCCTGGAGGTAATAATATATTAATCTTTACATATCGCCTAATTAACCTGGTGAACAGATATTTCTGACCCTGCCGCTATCAGTGATGCCCTCGAAGGGCCATCGTTGCCCATGTCCTATATCAAGATCATTCTGCATCATCACAGTTTGGAGCCTCCTAGAATCCTTCCACTCTCTGAAACAACCAATGCAAAGTCGAGACCCCTCTTCGTACCCAAAATTAGCCAACAACCTTGGGCCCCATTTCGCAACCTTGCTGACTTCGAGTTTACAGAGGCCGCTATCACAGGTGTCTTCTCTACCAAGATGGTAGATAAATTGCTCGCCGGTATTCATGGAGGCTGGTCCACTGCAGGGAGTAACCTGACATTGAAGAAGCATGGAGATATGGAAAAGGTGCTAGCTTCTGCACGGCAATATGTGCCTCAAGTGAGTCGCATTATCATGTTTTGAATTAGGCTAGTACTGACTAAATGTTTTATCAGTTCAAGCAGGCTCATATCGAGGTTATATACCAAGGAAAGGCAGTACCCTTCGACTTTCAATACCGTGATCCCTGGGAAGTGATTGTGGCGCTAGTAGCCGACCCGAGTTTGGCAGATGACAGCACCTGGCATTCTGCTCACAAGATTCTATGCCGTGGTGGCTTCGAAGATGAGGAGGTTGAGACATTGTTTGATGAACCATTTACCGCTGAGGACTGGTGGGAAACCGACGTGAGTTATCTTATCTTTCTGACGACTTGAATTCACAATGTCATGTCTCGACAGTCCAGCTTACCCGGAAAGGAGTCCGACGGCTATACCCATTGCTGGCTCCCAGTTCACATTTGGCTTGACAAGGGAAACGTCACAACAAAAGTCAAGAAACACCCAATGTTATTGCACGCTCTCTGGCTCTTCAGCAAAATCCGGAATGCATCAGGAAATGGCGGTGGAGTGCTCTTGGGGTATGTCCCGATTGTACGTATATTGTCTCTTTCTGTCGAGTCATCACACATTTGACTCTGGAATAGGTCAAAGATCCTGGAGGTCCTGAAGAGCGAACTAGCACAGAGAAATACGAGTTTCAGCAGTTCAAGAAAGAAGTTTACCAGGCCGTACAAAGCGTGGTATTTGCTTCTTTACGTTCGCGCTCACGCAATGGGGATGTTCTCAAGTTTGGTGATGGAAAGGTCCGTGTAGGTCATCCGGGGATCGCTATTGAGTCGATGGATGGAGAGGAGATTGCACACTGGACTGGCGTGATGGCTGCAAATGCAAATCACCCTTGTCCGAAGTGCCTTGTGCATAAATGCGATCTCCATCGTCTCTCACTGAAGTCAACACTGTGGACATCAACTCTTATGCAGAACGCATTGAAGGAAGCTCGGTCCGCAGCATCTAAAACCGACCGAGACAAGATCCTACAATGTTTCGGCATGCATAACATCGACCATTTCCAATGGCAGTTCAAGTTCTCCGACCCTTATGCAGCTGCATCATATGATGTTCTGCATTTTGACGATCTAGGGAAGTGGGGGAAGCATCTTTGGCCACTGCTTCTTCGTGTCTTGGAGGATTTGCATGCTTCAGAGAAATTTAATACCAAGTAAGCCTCTACTGCCCCTTCTGCGTAATCTTCATCATTGAACATTGCAGCATGAATCATTTCCCAGTATGGCCCGGGCTCAAGCGTTTTGAGACCGCCACAAATATAGAGTACTCTGACGGTCAGTCATTTTTTGATATATTGAAGGTATTTGCTCTTCTTCGCTCAAAGTTACCAGCTCCACTCAATTCATCGGTTCCTCCCAGTGCTGCCTGCCATGTCTCGTCGAGATTTTACCGAGGGAATCGCCCATGCTGCATTGCATCCGGGCATACCAATGTTATCGAATGATGGTCGGCTTAAGCTGTCATTCGAGCAAGCGTTTGGAACGTCTCGAGAACAAAATTATTCCCACATATGAGAGATGCTGTGAAGTACATGTCAGTCAGAATATCTTTTCATTCTCACCTCTTCTTAGGCTGTTGCGGACCGTTATGGCAAAAACTTTGACTTTTTCAAGCAACACTTGACTTCACATGTCGTCGAAGACATCAGAAGGAAGGGGTCCACGGCAAATACAACAACAAGACCTGGTGAAGGATTTCAGCAAGAGGCGGCTCAAGCCTACAAGCAAACCAATGGGCGCAATGCTGAGAGTCAGGTATTCTCACTTGAAACTGACCCATTCGTCACCTCATTGATAATTGAAACAGATGAGTCGTGTTGATGAAAAGCAGGAAGCCATCGCAGCCATTTGATTGGCTGTCAATCATGATTCTGCTGCACGACAGAAAGAGTCACAATCAGATCAGCTGGACAATGAAAGAGCGGACTTGCATGAGGACTCCGGCGATCTGGCATGGACACTCAAGGCGCCTCAACGAGTCACCGACTCAACCACGTTGGAGAAAGCAAATCTTGGTCACTCTGCATACAAAGACTTTGACTTACGTCTCCGAAATTTTGTTGAACACTATTTTCCCGATCTCTGTGCTAGTTATGAAGAGGTCATAAAGGTAAAATTCATTGACCCCCATTATTTTTCTCGAAGCTCATCGTGCGGTCTCTAGATATACCCCTTCCGCTGCTTTGAGGTGCGATATCAGTCACTTGACGACTGGACCGAGGCACGAGACCTCCTTCGATGTAATCCCAACTGGAACAATGCAGGAGCAAGATACGACTCAATTCTCATCAACACCGATGACGGGGACATTTCACCTGCCCGTCTAGTGAATGTCTTTCGCTGCAAGTTCATGAGCTCCGGTAAAACCCTGGACATTGCCCTCGTCAATCGTCTTTGCCGGTCTCGAAAGTGGAAGCCACGGACTGTCTGGGACGGTTACCAAGTCTTTGAGGAGGACAAAGACTCAAGCTTCATATCGATGGAGTACATCGTTCGAGGTGTCTTGCTGGCACCGGCATTTAATACCAAGAAACAATCCTTCTACACCCTAGTGGACTGTGCTGACTATGACATGTTCCTTCGAGCTAATAAATATAACTAGTACATCTATTGGTACCGCTGTAACGTCTGGTAACTAATGAAGTCTTTTTTTATATGTTTCATGTCTTTCCTGACTTGTCCTGAACCCCGCTGATGACTTAGACGCGACGACTGATACGGCCTAATCAGGACTGACCACCTCTCGCTGAGACCTGATCCGGTCTGAAATGCACTGATCAGTCCATCAGCGGGCGTTAGGACTGATCAGTCTTTCCCAGATTTTGGGACAAGATTACACGAGAACAGAAAAAGAATATCAGCAAGACTTTACCGGTTACTTACTCCAAACAAAGGCATCGATAGAACTGGGAGTCACATAACAGAGCGGGAATCTGGCTGATGATGAATCAGATTGACAACCACAAAATCCTCTAGCTAGATACATCAACGTAGCACAGCGCCTTGCACTATTATACAGCAAAATTTCATCTTTCTAGTTCCGCAGCATCAAGCTTCAGGAGCTCCTCCCGCCTTCAGGCCACCTGGGTGATGCCTAATCGAGGTCTTAACAATACGAACGTAAAGCTGCAGCCAACGACGTACCATCTGTACCAAATCGAGATGACAGGCAGACTGAACGGGATGGTACAAAATACAGCAAATTTCATGAAGAAACCCTGTTTGTTGCTGTACGAGAAGGGAAGATGCTATTTGGAGAGGTTTGAGCAAGCAAAACGCAACGAGAAAAGGAGAGCGCACCTGGGTTATGAGCTGATATCGTACATTAGTGCCAGGGATTGAACTCAGATGTATCATACAACTGTGTATCAAACATGTATCAATACGTTCAATACACAGACAGGCTGAAAGTCAGGTATTGAACCTGTATTGAACGCAATATCCCTCACAAATGTATTCAGGAGATCCATAGTACATCATAGTCAGTTTCACAGCAATCTGGCATAGTGCGACTAAGCCGGGAAGACCCAAGAGGCGGAGGTCACAGAGCTGCCCAATACGGACATGGTCACGCTGTCACATTTGTCATCTTTTTTTTCCTCTCGCAGTCAGGCATGGGCGTCTCGCTGTCAGAGCATGAAGCGCTCTGCGCCACCTCTGCCAAATTCATTACTGATGACAAATTAGAGGCCTGGGAGCAGGACAAGGCAAACTGGAACGTAGATATGATGATGTATTGAACATTCAAGTCCCAGCGAGTTCAATACACGTTTAATACATGTTTCATACGTTCAATACAGGAAAATTTCGCCTGTGGCGCACCGGCCCGTTTGCCGATTGATACGTTCCACACCAATCAATACCAACGATACCGGATACCTTCAGCATCCATACATTTGGGACGGCCCAAATTAGTTTAATCCCCAGCACTATCGTACATCGAGGATCCCATCACTCTCGTCGAGAATATCTCTGGAGTTTGAGTGCAGCCACTGTGGCACTGATTTTAGCAAGGCATCCGAAACTGTATCTCGCTTCTCGAGAAGATGGTCAATAGCCATGAGTTGATAAGAAAGAAGGTGCCAGGCTGGATGACTAGAACCCCGCCAGATTCCATGCAGCACTCGTAGAGTTTCTGAATAGCCTACACTTCTTCAACTCCAACTTGGATCTTCCGTGAGAATGGCATGTAGAAGATTCGTTGGTTTTCCAGAGTTGATAGTCAGTCCAAAGATCTCAGGTTTCCAGTGATTTATGGATCTATGCCTGCTGATGCTCCTCCGGTCTTATTCAAGCCAATACTATTGGTTCAAGACATGCTGGTTCATCGTAATGCCTTCCCACTTTCGATGCTCTTGCTAATCCTCGACAGAAAGACGACCTGTTATCAGTGATTTGGACAATCTGATTCTCTTGTCAAGAAGCAAGATAAAACAGATATATTTGACATGGAGTACAGTGTTTTTACAATTGTCAGTACGATACAGATTTTCGTCGTCATTTCTGGTAGCAGTCACTGGTTAGTCTGAGAATGATTTTGAATCGCTGCTCTCACCAATTCTGGGCCTAGTATTTCTATTGGGAGACTGATCAGCTGGTATTCCCTAGTATTGTGGAAGATAAGTACTGACAATTCTTTCATGCAACGTTGCCTTCCAAGTCCTCCAAGTCGTCTCTAAAGTCTTCTCGAGACAAAGCACGACCTTGAAGCAATCTCCCAATGTGCGTCGGAGCATAACCATTTCCTTTTCGTCTGGCGCTGATCAACTCTCGCAGGAAAGGCACTGGACTCTTCTTGAACATGGAGTTGTTCGGTGGTGGCACAAATCCATCGCTTTCGGTGGATTCCGCATATTTCGCTTCTGGTCGAAGACTTAGATAGTTGCACGCGTCCGCATACGCTTCGAAACTGTTGAAATACAGTTGACCTGCCATCAGGTTCAGCTGAGTGACTGGCCGTGGCTTTGGAGGGATCCATGAGGGAGACAGCGGTGGAATACAATGGAACTTGAGGTCCTCGAAAGACGGCATTTCATTCAGGACTCTCGGTGCGTAGAGGTGAAGGTGTACATAGGAGCTGGTTCGAATCGCTGGGAGAAGCTCATTGGCTTCGTATGGGCTGATAATCACCAATCTGGATCCAGACCCGACCGCAGCTGGCCTAACGGACAGAATCCATTGGATGGGCCGGATATAGTCATGAATATCTGATTGGTCCACCGCCTTCATGACGACTGTTTTGACGAAGTCTTCTGTGGCGTAGATCGATGGTAGCTCTCGTGCCATGGGCGATATCAGGTGAGAAAGAGAAGGGAAAATGGACCATAAACGCTTGAAAGCGGGCGAAGAGGGACGGATACGACCAGTTGTAACAAGAGTTTTGACATCCAGGTCGAGCTTGTGTATCAATGGATGTGTCTTTGGTGGTCTCTGCACTTGCCGCTCACGTTCTAGTTCGTGACTAACTTCCCTCTCCTGCTCTTCATCCTGATTCCCAAAGTTCTGGATAGGCTGATCAATCCCAAGGATGGCGAGTCGGTCCCTCAAGGCAGGAATAGCCATGATCTCTTGATTTTTGGAAACCAGACTGTCAGTCTCTCCGAAGTCATACATGGCCTCGATACTGCGAGCCTCTGGCTGCAACCAAGCCTTTCGCATTTCGTGGATCTCATCGGTAAACCTTTGAAGATGAAGTTTTTTCTTCTTCTTTTTTTCTGGAAGTTTTGGAAGATGAAGTAACTTCTCGTATGGTTTTGACCGTCTGCTGTAATCCAAGCCTTGTTCGGCCCAGTGCGGGACAAAGTGCTGGATTTCAGTGCAAGTGTTGGCAATCGACCAGCGTATGATCTCAAGAATCCCTATTCTTCCGGTGGACGTCAACCTCGAAGACTTGCGAATCCCCATGTCGACGTCGCTGGGAGCGAAGAACATCACGGATTGGCCGTATCCCAGTTTTCGCATGCGCATACATCCTGATATAAGGGTCAGTTTAAGCTTAACCGTACGATCAAGTTGACTTTGTACCTTGAACCAACCGATCCTTCGTTACCTTGGGTCCCAGAGTCACCGCGGCTCGATAGTTCCTCGGAAGCTTCAAATCTGTGCCCCTAGTGTGGGCATCGTCTAGATAGACCACACACTTGTCCAGTTGATGGCGAAGTGGCGACGAGATGAAAGCTTCCTCAGTACCGTCCCTAGACAGTATCATTAGCTCGTCATCATCGTTGAAGAACAGACCGGCAGAGATGTCTGACTCTGCCAGTGTCAACCATCGCCGAACCAAATCTCTGTTATGCAACTCCAGCATTTGGGCACCAACATCCAAGAGGACTCGGATTCCCTTGACGACGATAATCTCTAAGAGATGAGCAACATCCAGACTATTGGCTGAACCGCCAGGGATTGTGAGATACGAGTCATTTTCGGGTTGGAGAAGGTACATGATGATCTTGGCGTTCGTACCGCCCTGTCCGATAGGATCTTCTTGAGAGATTGAAGTTGGAAGCAAGTATTTGCTATCATTGGTCCCACTGAACCCAGTTGTGAAATGGTCCTTTTTCTCGGCTAAATCCCATCCCGAAGTCGATAGTTTGCTCGGGAACTCCTTTGCCGCTTTAGGAAAGACGACGTTCGAGAGATAGAAGTCGACGACAGCTTTGGTTCGCCCAAAGCATTCCACGAGAAGAGAAAATTGTTCCTCATCATCTGTATTGATTCCCGTCAAAGATCGGAGTCCGGGAGGAAGGGATGAGTTATTCTGAACCCAAATCTCGTATTCTAGCAGTGGATTGTCATGACTGAGGAGCAGTTGAAAACATACGGCTAACTGGTCGGACGATAGGCCAGAGTAATAGTAACTCAGGCATGTCAGCGCGATCGCGACATCCGGATGGCTGAACTCGGAGCGAGGTGATGGTAAGTCTTTGGCTCGATATGGAACAGCGAGCATCGATCGGCTGAGATCCAGACCGTAATCAACTCTCCACCGCTTCTCTGAAAGAACATAGCTGAGAATGCCTTTCCCAAGTAAGCCACGCAAGAGAAGGAGATGTTTCCATGTTGTTGTTCCCTCCAGATGTGCTTGAAGGCGACGGGAGTTCTGATAACTGCCGCTTTCTGGATCAGTAATGAAATTGTAAGCTGCTCGATGAAGAGACTCTGGAAGACGGAAGTGAACAGTTGATAGGGATCCTTTTTTTAGCACGTCTTGAGCAATAAGCTTGACAAGGGCAGCTGAGCATTCACGATCTGTGAGTCGGATATGAGGGAAAGAGCCATCGTCCTTTTTGGCCGCTGTAACAGTGATGCCGGTGGGAAAGATGTCGACGCACTCTCGGCTGTAACGCTCCGCAAGCGCCCATAATTCTTGTACTATCACCCAGCGGTCCGGGTGCAACTCCATTGGGTTCTGATGCCCAACGGTGTAAATGAGCTGATATCGTACATGGAGGATCTCATCGCTCTCGTCGAGAATATCTCTGGAGTTCGAGTGCAGCCACTGCACTGATTTGAGCAAGGGATCGGAAACTGTATCTCGCTTCTCGAGAAGACGGTCGATGGCCATAAGTTGATAAGAAAGAATGTGCTCGGGCTGGACGACTAGAACCCCGCCAGATTCCATGCATCGTTCGTAGAGTCTCTGAATCGCCTGCACTTCTTCAACTCCAACTTTGATCTTCCGTGAGAAAGGCATGTAGAAGATTCGTCGGTTTGCCAGAGTCGATAGTTTTTCCACAAGTGACTGGAACATTTGAGTTGAAAGCGCCTTCAGAACGATGACTCTGACGAGTTTATGACCATCAGACAGTGTCGCGGCAACCAATGGCACGATGACAGAGGTCTTCCCGCCTCCCATAGTCAGCTGAAAGACGGAATTTTGTTCAGACGAGGGCTTTATCATTTCCTTTGCAAGGCGGAGTTGCAATGGACGAGCAAGGAAATTGCCTTCGATCTGAAATGGGTCAGGACTGAGTCTCCCGTTCGAGTCATGAAATACTCACCTGGATTAGAAGCCAGACTAAATTCTCGCAATGTTCCTCCGAGACCTGATTTTCGCACTCTCTATAGAAGTCTTCATCCATTCCCCGACACGCAAAGTGAACCATGCGCTGAGATTGCTGATACTGTAGAAGCAGCCTGGCCAATCGCACAATAATTGGAGTCCAACTCGCAGGGAGGGTATCCCGAGATACTAGCTGAGATAGAAGTCGACGTGCTGTGGTGTTAGGCCAGCTTCCAACTTCAGCAAAGATATGTTCCAATTGTGTCACTGGACGAAGGCTGTTGGAGATGGATTCCAGTGTTGCGAGGTATTGAGCTTTGCATTCATTGCGATGCCGATGAATCAGATCTATGGTTGGCATCGATAACTTGAAGAGTTGGTCAATTAATTCTGTGCCCAAAATCTGTTGGCTGACATCTAGATCCTCAGCATAACGTCGTTGCAGAACCGCCGAACTGGACTTCATGCGAGTGAGTAGACCAGAGAGCTGAGCCGACTCGGATCCCTCCCTATTGACTCCGCGATCAACTTGTTCTTTCCTCACTCTTCTGCTCGACAACACTGGCTCCGTGAACTTGAATGGCTGAGGAGGTGATCTGAGATTCAAGAGATGATGGAGGGTTACATCAGACGATCGAGTTTTCTGATGTCGAGGGGCTTGAAAGTCATAGATCGCAGTTGATGCAAGGCCGCCAGACGGGACTTGTAACACGATTCCCTGAAGGGCAAATTGAACCTCAGCGGCAAATTGAAGCAATGCTTCATTGTCAAGGTACTGTTGGAAGCGGCGATTCAATGCTAGTGACACTCTATCACGGCTGTGATAGACAGGAGGAACTTGAAGTGTTGTGTGGACATTGGCGGTGTGATTGTTGGCCCAATGACCGAGAGCATGGTGCACTATTTGCCCCTCCTCTTTTTGCTTGTTCTTGAGATATAGAGTCTGACAACGGTTCTGATAGTCGCGATTCGACTCCCTTTCTTCACGAATAAGTCGAGCAAGAGTCGTAGAAGCAAGAGGGAGGGAGTTCGCAGCGACTATGGGCGCTATCGTTCCATAAGCAGGACCTCGTCCAACGGAAAGGTCAAATGAGCGGGCGGTTGGAGGATTGATGTACTGGAGCTCGAAGATTCTGGTGAAGGACAGTATGTGTGGAATGAGATATTGACACTGAGGCGTCGTGTACGCCATCGCAGACATGCTGAAAAGCAATTGATACCGCTTCTTCAAAGCACTGATTGCCTGTGACCGGCACAAGTCATAGACCGCCAACCAAATCGAGGGTAAATCGGGCTTCATCCAATCCACATGGTATGAAAGACCCGAAATGGGTACATTCTTCGAAATGCAGGTCCACTTGTTGAAGATATCAACGAGGGATTCCCGTACCACAATGCGATCTTGTGCAATCATGGATGATATTTCGAAAACGCGGTTATTCTGTGGTTCTCTCGGACTATCCCGACCTCTGAAGACATTGCCCTTATCCGGCATAAAGGGTAACACCATTTCCGACGAATACAGGTATGCATTTGTCAACGCTGCCCGAGCCGTGAGCCGCTCGGCTGAGTTGGTTTTGAGTTGTAAGACAGTTGAATCCGTAGTGAAAATGGATAGATCGCTAGCGTGATTGAAGATTGACTTCACGGTGCTGTAGAACAACTCGTGTTGTGACAAGGTCGGAAGATGAGTCTCCCATGTTATTCTTTGCATGGCTTGAAGATGACGCGGGTAAAACTCCCTTTGTGGAGTCAGAGAGGCGAGTAGAAGGAGAAGCTCAGACTCCTCAGTGCCCAAGTGTTGAAAGGAGAGACAGAACGCCGATTGAAGTTCGTTGAGTGCCTCCTCTGTACCTGTACATCCCAGTAATGGATCATCGAGACAATGGCTCGTCATGGCGTGAAGGTATATTTGAAATAGTTTGCATCGCAATGTGGCGCTCCCAACTAGCCGGCCAAGATCCTCATCAATTGCATAATTGAAATATGCAACATTGTGTTGGGAAGCATATTCGATCCTGATATTGACATGGTTCTCCTTTGGACCGGTGATGACTTTTCCGAAAGGTATGATGACATGGCGCGAGCGAGGCAAGGATAGCGAGGCCTTTTCGAGATCTATCAGAACAAGCTGATTTGCCAAGCCAAGCATGGTTCCCGAGGATTGATTCCGGTCGACGGTCATTCCAGGCATATTGACACATTCCAAATGATTAGTATCATTGAGAATGAATATAAGTCGGAATCGAGGGAGTTCGAGTCGCAGTGTTGAAGAGCTTGTGCAATACACAACTGTGACATGTTCCTTGTACTCGAGAGGCGCGACCTGATTATGCATCATGGTGAAGGTTGGGCTGAATGAGTCGATGAGAATGTCATCGGACCGAGACATTTGCCGATTTGAGAGGTAAAGACGCCAGTTTTCAGGTGAACTGGTCCATGGATCACTGAGGGGACGAAATTCCACTGTGCCGGTGGACAGTTCAAGCCAGTGAACATGGTTCTCTGTCAAGGATTTCGGCAGATCTTGCCGGAAATGTTCATGAGATATAATCTCAAAACTCTCGCCAGTCTCCACTTTTAGGGCGCGGATGGTCAAGTTGGTTTCCGATCTCAGTCCAAAGTGGACCTGTTAAGGAGCTTAGGCAGGTGAGAGCATTGGATAAGGCGAGCGCATACCTGATAGCCAAAGACCAAACTTCGTGTTGTGTAGCCATAAGTGTCTGTTGGAATTGCATCCAGCACACGCTGGGGAAGTATATTTTAGTTGTGAGACTTGTGATCAGAAGATACATACTTTGCCAAATATCCGAACATACATCGGTTTTTGTGTGATGACTGGTGGCAACCTGCCAAGGGGCTTCCCATTGATGAGGAGCTGGCCATCCAGCAGATTTACATGGATATCTTGACCGTTAGATGTTTTGGAGAACATCCACGGAGAATGAGTTGACGATGCAGCCCATGCCTCTCCAGGTCGGAATGCATAAGAATCCCAGACCTTCGATATTGCTCTCCATAAACCTTGAGTCCTAGTTGAACTGGAAAGAGTAGAGAGAAAATCTTGTGCAGTGTGTGAAGTGCGAAAGTTGAGAGCTAGTAAGAGCTTCCGAGTGGATGCATCACTGGATGGGAGATGCTCATTCAGGATGATACCACATTCCACAAATGTGCTGATGTGCTGAATAGAACGAAACATAGCCGCAAGATGCTCTGAGCCGGCATCAAACGTGGCCCGGCAGATGATTGCCATGTTAGCAATTCGATCCTGAATGTCCTTCATGAGTGTATCAGGGCATTCATGGAGCTTGGATATAAGCTGGTGCATCCATTCATACGTGATTGATCGCGCCCGATGTAAAAGCGCGTGAGTTCGATCAATAATCAGCTGTATTGGCGTTGATGCAAGAAGACGGCAGGCAAGGAAGATAATGGTTTGTGCTGTGATGTCTTCTTTCCAGCTGGCCTCAATACTATCAAGAAGGGCCTCAAGCTCTGTTAGGAGACGAGATCCAAACTCCTCTGACAGTAGCTCCTGATGCCATGATAATTCACCAGCATCTGAGATTTCTCCCACTTGCCAGGCCGCCTGCATCATCAAGATATGTACCGGCTCCTCGCTGAACGTCAAGTTACGCGAGCGCAGCTCCCTGGCCATGTTTAACCACTGGATTCTACCACCGCTGCGAAGACCAGTGAATGCCAGGAACTCATGAAGTGTGAGATTGTTCGGGCAAACAGTTTGATTTGCAATGGTCTCGTTCGGAGTGTGCTCAGTGCCTTTGACAGCATATTGAAGGCTAATGTACCGAGTATCTGGAGGTAGCTTGAGGGTACTGTGATGTCTAATGTCACAGAATTGAAATGGATTCTTTTGTATCCAGTGTGAGCTTCCACTAGAGCGATTATAAAGGCGCCAGGTGAGGCCATGGGCTACAGCAACTTGTTTCTGTGTGGCAGGTAGCCGAACATCACGATAGTGGGAAGCGTAAAATGACTTTGTTGAGGATGCCAAGCTGATCCTATTCAAGCTCTCTGAAGCAGATGACGGCGGACCCATGCCTTTGAGCCCGGTATAGGAATGAAGTTGGCTGACTGCTGGCTTTGTGTCATGTGAAACTGAAATTCCGTCATGAAGAATATCATTCATGATTATGAAGGTTCCGGTGCGCCAGAGTGCGAATGCCTCGGGGCACGCCAACTCAAAGATGACCAGCTTTGCTTCAACCTGGCTAGTTGGTAAAGGCCACTCATGGACGGAGGCCCGCATCGCTGCCGCTTTCTTTGTCAGGCGACACAAGACACATTGACTGGTGTCCTCTACTGATACTAGGGTCTTCTTCTTCCTGGTTTAGAGTAAGTTTTGGAAGTCAATAAGTCTCTAGCACTCACTTCTTGCCAGTGTAACGCTCGATAGTGGTATGGTGATGTTCTGTTTCACGGGCTTGCGATAGCAGATCAGCATGCTTTGCATTTTTCTGGGACATTTCATCGAGGAGGCGTCGGCGTTCACGCTCTGCCTGATGCTCGATTTTCTTCTTCAGGTCCCTATGTTCGACAGATGTGTTAAAAAAACGGACAGCGAACATGTCATTCGTGATACTGGGGCTGAAAACGTCCTCGTCGAATACCGAAGAACTGCGGCGCTCTGATATGTACCGAACGATCCGGGAGAGCTGGTCCAATTCCTCAGATTTCCGAAGGAGCATGGGCTCAAAAGTATGGATGGACATTGGTGGTGGATAGCTTGCGAGCAGAAGGCACTGTGCGACAGCCACTCTATCCAAGGCAACCCAGAGCTCGAAAGTGCAGAGGATCATCAAAGACCAATTCTCGGGGTTATCTTTATACTTTTGCTTGGCAGACCTCCAATACTCCTCCAGATAAGTGAGGAGAATGCCGACAATTTTAGGATTGGGCAAATTGGCGGACACCCAGGATTGAAGGTTCAAGCGAACCGACAGCTCAAAGTCTGCGAGTGCGATGAAGGTATGGATTGGTTCCTTTGACTCGAACCAAGGCCTTGCTGGAGAATACCAAAAGTCGGTTTTGTTGAGAAATGGTCGAGATGGAAATGAGGGGGAGAATGCAGCGGATGATACACTCGGCTTGTTGGGTCGCATGGCTTTTTGGATCACAGGACCAGCAGTTCTGAGCAGCAATCGAGCATCTGCTGTGACATTGAGCTCTCCTGGATCCCAGCGCCGAGATCTGGACTGAGATTCCTCGATGGCAGCCCAGCGTTGGTCAAGGATCGTTTTCGCTTTCTCGATGACTGTTTGTACCTTGAAATGAAATTTGAGTTAAACATATCAATGATCAGAGAAAATGTTAACCGACCCGATCAAAGATGAAAGCTGGTGCAATGGAGTTGAGCCGAGCCGCTCGACGAGACACCTTTGCCCTCATGACGAACACCAGCTCGCTTTCGTAGTCTTGCTCGACAGCACTTTCAAGAAGCTCGCAGACCGCGAAAGTCATGAAAGTCTTGTATGTAATATCGGTGGTGTCGTGTCGAAGTAGGGTTGTCTGCAAGGCGACACGTAGTATCAACCAAATGGGAGACCTTCGCCAAGGTAGACGATGTCCAGTGGAGAGAAGAATCTCGTCCCCGACCCGCTTGGTGATACGGATAGCTTCTTCTGGCTTGCCCACACCTCGGAGGATTTCCGTCAGAAGATGAGTGATGTAGCGTGGATCAGCGCTATCTCGCTCCTCGACATGTTCTGTCCCAGCTTTGCGGGTGGTCGCAGCGGAATCCAGAACATCGACATTCATCTGCGAGAGGAAAGACGCAAGCTCTTGGGTAAAGTCTGGATTGTCCAGAAGATGCAAAGGAAACTGAATGGCCGGTCCAGGAAAGCAGCGAATGAGCTTGTTGTTAGTGCTCATCACGATCGCTGCTGGCGGCGAGACTTCAAAAGCTTCGAAAACCGCACGGTCTTCGAGTCTACGCAGAATAACAGCTGCATTCTGAGCTTGAATGAAGAAGAGGCGGGAATCTAGATAACAAATAGTAATAAGCGCTGGTGGAAATTGGAAATAAGGATTACGAACCTCCTTCGTCGATTCCATCAAGGTCAGATTGTGCATTTTTAGTAGAAAGAGGGTGGCAGATCTGGGTTTGGAGGAAGTTTTCCAACATAGACAAAACTTCATCCCAACCAGGAGGGTGGACACTGTGCAGCTGTCCATATTTGCGGGCAGCTTTTATGATGAACTGAGTTAGGGCGACGTCGTTAGACCAATCAGAGTCGTCGCCTTGCGGGAGCTTCGGCGGCATAAAGACATGGTTGACAATGTATCGCAAGGAATCGCTTTGAGACATTGTGGGCGTTGTGGGCGTTGGAAACACGATGCAGCCGCTTACATAACAGCCATTTTCGGACAGAAGCAGGTCACGCGCAATGTGACGGAGTCGGTAAATATTGGCTAGGAATGCGATATGGAAGTTTTCTCAAGCACAAAACCTAAAAGAGGACCCACTAAGAGAAGATAATCAAGAACTCGCAGGTTGGGATTCGGGAAGCAATCGAGAAGACATCACGACGAACCGACGTTGCGATCATAGGTTTCCTGCACCTCAACCTATATTATAGTATATTGTATTGAATTAACCAGAGATCGATCATTGTAGCCCTAAAATCCCGGATTAATCATCGAATTTTGCGATTGTTGAACTTCATACCAAAATTTGAAATCTGCTGACGTAATCAAAGCCCTGGGACAAAGGTTCATTCTGCAGCCAGATTCAGCAGTCGTGGCCAATGGAGACCTATTACCGTGGAGCTAGGATAAGATGTGAATGCGCACATGCATACGAGAAGACTGACTTGACCCGTTGAACAGCTTTCTGGAGCCGAGTTGAAAAGTCGTGCTAGTTTCAGACATTGCAACAAAATAAGAAGTGCTTGACCTTTGCAACCTTCTGCAGTGAATTCTGTTGATGGAAATCCGATCCCCGTTGCTCATATGAACAGTAAATCAAACGAAATGATCCGGCTTAAATTTGGGGTGCAGACCAAGTGCAGACTTCAGAAGCTGTAAGCTTGAGACTGCACAACGACGATCGAAAATGCTAGGTTATGCTGATCTTCTATATGGATAATATTCCTGTTGTATGCAGCATATAGAGCCGCCGAGAGAAGACGAGCAAATCCAGCGACAGTCGACGGCAACATTGTGGCATCCTTGGTCGATTGACGGGCATAGGTGGGACATACGCAGCGGAATAGCAGGAGGAATACGAAACACCATATGAACATCAAGAAATTGG
Source organism: Mycena floridula (assembly GCA_029320655.1). Classification (NCBI taxonomy): domain Eukaryota; kingdom Fungi; phylum Basidiomycota; class Agaricomycetes; order Agaricales; family Mycenaceae; genus Mycena; species Mycena floridula. The sequence goes on from JARIHS010000052.1 coordinate 147,717, forward strand.
AGGAGGAGAATAAGGATTTGGCACCATTTGCGAGCTCGCGGTCTTGTTCAATGAGCAAAGTGCCACGTGACGACCGATTCTTGTCTTTGAATTTTTCATTGTTCCTCCAAGTTGTTCCACGACCCTCTATTCTCGGTTTTACACCATGGATAATTCGTCTTTCCCGGGAATAAGCCTGGTCTTGCCGGCCCCAGCTTCTCTAATCTTCCTTGGCAGCGTCACTGCCTCGGTGCTCGCATTCAGGCCCAAAATTGGCGTCAGACAATTCAAAACGGGGCCTCCTGATTGTCAGGTATATTCTTATTACCCTGCAATTGTGCCGGAGATGCTCATTTACGCGTTCAGACGCCCAGAACGACGCAGAAGGAATTTTTGGAAAGAGCCAGGAAACGAAATCTCTGCTGGTTCGTCATCATCCTCGTCTCCTACCTCTTCTTGCTGATTTCAGGTCTCTAGGACCGCAGATGCCTCTTTGCGATTGAGCAAAGGCTTCCTGGGCGTCACCAAAAGTCCTGGTTTGGTGACCGTAGCATAGCTTCTTCGCTGGTTCGCTTTTCTTATGATTCCCTGATCCCCTCCGAAATCCCCCTCTAGAACAATATGTCGCAGCCTTGCGCTATCTCGAGAAGAAGAATGCACGGCGGCCTACCTCTTCCCCTGCCTGAGCACGAGAAACAGAGTCCGCTTCCGACATAAACCAATTCAAGGACAGTCAAGGCATGAGATTTTGAACGGAAGACATGGTTCCTTTTGTGTGTCCATTCTTCATCATTACCAGACATAACACTGATCTTTACTGCAGGTTTCCTGCGCGAAGCATGTCGGTACATCTGACGTGACTCGAACGACTGGGTTCTGCTCCTCTCGTCCAATCGTCCGAGCTCAATGAAGCTCGTGGTCCTCAGGGCATTACGCAAGATTCACCAAAATGCTACCTTCAGAAGCCACATGTTGCGCTACCACCATCTCTGACCATCTCTTGAACCCTTGTCAGCCGAATCTTCGATTAAGGCTGCTGTCCTCACGATACATTTTACCATCACTCGAGATTGTCCGAAGCAACTGGTTGGTTCAACTCATTAATCATTCTTAGTTTCTCAGTGTCCTCATAAGCTTCACAGATCTGTAATCTCAATCTTCTTGAAGGACATCGAACCTGAACCGATGGTGACTGTTTTCCAGCCAGTCTCAGGCTTTTCGGTGACGGTGCCTGGTTCCATACGTCGCTCGGACCCTTCCATCACCCAATCTCTAGAACGCGTTGCAGCTCAGAGCGAAAGGAATCGTCAAGGGTCAGGTCATGGGTATGTCAAATAATCTTTTATTCTTTCGTGAGGCTAACCCTTTGCAATAGCCGAGCAAGTACCCAAATACAGCTCTCGGAACAAGATGCCACGAGGGAGAAGATGTATGATATGCTGCTGCCGGCCTTGCCTGAGTGCCCGCCTGATAAAGCATCCGCAACCAGTCGTTCGGAGCTTGTAGGGATCATTGGATCTTATAAGATGAAGAAAGGACTCTGTTGCGAGCATTCACGTTTCAGCTCCTTGCTGGTGAGGTTTCCATCCCGCTTTTTGCTGTCAGAAACGTTGACGAGGACCCAGTGCAGCGACTTTGCTCATGTTTCATGCTCCATGGTGGTCTTCGGAGGCCTTCAGGCTCAACTTTGATTTCCATAGCCAAGAGCATTGATTGCTGCTTGCACTATTTCAAGTGAAGAAGACCTTTCGACTGTTTTCATCATCTTACAAGTGACACCCATTTAGGTCGCATTTCCGTTTTGCTCTTCCCTGTCCAAGGCAAGTCCAAGTCGATGTCAAGTACGGCTTCTCATTCTGGAGTCCATACAAGATGTTACACCGGATAATCAATGAATCAGGACTCCTTGATTAATACGTCTCGCGTGAATACATACCCAGATTCGTGTCCGAGTCCTCGAAGAGCTCAAGAAGAGCTTTGCTTGCAGTGACTGAGACGAAAATTGCTTTGAGCACATGAGCTGTGGGTAGACACCGTGGCAACATTCTGAATGGAGAGCACAATGAGACTGTATGAGCAAATTGAAAAGCATGAACTGCCCCAAAATCGTTGAACCCGTTTACGTAATCATTCCGTTCGAGCAAAGGTTCGTGCTGCAGAGCCATTCACCGAACGTGGTCAAGGGAGACCTATTTCGACCAATTATGGGATGCTATAAAAAGGTGCTGATGCGGTCAGTTGACTGAGATGATGGCCAAACCAGGATGTGGGGTGTTGACCTGACAAGTCGTCAATTCGAGACATATTGCCGCGAAAGCGAGCGAGACGACCTTTGAACAGTATCAGAAATTCGTTATATGGATGATAAGCGTTTACCCATTGCTCGTTTGAGCAGTAACAGCCGCGAGAAGAGCCGGGTCAGATTGGGGGTAGAAACTTGTAGATTGAAATTGGAGAAGGACGGTTGGAAATGCTATAATATGCTTACCTTCCATATGAGCTATATTATTGTCGTATGCTGCATCAAGAGCCAGCAGGAGAAGACGAGAAAATTCAGCGACGGTGAGCTGCAACTTTGAGGCGTCCTCCGTTGGATTCAAGGTCGAAAGAGGGACATCGACAGCGGAATAGAGATAGGATAGAATTGTACATATGAGCCTCAAAGAATGGGAGCAGCTGGGGCAGGCTTTGTTGCCGTTTTGACAACGTTTTGAGCTAACGGTCTTCGACGACGAGCAAAATTGCACGTGACGATATTTCTTGGGGATTTTCCGTTCATTTCTCCACGTCATTCATCTGGCCTCATTCTTCCTTCCCACGCCATGGGAAACTCTTCGCTTTCGCTGTCTACGCATGCAAAGCTTCTCCAATCATTCTTGGACGGTTGCTTGAACCAGTCCCGAATTCTCGGCTGATTCGAGTCGAATTGACCACAATTGGCGTCGCGAAATTCGGAATAGACATCTTCTGCTTCTCGAGTACCTTGCTTGTGGTCGTATAATGTGCTGGGAATTCCTGTTCACGCATTTGGTGGTGCAAAACGAATTGAGGACAGTATTGCAGATTGCAAACGCCATGATCCACGGTGACAATCATCCTGGTTGGCGACTAGACCCATAGGTTCGTCTTTATCCACTTCCTTACCTTCTTAGTTTCTGAGGCAACCTTCCTACAGCATACGACCTTGTTGGTCCCTGTTTTGAGCGTACGGAAACGCTGGACCTGTGCTGGTTTGTTTTTATTCTCATTTATTTGTACCCCTCCCGTCTAATTTGGGTTCCATAGAGCGTTGTGTATGCCGGCTTTCTCTGGAAATCACCGGAATCGTATGACTGGGCTCAGCGGAGGGATGATTCTGGCTTCGAGCAAAGGCACAGAAACGGAGCAGAGACGGTGACAATGAAAGTCAGACGAGTGGAAGCTTCCCGAATTATTAGGGCGACGAATCGCTATGGTAATTTGGACGAGCTATGGCTAGGTACGTCTCTTCCTTTCTACTGACAACGGAGTCTGACCCGAAGAGTAGTCTCCTAAAGGTCTTGTAATGACTTCATACGACGAATCTCCCATTGGTGTCGAAGCATCTCGGGCTTTTCATTGCTTATGCCGCGCCATCTTCAATTGTATCGATTCTTCCATAAATCTTTCTCTTACCATCATAACCCTTTCGCTGGTGGTCATCTTTCAACGCCGCGTCGTCCACGAGGGACCAAGATGACTCTTTCTCGCACCATCCGAGTCATACCTGTTCCGCTGGTGGTCATGGTCTAATATGAGGGTCAGTCGACATTACATGGTGATCCAGTGATTTGGTTGCTGAGGTTCGTTTTAGGTCTTGTGCCCGTTGGACCACCATATCATGCGGCCCGTCACGGTCGCCGCAGCTGACGACCCAGAGAATACAAAGACCTCTCCATTATCGTCACTCCGCCGGCTTCATTTGCTCCGAATTACATATCGCACTCCGGTTTCGGTCACTTTCAGCGCCTCCGTCTACATCATCTGAAATTTGGCAGACATACGTCGAACCTTCTGGCTCATTGGTGCTTTTTGCCATGTCATCTGAAACGGTCCCGGAGCCATTCGACCACGGGATCCAAAGCCAGCGACTTCATGTCGGCCCGTCAGCTTAATGCTCGGATATACTCTCATATATAACCGAGCTTTCTTTTCCAAGGTTTCCAGATTCTTTCATCTCTCCACCAGGTCCAAATATGCGCTTCCAAGTCGGAAAACATCTTTTTGCCGCTGTCGTGGCAGCCAAAGTGGCATTCGGCGCGACAGTCTATCTCGCTGGTGACAGTACTATGACTGCGAATGGGAACAATGATGGTACTGCAGGTATGAAACACAGTATTCCATTCAGGATGGTGTTAATCATTTCACAAAGGATGGGGAAAGTTCCTGCCTGACTATATCAGCCTTGCTGTAGTCAACGAGGCAATTGCAGGCCGCTCTGCACGCAGTTTCACTCGGGAAGGACGTTTCACTGCAATGGCTGCCCTCGTCAAAGCAGGAGACTATGTTGTTATCGAGTTTGGCCACAATGATGGTGGCAGTTTGACGCCAACTGATAATGGACGGACGGATTGCGCCGTTGGAGCTGCTGGATATGCGACAACTTGCACCAGTGTATTCGGGTTCGTCTTTCTCTCTTTCTCTTTGATTTTGTCATATTAAGACTGGTTAAAGCGGTGTCACGGAAACAGTCCTCACCTACGAGGCATACTTGGTCAACGCGGCCAAATTATTCCAATCCAAAGGCGCCAATGTCATTATATCGACCGCGACGCCCGACAATCCATGGGAAACTGGCACGTTCACCTATAGCGCCAATCGTTTCGTCACTTATTGCCAGGACGCTGCTGCTGCAACTGGAGCCATTTTCGTCGACCATGGATTATTCACTGCTGACTTGTTTAAAAACCAAGGGGCTGCGGCTGTCGATGCATATTTCCCCATCGATCATACCCATACTTCACCAGCTGGAGCTACGGTGGTCGCAAGAGCCTTCGTATTGGCCTTGGAGGCGACCGGGTCAACGTTGAAAAACTTTATTACTCATGATTAGGCGGAATGAGAGTGATTTTTTATGAATACTGTTTTTGATCCGAGCGCTTTCTATCGACAACTGCCTGTTCACGTTGCGAAATTTATGTCTGCCATTCGGAGATCGAGATTCGAACTTTGTTATTCTTTTTGGGATCGAGTCCGCACGTGATCCTGCATCTGTCGCTGACGATCTTGACGACTACAATAGGTCAGGAATAGGCTCGACCGCCACTTTGACGGCGTCACCTTCTTCACACAATCCTCAGACTGCTCATCTAGCTTCTCCTGTGCGCCAGACCTGGATTTCTGGACTGAAATGCGAGGCAGTGGTTTCATTTGGGCTTCATATCCTGAGCCAGCAGTAAAGCATTCGCTCCGCCGCGCTACTATGTCGAATCCGACTCGAATGCATCTGCTCGACCCTTGACACGGTAAATCCAGGATTACAACCATTTTCTGCAGGACTGGAGGTCAGACTTGCCACTTGGACATTCTGTTCCTCAAAGCCTGGGGAGACTGACATTTGCTCTACAGCCTGGCAGGCATCCATTGCTGGATACGCTCCTCTATCCTTGTGGATTCATTCGCTAATGGACTCGTGGATGTATTCGTCTCTTATTTGCTGAATGACTGCCGTGGAGAGCTCAAGGAAAGAGACCAGGGAAGAGACAGGACGTCCACAGGGCGGGACATGTGTACCATGGAGGGCAGCGGAAGATCTTAGTGGGAACAGAGATCTCTTGCCAGGCTCCGAATCATTCGAGGGGAATTGAACAAGAATGCTCTTGTACAGGGCGGATCCCACGTCATGGTAAGCCGTATCTGCTTTTTGGTTCGCAGGCGCTAATCGCGGTCCTGAACCTCAGATTATGGATGCTCAGATTTCCTGTGCCAGGCACTGAACGAGAACTTGACCAACGGCCAGGCTCAACGGACATTGCTCCAACATCGCTGAATGAAATCCGGCAGCAAACGTGCATCCTGCTTCTCTTGTCGACGACAGTCTTTGCAGTAAGTTTTCGTCTGCTATATTGCTTTTACGAATGCTGACATTGTGCTCTTTGCAAGTTTTTCTAGTCATGGTTTTTCAGTATGGCGAGAGCGCAGACGTAGAATAGACAACATTTGCGGGACGCCTTCAGACGGTAAACTATTGTCAACCCTGGATGCCATAGCAAAGTCTCCAGGCCCTGTAGAAAATGCCCAAAGGAAGTCGAAGGAAGTCGCTAGCGACCAGCGGACAACGACTACTGCTGGCTTGCCAGGACAAGTCGGTCTTTCTTTAATCATTCACAGCACAATAATTTATGATACTGACTTAACCTCGAGAAGGGTAACCCAAGTCATTCGGTTTGCGACCACGTTGTAGTACAAGAAGAGCAGGATATGAAGGTGAGTTTCTTCCCAGATCAGACGAGAGGAAATTTCAACGAAAATACCCATTAGAGCTACCACAGTTGAACCCTTACCCAGGCGTCGAGAATCCGCCCTTATGCTGGTAAGCCGAAACACGAGCATTCTTTCGAAGGGGAATAGCACCGAATCAGAATAGCATTTTCCCAAGTTTTCCTTGCCAGAAGGTTTAGATGACAATTGCAATAAAAAGCATACGAGCTGGTGGATCCCGGCCGTAAAAAAAAGTAAGCCGTGAAGCCGACGAGCCTGAAAAAAAAATAGCCGAGCAAGCGACCAATTAGGATTCGGCGTTACCGTCACGCAGGCACAAACCTCGCCATTATTTTATTGACGCGTCAACCAAGCACCAAATTTCCACAACCAACATGGTTCCGAGGGACACCCTCGAATTTGTCGTGAACCATGTGTTCATGCCCCCAAAGCTTCCCCAGGAAGACGACAGCGATCGCGTCAAAGAAATTGCCCTTGTTCAGCTCGTGTTGGATACTGCCAGGGTTTTTTCCGATACCGATATCACAGACAAACCAGAATGGTTCCAGACGGTGGAAATGATAGAGAATTTTCTTTTGCTCCAGGATTCTTCCATTGAGCCACAGAGATGCATTGACGAAATGCTGATAGGAGGTTCGTATTTTTTTCTTTCTCTCAACCTCTTCGTGCTGAAAGAACTTTTGTTCAGATTCTCGCGTTTTTTACATTCGAGCGCAAAATGCGGCGATTATATTGAGCAAGCTGGAGGACCATGCCGTGTTTGAGGCCTTTGAGGTCTTGACGCCTCGTACGACCGTTTTGGCATCCGAGGGAAAGCTCATTCGCTCTTTTCCTGGACCCGCTATTCGATTCCCTCTTCGCCTTCTCGACGACACGCGATTCACAAAGGAGCTGGCGGGTTTCATTGCGCAGATGAACGTCGAGCCTTTGGATTCCGCCGCAACCATAATCAAAGCCGGTTCCACAGTCACCGAGAACCGAGAACCAGCAGACCCCAGATACATTATCACCCTTTTAACAGGGATTCTACGAGGATTAGGCAAGCCAGAAGAGGTAGAAAGAGTCACCAAGCGAATGGGAGACGAAGTGCTGATTAATGGAGGGAGTCCCCTTTGCTGGAGAAGATCGCCAGTCTGGCTTGTTCTTCGGGTTGCATTGCAGACGACGTTGGCTCGAATCGACCCTTCTCACGCCATCTATAAAACATTCATGATCTCTGTCGTCGCGGACGTCTTGGAGAAAGCTCTTCTCAACGACTGGAACAGCGAAACCCTTTTCTGCATGAACGTCAAGCTTCGTCGCAGGATCGCCCGTTTTGATGCTGACTCGATATCCCCAGCGGTGACCAACGTATGTCCCTTCTTTTCTTCATTCAACAATGGACTAACAAGTCTGGCAAAGGCACAATCGATCTCTGCAGACGTAACAGAGGCTCTGGAGAGTCGCTGGAAGGTGATACAAGCTGCTCAGGCTACTTCACCTCAGTGGGCCCCCGACGAACTCGATCTGTCCATGGACACTCTTGTGTCAATGAAAGCATCACGCCCAGTTATCGAAGAGGCGATTGCCCATGAACCGACCGCTCGTCCACCTGTTCCTTTCCAACCCGCCAATCTTCCTCGACTCTTTCGCAACTTCAAAACCTTCGAGTTGCGTTTCGCCCTCGAAACGGACTTTCAGTCGACTGTCAAAGACGCTTTTGGGTCCCAGCCACTCCTCGCTCTCGCTGATTTCGAGACTTCAGTCCGCCAGAATCTCTCGATCTGGACTTTGAATCATCTCGACGATTCGGGAGCTACCAAAAAGCTCCTTGCTTATGCCCAGGAGTACCAGACGTGCGCTCAGAAGCTCTATCGCCACAAGCCCGAAGACTGGTCGTTGATGCATCTGTGTCTCTTTGAGATATGGGTCGCTATCGACAAGATTGCTACGACCCAGTGTCCCTTATTGAAGGAATATCCGCCTCCTTTCCCTCTTCATGTCTTGGATCCGATTCTTGTACGGAAGAAGGAAGATATACAGCAGCTCGAGGATATTCGTCAGCATATTCTCGACCGACACACCGAAGCAAGCCAGCCTCGAGGTGTCTTTACGAACAAAGTCACAACCGATACATTCGGCGTTCGGTATTTCGACGATACTGTTTCCCTTCAGCAGTTGATGCGTCGAATCGAGACTCAGGCGAACAAGGAGCGACAGGAAGCTATTGTGAAGATGAAGGAGAAGAATCGTGAGCATAAGCGTCTGCGAAGTGAGATGGCGGATATTGGGATGCATGATGATCATCCTATGGTCACGGAACAAATGTGCGTAAACCTAGAATTGAAACCGAGCAAACCCTAATGATTCCTACAGTACAAGTCGAAGAAGGAGGAACAATTACGCTACTGTCGAGGACAGAAGCAAGTGCCGGTTATGCATTTTAACCACAAAGGCTGAAGCTCTTCGCGTCGATGTCCATGAATGGCCGCTTCCTGAAGACCCCGACTTGGCCAAACATCTCGTCTTCGAATTGGCTCCCCCGCCTGTCTTCGCTCATTGGAGAACAGTCACCTTTTCGCTCATGAAAGATATTATCATGATAGAGGTCCCAGAGCAACCTGTTGGAGCACCTCCTCGCATGCATCTCGAATCGTACGAAGGTCTCAAAGACTTCCGAGATAAATTGGTACCGACAGACGCTAATCGGATCAGTCTCACCTCGGACACCAAAGCCTTTGAAGGCTCTCGCTACGACAGTATCCCTCTTCCCACCACCGAAGAAGCTGTCTGCGTCAATCATGGCTTATCCTGGAGCTTCCATGACCGACGCCGTTGGAAATGGATGGGCGACGATCCATTTCCCGAATGTGACATTTCGAAGCATTGTACTTTGCAACTTTCTCCCGATAAGCGCTATGATGGGCTTCAATACGCAGTCGATGGTGTCACGCATACCCCGAACCAGTCTCTGGCATCCCAGTCAAAGTGCCCTGCAAACTTGACGATTCACGAGTTTCTCGCCTTTACGGGCTTGCGAAGCGGAGCGAGATTACAGTGGCTTAATATTGTCAGGGAGCTGCGAGCTGGGAATCTGACCTTTCATCGTGAGCAAGTTCATCTTCTTGTCATGCAAGCTGCTTGGCAAGCTGGGAAAGTCGACGAGGAAGGGAAACTTGGGTGGCATGTTGATTTAGAGTCGTCGGAATTCGGGATTCAGCTGCTGAGCGAGCTTGATGTTCTTTTGACGAGCATTTCGGGAAGCTGGAAAGAAGGGATCACAGCACGAACCATTATCCTCCTCGTCTCCCGACTTTTGGCTTCAGCCATCGATGACGAGCTTTTCCAGCAAGCTTACGACCTTCTTCGACGAGCTCGAGCAATAACTCTAGAATGGTTGCACCAACTTGTGCTGAAGCTTCAAGATTGTCCGGAGGATAGCATTCGTGAAGCTCAGTTACGCATCTGCGATATGGCTTTGACCTGTCGTGCAACTTTCGAGGTGGCAAACGAACACCTATCCAAATTGCTCGAGTCTGAAGACGATATCGCCATCTTTGCAGAATGTGCTATCCTTCTGCATGACAATTCTCCTCGCTCCAACATCCCAGCAGATCTTCAAAGGGTCTTGGATAGAGACCGACGCCTAGCGCATCAAATTCAAGATCGGTTCCTGGATTCGATGGAGTTAAGCAATGGACTGGATCGTGCTGTGGCTGCAGTTTGGGTCGAATATAGAAGCGGGAGCTCTTGGACTTTTGCACGAAACTCCTCTTGGGTCACTGCGACGACGGAAGGCGGTTACGAGCAACCAGTCCAAACTATTCATTTGAATGTTCTGAATGGACAGCTCCTTATTGACGGGAAGCCTCTGGGTCGTTTACCTGCTGTGATTCTAAAACATCCCCATTATGTGCGGATATTTGGAGAAGTAAGCTTGTTGCTTTTTGTTTTACATGTTCAAGCTAACCGGGGTTTGCAGAAACGGATCTTGGACATCATTCCATCGAACAAAGTGGGCATGGAGTATGCGACAATGCGCAAATTCTCTGGATATCAGGTGAAAACTCTTTGTGAGGTGGTTTTCGTGTCGCTTATCTATTACAGGTCTTTTTCGATCTACAAGACAATGGCAAACTGGTCATTCGAGCAGATCATAGCGACACAATGGGTGAATTCCAGTTGATTGCACACGAGCACTTTCAGGGTGATCTTCCAACCCTGCTCGTTAATGAACATGTTCACTGGCTTGACCTGTTGACGCACGAAATCGAGCTTCGTCCAAAAGAAGATTGCTGGACATCGTCCCCTGACAACTGGCGCATCGACGTGTCAGGTCCTCATTGGAACATGAAACGGTCGAAATCGCTGCTGGTTGATATCCACAGCGCTTCATTCAGGATGCTCGCCAGCCAAGTCAATCCTCTCGAATACGACGAGTTCATCGAGGTCACCCAAAACATCGAGACAGACGCTTTGCATCTCGAGCTTCCCCGATTTGGACTGTCATTTTTCGTCAACGAGGACCGACGCCTAGAATGCGTCAACATGCCCAAAATGGTGGTAGACAGTAATCGCTCCACTGGTACCATGTTCGGACTCGTCAACCAGCTTGTCCTTGTTAACTCAACAGCTCTTTCATTGGGTCTCCCATCTGCTCGACATGTCCTGGTCCCCTTCGGAGAGATCACCGCCAAAACCGACGGAAATCATGTCACGGTATCGATCGACACCAAAGCTCAACGTCGAGTCCCGTATTTCGACTATGCGGTTGACCGGGACCTGCGCCGTCTCGTTGGAAGTGCAAGCCAGCTTTGCAGACTCTTCCAAATCCATCTCCATGCCCTTACCAGCCATTGTCTTCCCGACCCTTTGCTCGGAGCTACCGGAACCGAAGAAGCGCTAAATGGGCTCAACTCTTCTTTTTCGCTTTCCTTCCAGTCACTTGGAGACGAAGAACGCAAGGTCTTGGACCTCATTGCAGCGCTTTCGCCCGGCCGATTCTGGTCTCCTATTCATGCCAGAATCATGCAGTCGGTCGCTTGGAAGACGATTCCGGTTCTATCGCAGCACGCCGGATTCTCACAAGCTGTAAAGCGAATCTTGGATTATGCCGATGACCTTGCTGTCTTTGACGAGACGAAGAAGAAGCGTACGACGGCGGAAGAGCGGAAAAGACTGCTTCTGGCGGGTTCTACATTGACCAGGAGAGCTGCTAGCAGAAATGGAATTTTCTATTCGGGAGATTTGCCGCAGCAGGTCGTTGAGGACTTGGTTGTGTCGTCGCATGGTTTCTCGGAGAAGGAGGAGATCAAGGTGTCGAGGTTGGCTGGGAGGATCTTCGCTGGGGATATCATCCCTTACAAACCCGAGGAAGCGAATGGACATCGCTCGCTCGACCAGATCTTCAAAGGGTGGAATCGCCTTCATGACGACACTTTGAAGCTCGGCCTTTCGTATCACCCAGACTGGACGCTGAAAGAGTGCAACACCTTCTGGATGAGCCTTTACGACATCTGCCGCGACAGTCGAGCGTCGAAAGAGGAGAAGAAGTTTCAGCTTCTCTTCAGTCTTTGCGCCATGTCCTACTCGAAACCCGACCGCCGCCACCTCATTCCTTATATCATCGCATTCAGCCAGATCGATGATTTCGAACAGGATCGCATGGCTTCTCCAGCGACTACAAATTCTGACCTGTCCATCGGAATCGACGCTCATAGCGCTCACATTCGCTCGATTCTTATCGCCAATGAACGAGACTTGAGCGATACGCCAGCTGCAGCTCTCACGAAGGGTGACGACGAAGCCAGTCATGTATATCGTGCCAGGCGCAAAGCCCATTATGACACGAACCAGGCCAAGTCTGCTGCCCAAATCGTGGCTCATGTCTCTCAGCAATGGACCAACGATCCCCGTGGCACCATTGTTCTGCAGAATGCATGGTTGCGCTATCATAAAGCCGACCTGGCAGAGAAACTTCAATATCTCTTCCGGCGTTGCAATCAGAACCGTCGCATTAGTCGATATGCGGCGAATGTTCAAGTCATCTTTGATGATGCTGTTAAAGCGCGCCGAAGGGCGAAAAATCCTCATCCGTATCAGTTTCCTTCAGCGCCTCAGGCTTCGTTGGATGCAAAGTCAGTTCCGCTATCTTTATCGGCTCTTTTGCGTCGAAGGGATGCTCCAGACGAAACCAGCCTTCCACAGGTCCCGAGGCAAAAGTCGTGGACGTCACGGGGAGCTCGCGAATTGCGTCAACGGCTCGTACCAGCGGAGCTGAAAAAGTTGCTTCGTGAACTTCGACAAAATGCATCGCTGCTTCAGCTCCAATATGCCGATGACCTCCAAAAGAGCCAGACGAGTCTCAATTCGCAGTCGACGACAAAGTATCCCGAGAAGCTGCCCGACATGGAGATGATATTGGGCAATTGTGAAGAGACAAGGGAGCATTATGAGGCTGTTTTCGAACATATTGCGACGATACTCGGTCCGGAGACTGTGGAGGAGAAGATGATGGGCCTGACTTGGCCCAGTGTGACCGAAAGGGTCGTCTTGCGACTCTTGTCTGCTTCGTCGACTTCTGAGCTTCCAGCAGCATGGAAACCTGCCATCATCGCCTTTGGACGGGCATTCCTTAAATATCAACAATCTCTAAGGTTGTTGATACATGCTCGTGCTGAAAATACGGACGACTTTTACAAGGAGTTGGCAAATGTCGTTTCGGAAAAGCATTGTGTGGAACCGGAATGGATTTTGATTCAGGTGCGTACATGGTTTTAAGCTTACTGGGTTCATGCTCATTGTTCGCTATAGATTGAAGGAAATTTCCTTGCCCGGTCGTTACAGTTGGACCTTGCAAAGGAGATGATCTCGCCTTCTTCGCAGAAGAATTCCGTCTTCCAGTTGACCATGGGTGAAGGCAAAACCTCTGTAATCGTCCCTTTGGTCATTTCCGCTTTGGCGAATGGGCAGCGACTCGTCAGAGTTGTGGTCCTGAAATCCCTTTCGACGCAGATGTACCAGTCGCTGCTCGAAAAAGTCTCTACCCTCCCCAATCGCCGCCTCTTCTACATGCCGTTTTCTCGCAAGCTCGTCGCAGGAGCCCCGGAGATCAAAGCTATTCAGAACATGTACGAATCGTGCATGGCTGTTGGAGGAATTCTGGTTACACAGCCGGAACATATTCTGTCATATCGCCTTATGGCGATTGATCGTCTCTTGACTGATGGAGACCCAATCATGGCGGCTTTGCTGCTTAAATCGGTCAAATGGCTGGATAGTCATTCTAGGGATGTACACGACGAGAGCGACGAGATTCTTCACGTCCGATATCAGCTCATCTATACGATTGGACAGCAAGGTCCGTTGGAAGGACATCCAGATCGTTGGTGCTCGACGCAAGAGCTCTTCAGTCTCATCAACAAACACCTTCCTTTTGTCGCTGTTGCTTTTCCGGAGCATGTCATTGTTCATGAGGAACATGGCACTGATGGCTCCTTCCGTCGAATTCAGGTCTCGAATGACCCCAAATGTGCTGCAGCGCTCGTCAAGCTCATTGCTGATGATATCCTGGACAACGGCGCTCTATCGACAGTCCATTTCCGTCTCTCGGCCGACATTCGTCAAGTCACATATGCTTTCATCACAAGCTCCAACGTCTCCCAAGAAGACCTCACAGTCTTATACGACTACTTTGGACGGTCAAACGCAATGTGGAAACATCTTCTGTTGCTACGGGGTCTACTTTCACAGGGTATTCTCGTCTACATTCTATCTCAGAAGCGGTGGCGAGTCGACTATGGCCTAGATCTATCGCGGTCGATGCTCGCTGTCCCTTATCGGGCCAAAGATCTTCCGTCTCCTCGAGCAGAGTTTGGTCACCCAGATGTTGCTATCGGCTTGACATGTCTCAGCTATTACTATGCTGGTTTGACGAACGAGCAGCTCGGTGTTTGCTTCCATTTGCTCTGGAAACACGACAATCCAGCGCTGGAGTATGAAGGCTGGGTTCGGCATAACACAACTCTACCAGTCCAGTATCGTCAGCTCTCTGGAATCAACACCGCCGACCAAGAGCAATTCGTCATTCTGGCCCAGCATTTCAGTCGCACCAAAGCCGTGGTGGACTTTTATCTTGCTGGGGTCGTGTTTCCGAAAGCTGCGAAAGAGTTTCCACAGAAGCTTGGGACTTCAGGGTGGGATCTTGCAGAGGAGAAGAATCATTTGACGACTGGGTTCAGCGGGACCAATGATAACAAGTATCTGCTTCCGACGTCGATATCGCAGGAAGACCCGATAGGGCAAGGCGGCACCAATGCCAAAATCATTACATTCCTCCTTCAGCCCGAGAACAATGCGTACCAGTGCATGCCTTCCTTCGAAATCACCGCCTTTTTACAGGTTTTGCACCAGAAGAACATTCGGGTGCTGCTTGATGTCGGAGCTCAGATGCTCGATATGCGGAATAAGGAGCTGGTCAAGCGGTGGTTAGACTTGACGGATTCGGCTGCTGCTGCATTGTTCTTCAACGATGCTGACGAGTTGATTGTGCTTTCGAGAGATGGGACGACAGAGCCATTCATATCTTCTCCATTCCGCAATCAGCTTGACAAATGTTTGGTCTATCTCGACGATGCGCATACTAGGGGAACAGATCTGAAGCTCCCGAGAAACTATAGAGCTGCTGTGACGCTCGGTCGGAATGTTACAAAGGACAGACTTGTTCAAGGTTAGTTTGCTTTTGCTCTTTCTACAGAATGGATTTTGACTCTCGTCACAGGTTGCATGAGAATGCGAAAACTGGGCCATGGTCAATCAGTCATGTTCTTCGCCTCTCCAGATATTGACCGTCGTATTCGGAATGTCGCGAAAACCGCCTCGGTCCAGGCTATCGATATCGTCAAATGGTGTATCCTGGAGACATGTGGCGAGATTGAGCACTTTACGCCGCATTGGGCCGACCAGGGCTTGGATTACTCGGTCCGGTCACCGCCGTACAGAGAATTGTTGGCAGCACCCGAGCCAGCTGCTGTTATCGAGTCGATGAAGACAGCATGGTTGCAGTCGGAAGCTCGGAGTCTCGACTCGATGTACGACGTCCCTATCGAAAGCTCTTCGCGAACGGAGCAAATCATGGCGATTCCGGCTCTTGGAGAAAAGTTACGGTCGCTTGGAATCATGAAGCTCGAGGATGTGAATCGAGAGGAAGAGCAAGAGCGTGAAGTCGGTCATGAAGTCGAAAGGGAGAGAGAAGTGCAGCGACCTCGTGCTGTCGCTGCGCATGATCACCTTGTCGATCCAGCCCTTATGACCTTCATCTCTAAGGGTCTTGTCCCTGCGAAAACTTTCCAACCTCTCTGGTCCATCTTTCCTTCGTTCAAGATGCGTCAGCCTGAAGCGCCAAAGATCTTCGTAACACGGGATTTCCGACGGACTGTTCAGGAGCCGAATGTGAAAGACGTCCATGATTATCTTCGTCCGGTTAATTGGGTGCTCCAAGGGAAAAGCGCCGGGGGAATTCAAGACGCTCCCATAGTCATCATCAGCCCTTTCGAAGCCAATACCCTGCTTCCTCGTATTCGAAACAGCTCGAATGTCCAGCTACATTCTTATGCGCCCAGGGTCCTTGGCGAAATGAAGAGTTTCGACGACTTTGATTTCTACTGCATCCCAGCAAATCGACTTCCAACGATCCCAAGCCTCAGAATGCGAACAGAGCTCAATCTCTTTGCTGGACAGCTTTATTTCAGCAGCTTCGAAGCCTATAAAGACCTGTGTCGGTATCTCCAAGTTTTGCCGTCTGGGGGAGGTGAAAACGACGGAACTGTCTGGACGGAGAGCGATGGATTCCTGCGATTGGAGTATCATGCCCTCAAGGGCTGTGCTTCGTCGCCTTTCAGCGAGAGTCCGGTGCCGTTTTTGAAAGAGCTGATAGGTTCCAGACGGAAAGGCAATGGCTATGCCCCGACGCACTTAGGAAGATTGCTGCAAGGAAGAGCGGTTTCCAGAGATGACTTTGGAGCCTAATTTCACGAAAATGTTTCGTTTGGTAAGTCCACGCCATCCATAATCCATATCTATTGGAGCTGATTCGACCTTTTCAGTTGTTTTAAGATTATGCTGCATATATAATAGAAAGAATAAATAAGATACTGTTCGACGAATCAGCTTGTCCGAGGATTGTTGATGAGGTATGGGCTCGCTGGTTTGTTCTTTCTCGTGGCGTCTCCTCTGCTTTAGCTCCCTGGCAGCTTGTTATCTTTCCTTCTCTCTCGTCGTCGCATTCTAACCCTGTAATCCTCACGACCTTTCTCCACCCCCGACATAGCGAATTCTCTATAGCTCCCTTTGGGTCTCCTTATGCTGCTCATTATTACCGCAGAGAAAGAAGTCGCCTTGTTGGTTTGTGTCTGAGTTATGTTTCGGTGTCTCTTGTTCGGAAGGGGTCGAGATGAGAACACATTTGGATGTCGTTCTGAAGCACTGAACGGATAAATGAGCATCTGAAGCGCCTCTATAGACGAAGGAAAATGTACCTGGAAATCAATGGTGTTCATTCAGCCTTCAGTAGGCCTGAATGAAGCGGGAATTCTGGGACTGGTCCAATCAGCTGTCCGAGGAAGATTGGACAACCTTAGCCGGCGCAGAAAAGCGTATCCACAGAGGCTATGCGTTTTCCATGGCATAGAAAAGAGAGAGAATTGCAGACGGATGACTTTGAGGGAATAATGAAAAATCTAAGGTCAAGAATCGACATCACGTGCAATTTTGCTCGTCGTCCAAGACCGTGAGCGCAAAATGACGACAAGACCTGCCTCGTCTGCTTCCATTATTTGGGGTCATTTGTAGGATGACTATTCTTCCTTTATTCCGCTGTGTATACTCTCTTTCGGTCCTGAATCCAACCGAAGACGGTCCAACGTTGCAATCCGCCGTCCCTGGATTTTCTCGTCTTCTCTTAGCGGCCCTTGATGCTACATACGACATGAATGTAGCTTATATGGAATGTAACCATATTCCGCTATTCCCAACCGTCATCGTTCAATTCCAATCCCGTAGCTTCTAAAGCTGCTACCCCCAATTTGAGCCGATTCCTCTGGGCGCTTTTACTCCTCAAACGAGCAATTATTCGACGCTTGTGATTTATATAACGATTCTACGAAGCTTGTTTGGCTCGTCTCGCTCACCTTTGTTACAGTACGTCCCAAATTGACGACTTTGCAGGTCGACGACAAAAATCATGGTTCGGCCGTCATCTCAGTCCAACCGACTGCATCCGCACCTGCGCATGGTGTCCTATACCCGGTGGGAATAGGTCTCTTGGACCATGGTCGAGAAATGGCTCTGGAGGACGGACCTTTGTTCAGAATCATTGATTACGTAAGCGGATTCCGAATTCTCCGCCTTTTGCAACGGTTCGCCGCTTTCAATTCGCTCATACATGCTCTGATTGCGTTTATTTCTCGGTCAGCGTCTTTCCACTTGATAGGCTTATAAAAGTCAGCAGGTCACTTGCCTTGAACCATTGTCGCTAGCCCTTCCAAATCCTTCAACGTCTTCTCGACCTTCTCCGTCTTGGTTTCATCGGGTACCGCAGCTCCCGGGCTAGAAGCATGAGGATGACACAGATGGCGAGCATCGCTGTCCCAAAGGCCACCGTATATAACATGGTGACAAAGGCAAACTTCAACATATCAAGAAGCTGCTCCCAAATTCCACAGCAATCGGTAAATTGGCTTCGCGGAGATAAACGCCACCGTTTAAGAAAACCACCAGCATGATTTGCCATTCGTAGCCCAGCTTCAACAGGTCGATCTCTGCTAAACCAAACTTTTCCGAGATATTCCAGTTGTAGTCCTTGAAAGCTAGCTTGAGCGATGGGAAGCATGCGAACAGGGGTTTGCCCAATATCCACTGAGAATAGCCATATCCAGATGTAGACCCAAAGCCAAAGCCATATATATGACAACCATGCTCTGGAGATTCTCGACAGCGAACCTCGTGAAGCGGCGCAAGTGGGAGCTACCGTGACGGTGGAAGAAGGCGAGAACAACGAGTTCTACGATGAAGATGGCGAGAGTGCTCTGTGCGAAGATGTATTTTACGGCTGCGAAGACAGGATCAAGGAAGTCCGCTGTCTCGACTGGTTTCCTGGTTTCAGTTTCGGCCATTGTCGTGATAGAACGTCAATGTAGGAGAGGTTCCTCGGCTGTTAAAATGATCGACGCTAGAAAGAGGTGGAGATTGATGCATTGATGATAGGGACTTGTCGGGATCTGACACAGTGGAAGATTTCACCTGGTATTTAGAGTTTTCATGATACTGCAAGGTTTCATTTGGTACTTGAGTGAATGGGACTTGAAAACAAAGAAATGACTCCATGTATGAGGCCCAGCATATTATTTGGCGATGATGGCGAATCACATCCCTCACGACCCGTATAATATAGCACAGTGGAAGGGCGCACGCTTTGCCTAAAGCTTAAGCTGTGAGGTCGTGCGTGAGGTCGAGAGTTCAATCCTTTCAATGTCCATTTTGCTAGAGCATTCCTGTTTTCTTTCCATTTTCCCTTCTCCTCCCCAAGCAACCGGTCGATGGCAGAGTTGGGGGTCTGTCCAAAATGCATGTCCGCGCCCGTGAGTCTCATGCAAGACTTTTGATTTTCCGTACGGCTTTCAAGCTCCAACTCAGCCTGATGCGGCGCTGGTTCATTTATAGAGAATCTTACCTCGCTTGATGACGCAAGGCTCAACTAGATTCCCGTCTTTCACAACCCGGCCTGTGCCACCTGCATAGAGGACTCGGGCAAGACTCGAGTCTGATCCTGAATCTTCTTCTTGACGACGGCGTGATTTCAGATAGATAGATGCCTACTGAGTCCAGCCTGGTACCATTGTCCTAGCGGCCCTCCTTGGCCTTCAAGGAGCCCATGACATGGTTCCAGGCCTCAATAAATAGCCATATCTCCAGTTAGACCCAGTGAAACCTGTTTCGCGATGCGATGGTCGGCGGCCTCGGGCATTCTTCGGGCTGATCTCTGATCTGATCAAATTGTGATGGAAGATTGTTACAGTAAATATAAAAGGCACCAAGTACGCAAAAAAGTTCCTACAGAGCTGGTCTCTTTCCCCATCATCTTTCAACCCAAAACCCATTCATATGCTTTTCAGCGCGCTCGTCTCCCATTCTCTTGCAGTTGTCTATCTTGCTTCTGTAGCTATGGCAGCCCCGATCTCAGAAAGAGTATGTTGTCCTGTTTCTTCTTTTGTTTCCGTGGCTGACCACGGCCTCCAGAGCTTCGAGTTGTCCTCTCGCTCAGATTACGGTGATTCAGGCTCGTAGTTTAGATGCCTGAGCTGCTACCACCGAGTCTCGCATGGATGGGCTCGACCTTCGGCCTTGTGGCCCCGAAACGCTTTCGGGACTGACGTGGCGGCTTTGAAATGTTACCCAAGAATATCACTCCAAAGGAACAAAAGGCGTGGGAAAATGAACTTGTCAACCTGTGCGACGAAAAGAAGAAGCTTGGGTATGCGGCAGTTCGTGTTTCCTAAGTTTCTTGCTTTTTCCTCTCGGTTTCTCGATATTTGCTTCTTGGTTGCTTGACATTATTCTCGTCTTCCTTTTCCTCCTTCGGCTTTTCCTTGGGAGAGCCTATTTGAATAATTCACTATATTGACCGTCTTCTCTGCAGGTTTAAGTTCACGACCGCCCCAGAAGCTGATGTGCACTTCACTGGCAGCCCCAAACTGGCTGCCATATCAAGGCTGACTGCTTATGTCTGTGTATGGTTAACCCAGTTACCGGTCATGTGCACCTTCCCGTTTGGGAAAGTATTTCCACGCCTCTTTTTTCTAATGTCTTCGCTCAGTACTCGCTGTTAACACTTTGTTTGGGGAATGAAATTCAATGGTGGGACACAAAGAGCTGGTATAACAACTTAATATGGCAGAAAGTGATGCTCCCTGGTCATTTTAGCCATACTCTGCCATATGGCTCCTCTCGCATGTTGAGATGGAAATTTTGGCTTCTAAGCCACTTGAGAGCATAGTAGAGATTATTCAGAGCAATACCATTGATGTGCATCCCAAAGAGCAATGAGACTGCTGTGTTTCCAAAAAAGATGCAAAAGTGGCGCAAAGCTCAGCACTGCAGGCTCGAAAAATGCAAATTTCATGAGAGCAAGACCCCTTAAGCTTATAGCTCTGCTTGGGATGATTTTTCGATCCTAGAACCCACCAGACAATCAAGGTTCACCTGCTGAATATGCCAGACAGAGCCGCAGGCATAAAAAATACTGTAACTGCAGAATGGGGTGAACATGCAGAATACATGGTTCAATTATGGTCTCTTAGATACCCCTAGATTGCGGGAGGATATTTTCACAAGCTACAATTATTTGGCAGCTGCGGTAATGTCAAAGAGCACCAAACTGGTGTGGCTGCCGAATAGTGCATATGTGGCGCACAGTCAAGCGCCGCAGGCTCGGAAAATTTGTACATTTACAATATTTAGTAGCCTCAAGCTGACCATCCCATTTTCTATTGTCATTAGCTTCCAACTCAATCAGTTTGAGTGAATAAAGCATGTATTCCGTCGGAGGCAGTCAAAAACTCAATAAATGAGGGGAACCAAAGAGTCAAACAGGGCTCAAATCTCACTTGTGTCTACTCAGACCACTGAATAGAAGTTATATCAGCCATTATCTGATTGTATTTCCTCAATGGTAGTGCAAATGAAGCATATTGTATCATGTAATCAACCCCACGTACACCGCTGAATTCACCGTCAAAATTCATCAATTTATTGTTTATCTCTCCTGTTAAGTCCCTCAGGTCTTTGCTTAGCCATAACTTGATTATCTTGATTATACACAGGGTTAAGTAGTAAGCCCATATCAAAGCATCATAAACTCTCCATGTAGAAGTTCGCCTTGTAGACAGAAATGTATCGAATATATGTGGCGTGATGATCAAAGGTTGAGTTGAACTTTCTTAAACCTCTGTCTCGAATGAGTTTATCGCGCAAAAAGGAACCAAAAGCGCGAGACTTTTGCCTGAAGACATGGAAGCTTCTGGCGAGTCGAAGGTTACAAGTCTCCATCAATTCATCTGTTGGGAGGGAGCGAAATTGTGGATCGAGCCCAGAGAGCCCAAAGGAAAGGATATATTTGGTCCTTGTACACATTATTTCCAATTTGGACATGTCCCCACTAATGTCCCGGATAATGCCGGATAGTCCATATTTGGAAATCGCGGAGGCTTATCACCTGACTGATTCAACACGGCGCAGTGCGTACGCAAGCTTGAAGCCGCGTTTTTCACTCCTGCTTTCACGTCGGACAACCACTCCGAATTTTCTGTTTGCGGTGCAGATCCGTAATGACCCATGAAATTGGAGGTAAGGCTCAGGCTGAGGTGGTCAGTGCTGATACTTATTCACTGATCATCTTTGGGTCAACTTCCTCAGCGACAAAGATTCTATCGTCGCCAAGCATAAGCCCGCTTGCTCCGGAAATTGCTCAGCTTCAGGATAACGAGGTGAGAAATTGAAATGAGACATTTCTGGTCTTCATCATCATGGCCGCTCCAGCTCAACGGTCGCTGTGATGACGTGTACACTGAAACACGATTTGTCGGATTGATGGAGCAGGCAAACCCTTCTGGCTCCATCAAGAAAGAAGAAGAGAGATCAGATGTCAAACTTGAATTCGACGAGGTATGCCTCAGCCGAAAATACGACATTGTGGATTCAGCTATGGTCATTATTAATAACACCAAGGATTCGTGGGCCAAGAAAGAGGAGGAAAAATTCACCGTCCAGCTTGAAACTCTGGATTCAGCAGCTCAGGTACTTTGCCATGATCTTCACAACCAAACGTGACACTGCCATTGTTGTAG
This sequence comes from Mycena floridula, assembly GCA_029320655.1. Lineage (NCBI taxonomy): Eukaryota > Fungi > Basidiomycota > Agaricomycetes > Agaricales > Mycenaceae > Mycena > Mycena floridula. Next base: position 170,033 of record JARIHS010000052.1, read on the forward strand.
ATCCACGACAGGATGCAATCAGATTACGACTCATCACATATTCACCACGGTCCTGGTGCGTCTTATCCTGGTTTAACGTCCGTTTCACCCGGAAGAGATTCCTCTGAGGGACATTCTATCCCTGAGTATGTTCCTCAATCTGTGTCCCAGCATCGTAAGCGGTCGCTGTCTCGAACCGATGAGTCACAGGCCGTCTCCCTGCACCCTGAGCCTCGCCAGGATAGACCACCAATGAAACGTCATCGCATGGAAGCTGTCGTCGTGACACCGATGAAGTCTATCCTCGCGAGAGAGAGACGCCAGGCGAAGTCGATCGAATATGACCTGTCCAAAGAAGACTCGAACAAGGTCCGGATGAGCCAGAATGCATGTCTCTTCTTCTCTTCTTCTGGTTTCTGAGCATGGAATTTTCAGGAAAAAGCTGGATGCAATATTGCAGAAAGAAACCAAGATACTAAACGTTCAACTTCAACTGTACGTCATCTCACCAATCTGTTGCTGTTCTAGAGGATAAAAACCTTGGTATTCAGGATTCGGGGGAAGTCTTAGAAGAGTACAAAGATGATGATGCAGTCACGACACAAGAAGAGGATACCGAACAAAAGGAACAGATGGCAATGACTGAGGAGCGCCGAAAGGGCCATCAGGTGAGCTGCCGCATTCGAAAACTTACACCTAACTGAAACATTGAATCAGGGAGCAATGCGGCACAGATGTCCACAATGCCCATATCACACGCGGAACAAATTCCACCTGGATAGGCACAAGGTGTGCACGATTGTCCATTTGTAGCGCCATGAATGCGGTTGAGCTGAGTCGATTACAGCGGATTCACACCGGAGAGCGGCCCTTCCAGTGCGAAGACTGTGATAAATCCTTTGGACGCCAGGATCACTTAGAGACACATATGGTGATTCAATTGCATTCACGACGGGGGTACTGACCCGGTTGCAGATGATTCACACCGGAGAGAAGAGGTTCAAGTGTACTGATTGCCATAAATTCTTTCGAAACCGAGGTAATATAAAGACTCACCAGGTGATGCAAAGATACCTACACAAATGTAGACTGACTTGAATTCAGCGAGTTCATACCGGAGAGAAACCCTTCCAGTGCCAGAATTGCCAGAGATCTTTTGCACGCCGCGATAACTTGAAATATCACCAGGTGATTCAATCACATACCTAAATTAAAGGACTGCGAACTGATTTTAATGCAGCTGCTCCACACGGGAGAGATGCCATTCAAGTGTGATGATTGTGATAGATCTTTTGCACAACCGGCTACCCTAAAGGCTCACCGGGTGATTGAATTACGTACCTAATTGAATTTGAACTGACTTGATCGCAGCTGGCTCACACCAGCGAGCAGCGGTTCAATTGCGATGATTGCGATAAATCATTTAAACAGAAGTCGGGTCTGAAGTCTCACCAGGTGATCGAATCACATATTCAATGTGAATGGGAACTGTTCGAATGATCAATTGCAGCGGGTTCACACTGGAGAGACGCCATTCAAGTGTGATGATTGTGATAGATCCTTTTCACAGCGGGCTCATCTGAGCTCTCACCAGGTGATTGAACCACACAACAACATGAATGTGAACTGAACTTGATTACAGTGGGTTCACACAGGAGAGAAGCCGTTCCGATGTGATGCTTGTGAGAAATCCTTTTCAACTCAAGGGACCCTAAAGGAGCACAAGGTGATTTGCTGACCTACAGCACGGATGTGAACTCACTTGATTGCAGTGGATTCACACGGGAGGGATGCCGTTCAAGTGCGATAATTGCGAGAAATCCTTTGCACGCCGGTACAACCTGAAATCTCACAAGGTCATTCATTCTTCATATGTGCTACATCAATTTGAACTGATTGTATCATAGCTGATCCACACTGGAGAGACACCATTCCAGTGTGATCATTGTGAAACATTCTTCAGACAACGGAGCCACCTAACCAGACACCAGGTGATCCAATTATTCTTCTGCTCTCAGCAGACATGATGCTGAATCCACTATAGAAGAAGAAAATTTGCCGCAAAGAGCTGTAACCATGTATGGCAGAGCTGCAGGGCCCACTTTCTAGCGTAGATTCAGAAAATCAGACTCAGAAATTGATCTACAATTTAATCTGTGATTATTAGGGAGTTTTGGAATTACGAAATTCCATGGCCAAGTTTTTCAAGCCTTCTCCTGTGTTCGAGATATTTTCTAGATGTCACTACCGTACATTTATAAGGCCCATGGGGTACCTCTACCGGCAAAAGTTTGAGGGCAGTGGCCGCATGGAGATATCATTTTCGTATATTCTCACTCTCACCTCTTTGCAAACATTTGCAGTTGCTCTAATTTCGTTGCCGAAACGACACTCCATATATCCACCAGATTACCGCTACACAAATCCTTGTTTGCATCAGTTCATTCAGCTGAGACAATGCTTCATCGGAAACCAAATATGTAGGATGATCATCAACGATCGTTGCAGCTGGTATCAGCAGATAAGATAGGATCTCAATGTCCCAGGCATTGCTCTTTGACTTAAGTTTTCACATATTGAAGTCTTTTCAATATGTGAAAACTTAACTCAAATAATTGGCGGAGTTTGAACTCTGCTAGATCTGAGTTCAATCTCTGCTTGGATTTGTAGTCTCTCATAGCTAGACTCTAGTACAGGTGACAGATATGGTGCCTGCATATACAGACTAACACATTCATTGAGGGACACTGGGTTCACCATTTACTATAATTATAGCTTGAATCACATCCCATACATTTAACAGCACAAGGAGAGGTATAAGGTAGATGATCAGGTCAATTTTTGAGATTTTTGTCTACCATCTTGACTTTTGCACAGAATCAATCTATAGAGATGGCTGAATCATCACAATTCTTCGATGATGAGGACCCTGATGCTCCTCAACCTCTGTCCTCTGACTCCTACATGATAAAGCTCTTTCCTCTTGAGGGTCTGATTGGGCCCGTTCCGGAATGGAAGGTTCAGGATACAGGTTCCGTTGAACCCTTGTCTTACATGATTGATCTGGTTCCGCTTGAAGACCTCTTTGTCACGATGACCAAGAAAGATGTTGGACCTTCTCCGGTGGTACCGGTATGTAATTGTATATCTCCTGGCCTTGAACTTGAATCTCAAACGCCATTGACACTTCAGCCAATCCATGGCTTGGCCCCAAAATCTTGCCCTGATTCCCGGACCCAATTGAATGACATCCTTGTTTCTCGCAACCAAACGCTCACGTACGCCGTTTCTAGAAGTGGCCCTCAATCAGGTAAGTAAGTAAATTTTGCATCCTTTGATTCTCCACTGTCCTGACATATATATCATAGACCCTACCTGAACAGCGATCGCATACACATCAGTAACCTGTCAAAATACTTGCGGTGCTTGTAGAAATGCAAACAAATGCAAAAATACGTAAAATACGTAAAAAGTAGGAAGCGAAAAATGCTGAGTCCAGATTTTAAAAAGCGCAACAATTCAAATCCAGCAATCCATGGAAATGAGACTTGATCTGTGACTCCCCCAAGCCTGATATCCCTCACCATTATTACCATATTGCAGCAAGCCTTGAAATCCTTGAAATGAGGACTCTTAAGCATTTTTTCATATATTCCCAAGCTGGTCTGTACGTTGCTTTAGTGGATGTGTGTCTGTCTATTCAGCTTCAGGTATGAATTAACGATCCTAAGATTGTTTTTTGAGTTCTTCGGTGGCGTAAGAGTCGGGGCAGCTGTGGCGACGTAGTGTATGCCACGGAAATCCTGCAGTTGTGGGCATTTGGCACAGTGGTAGCGCGCACGCTTCGCATCGGTCTTTACAGCATTTCGTAGTCGGCTTTGCGTGAGGTCGAGAGTTCAATCCTCTCAATGTCCAGTTTTTTGCCCGCTGTTTGTTGCCTTCTCTATAAATTTCATTAAACATCTACTTATAGGAGGTAGGTAGCCTGCTACTTTCATCGACTACCATTTAACGCGCAATTTGCGAGTCTAGTTGCTGCCGTATATCTGCCTAACAGTGGCTATACCCATATGATGCGTTTGACAGGTTGAAGCAGACGCAAATGGAGGTTAAGGACACAAAAGACATTAAACAATTCGAACAACAAAAATTGAGCACAACACAGATATGATTTTCTTCTTTTGCATCTTTCTCTTCTTCTTCTTCTCTTCAACGTACATGCGTCTCGCCAGTTCGACTCTACACTGTCTGTCTATTTGAACTGGAGTGAGAGTCAGTAAATGTACAGGCGATAACTGAGAAACAGAGATCGCGAAACGCAGTGCAACGGGAAAAGCACAAAAAAGACAGTAGAAATAAAAAAAACTCACGTTCTTGCCATCGACCCATTTCTTACCATCGACCTCCAAGTCCCATGCACAAGCTGCTTCGAAGAATTTCTGTGAATGAAGAGGTCAGTTTTTGGCCTGGTGGAGACGACGCGTATACGAGAAGCTAAGCATATCGAGGGTTCGTAGATCGACGAATCTCAATCTCACTGCGACAACAGCACCCAGCAAAAACGGCCCGAAAGATCCGAGAGGAAGAAAGAAGAGAGAACGCGAACCTTGTCCTCATCTTTCGACAAATCCAACGTCTTGTATTCGTAAGATTCCCAATCGGGAGCGCATTCGACGACCTGAAGCCTGATGTGAGTATTGGCGTCACGATGAAGAGAAGAGACGAAGACGAAAAAGAGCAGCAGCAAAGAAGCCACGGAAGACAAGCACATCAATGAAGGATCAAGAAAGGATCAAGGTATCGATCAAAAATAAACCAAGCAGTGATGACGAGACAACAAAACAAAGAGCAAGGACCAAGACAAAGACCCCACATCGAACGAAACCAGAAACCGGAAGCAAAGAAAGGAAAACAATCGAACGCTGACAACAAAAGAGCTGAACAATTGATCGAGAAGAACGAATCAAGATCCATCGACGAGAAGCGAACCAACTCCAATCGACAAAAGCGAGAGCAAAAGACAACAATCAGAACACAAACAAAAAACTCACGGCGGCAACATTCTTGCCCCTGCTGATGAGAATACCCTCAATCAAGGAGTCATTGTTTGTGCCGAGGACACCTGAAGAATGTGGTTAGCGAAGGAAGAGGACAAGGATTACGAATAAAGTAACCAAGCAAAAAAGGACTCACCAACACTGCCGAACAAATACTTCCTCGACGCTTCCAATCGGTTGAAGAATCCTCCAATCTGGTTGGACGACATGAAGGTTTGTGTCAGTTCGCCTGGGTATTTGAAGGAGACACGGGAGACGTCGAAGGATGCGGGGTCGAAGCTGCGAGAAGGAATGTCAGCGAGCGAACATAAACTGATAGAGCAGACAACAAGCAGAAACAAGACGGAAACAAGGAGAATATGTAGAACGAACGAGGACGAACAAGCAAGAGATATGAAAGAGATAACAAGATCCATCGAACACGAAGAACCGCGAATAATGGAAAGACAAGACTCACTTTTGATAGAACCACTCCAAACTTCCACCAGCACCCCGTGTATCCTTGTTCGAATATTCTCGTTTCCATTGTTCGAGATCAAAGGTGGATTTGGGCAGGTCGTCGAGGGGGTTTTTGACCTACGTTGAGCGAAGCGACGACGACAACGACGAAAAGAAGTGGATACGAAGACAAAAAAGAAGCGGACGCGACGCGGAAAAGGAGATGCGACGTAGAAGAGAAACAGAAACAATCAGTCAGCGACAAAGCATCTCCAAAATGGACAAACCTTGGGCTCAGGGGGGACAAGGGAATCATCCTCATCCTCATCGTCCTTCTTTTTGGCGGCTGTACGATAAATCAGTATACAAGAAAAAAGAGTGGAGAAACATCGAAGCTATGGATGGAACAAAAAGAGGAACAAAAGATAGCGATGGAAAGAAGGAATGAATGCAGTGCAGAAATGAGACACACGATAAGATAGGAAGAGTGAAGCAAGACAGCGAAAGTAACATGGACTTGATGAGGCAGATCGAAACGAGGTCGTAGAGACGAAGGAAATGGGGAACAGAGAAACGAAAGGATAGGAATATGATAGAACATCGATAAAAGAAGAGAGCCGAAGAAGCTCGACGTACCCTTTGGCGCAACAACAGCCTTAACCTTGTCGACGACCTTTTCGACGACTTTGGTTTCCTGTAAAAGGTGTCAACTTTTAGATTCTTTGGAAGCGAAGAAGATCTAAGGTGAAAGGGAAGAAAGTTCTGCTGTGACTGCTGCCAACACCAGGCCGAATAAGCCCTCGCAATCGTTGATCTACTCCTTCAGAACCTCTGATCAACTCACCTTCTTGGCTGGCACAAAAGTGACGCCCTTCTCCACGAACTGAGTCTCACCCAAGATCGGCTTGATAGAAGGATGGTTGGAGATGGTGTTGTGATGACGCATGAGATGAGGGAGCTGTAACGAAAGTTAGCGGGGATGAGAGGAAGACCATGAACGAAGGAAAACGACAGCAAGAAGACAGAATGCATGTCGCGATATTCAAAAAGAGATTCCAAACTAGACTCACTTTCGCCCTGACCTCCTTGTCAATAGTCGTCCTGACGCTGATATGGATCAAGGTCGCAATCGTAATGTCGGCCAGGGTGATCCTCTCTCCAACGAAATAGGTCCTAGTGGAAATGTGCTGTTCCAGGGTTTGCAGAGCTCGCTGTTGATTCTCGAGGTGGAGAGTGTGGGCCTGGAAATCGTGTGAGCTGTGATATTGGCGACATTCACAACGACATACCGGTTTGTTATAAGGCGTCTTGCCAGAGGTCATCAACAAAATAGCACCGGTAGCGCCATCGACCTCGCTTTCGACCAAATGTGTCCACTGGTCGACCAAGGCCGCTTCCTGGGGAGAGTTTCCGAGAAGAGCGACGTTTTTGGCGAGAGATGCGACTGGGATACGAGGAATCGAGGAATGGGAATACCAAAGAGGAAGGAAGGAAGGAAGTATGAATCAGCAACCAAAATCCAAACAGAATCAAAATTGCATACCATATCGTGCAATAGCTGCTCCCTCGAACAATAAGAAGCCATCGGAACCTTCGAAGGCTGGGATTTTGCCATGCGGGAATTTGGCTGAGGAAATGAATCGGGCGTCATGGATGACGAAGCGTAGACGAGATGAGAAGGCCCAGAAGGAAGAGATGGGCGAAGACCGGGGAGAATGGAGGGGAAAGAGACCAGTCAGCAAGGCACTAAACCGAGTGAATTTACGCTTACCCTTATACTCTGGAGTATAGTTGGTCTCAAAATGCTTGTATGCCACCGGTGGGTCGACAATGAGACCAGCGTAAGCTGCTGTGGCTCTGATCTAGAGGATCGGGACGACATGGAACAAGGTGCAAAGGGCGACGAGATGGCCCGAGAGGTCGTGAGGGTGCAGCCCAGGAGCGAAATGCAAGCAAGGAAAGAGCCAGAATTGGAACAGAGCAGGAGAGAAAGAGGTTTCGTCAGAACAGCCCCGAGATCGTTTCACGATGGACTCACGATGGTCCCTTTTTTATTAGCGTCGATCGTGTAGAGGGTTCCGATAGACATCGTGTTTTGGTCTCTGGATTTGCTTTACGAATGGGTTGCTTTCTGCGATATCGTCATTAAGCAGACGCTCAGCCGGTATCCAAGCAGAGGTTACCTGGGCACAACGTGGATACGACGAATACAACGAGGGCTCAGAGGAAGAGCAGATAAAGCAGGGATGAGACGACGAGATGGAAAACGGAAGAAAGAAACAAAAAGCAAAAAATTTCGGAAATCAAATCGATAAAAGCCCTAGGCCCTGACTCGATATCGATTGATGGATGACTCATCTTGCCTTATCGGATCGATCAGGTGATTGATTCATCTAATCTAATCGCGAACGTCATCTTTCACCTGTCTAAGCTAGAACTCGTTCCGGCACAGACGACGGTCTTTGTGACAGGAGTGACAGCGGCAGTTGCTCCTTTGCCTCCTGCCGCCATCTCGACATCAGTGCGCCGCCGCCCGTCAACTCTCACGGGCCTGTATGGTGGCTGAGTCTCGCATATCGTTCGAACGTCATCTTCAGATTTTGGCAGCTAAAATTTTTGTGTCGTACGTCTGTCAAGAGCTGCCCTAGAGGCTGGAATCAGTAACAACCACGGAAACTGATGCAGCGGACACTTGTTAATGTGGTACGTTCAAGTCATGGCGCATGGCACAAGATAGAACACGAATATTAATGACAGAAGAGAAGACGGGACGTAGCTAATGGGACGAAGAAAGAGTAAAAGATTGAGAGAAAGGAAGGATATGAGAATCGGTATGAAAGTTAGTTTGTAATGAACTAACCTTCCCCATGGACATTGAGAGAATAACTCTCAACCTTCCGCAAGGAAGTTCAGTCCCTTCAATTATGCGAAGCGTGCGCTACCACTGTACCAAATGCCTATGCTGACGGCTTGAAGTGATAAAATGATTGTATACGTGATAGCTGACATTTGAAGACAACTTCTTTGACTACTGGTACGCCAAGATGTAGCTGCAAAAACAGGTCGACTTCCGAGTAAGAAACGCATCATGATTCCGGTTGGATGGACATTGAGAGGATTGAACTCTCAACATCACGCAAGCAATCGACTTCGGCTCAGAGTATCATGTAAAGCGTGCGCCCAACCTCTGTACTAAATGCCCCGTGCTCTTACTTCTTCAGCCGATCTTATCAGCGGCGGTCTCCAAGGAGTGTCTGTCGTACCATCCTATGTATTGGTCAACTCTTATGTCAAACAAGTTATTAATATCTCGAGTTTACTCAAGTCCAAGCGCCCTCAGTCCGTCAAATGATCTCTGCTTCACCTCATTCATGCTTAAATATCCCTCGAATAGAGACTCGCCCAGGCCTCCAGGAAAGTCGCTTTTTTCATTGTTAGATATCTGAATGAAGGTGGTGCATTGAACGAATGGACTCACGGAGGAGGGAGTCTGTCTTGAAAGAGAGAGAGTTGATCGGCGAGATATTTCGCACTTGTGCGAGTATTAGAAGCAGGCTCTACGAGGTAAAATGTCTCTCACTTGTTGCTTGTGAACGGCACGGCTGGGATATACATGACCGAGGAGTCGGATGATCCTTGATGATGAGATTCAACGGCATGAGGAAGGTCACAGTGCCCTTTGAACCATTCAGTTCCAGTAGACAAACCTGGAGTCGAGAAGAACATACAGTAAACCTGATCTCCTGGCTCCACTCGTGGAATCGGAACCATGCACTCCTTGAGCCGCATATGCGGATGAGTCGTGTCCGAAAGCTCCTGAGTTGTTCCCATTCCACTTCCAGGAAATGAAGAACTTGTTAGATCAGGCTCCCATTGCGATGTTGAACGGTTGAAGGCGAAAAAGGGTCGCAATATCACATAGGCAGTCGCCAATTTGATATTGGGAAACACCTTCAGAGTGCCCTCTCCAGGCCCAGTAGAGGACATTGAAGTCCAGCCCTGCCAAGGGCGGAATATAGAGCATTGGTTGGGTGCCTCGTACATGTCGAAATTAGCGTTGAGCCGTGAACTTGATACTTGATAAGGATCGTAGCTCTTCCAGGCACCGGGAGACTTGACAATCTGTTGCCAACATTTGAAGAATGAAGGATCTTCCCATCTCTCCACCGAACCTCCGTCAATATGTGGGCCAAGCGTAAACTTCTGGTCCCCTGGATGTCGAATTCGCAATCTATCAAAGTAAGAGATCGGTTTTGATAAATCGACTTCGCTTTCCAATGAGGAGTCGACCAAGTGCCACAGCGAGAGTACAAATCTCTGGGAATCCAAGATGGCCGGATGTGTTCGAGCAAATATTTGTGAACGTGAGTTGTATATCTCGTACACCTGAAGATCATTTTCTGGAAATCCTAGAGAAACAGTAAAATTGGGTCTCAAACACAATTATAGTCAGGCTTACCCTTGAGTCCCTTGTCCCGGTTCCGATTTATGTAGTCCTGAACGTCTTTTTTCCAACCAAGGGCTTCCTGAAACGGCCTGTTAGCCTTTTGCAGTATGAAAAACCGAAACGAACACATACCGACGGTGAAACCGCCCCTGCAATCACGACACACCCAGCCTGCTTGATACCTAGAATCTCAGCCTCCGACAGGGTCCCAGACTGGATATCTCGGTATTGTATCTTCGGGACCGCCTAAAGACCAAGATCAAACCAGGTCAAATGGCCAAATAGAATCCCACGTTGGATCCCTTGCGTGCGATTTCCTCGGTGACGCCCCCAAGTTCTTTCGCAACGTCTTCCCAAGTCTGAATGAACGAATCGTTCCATAGCCGTTGCTTCAGATCACTGAAACGATCTGGGAGGACTGTGAGCTTTGATACAGATTCGTCAAGGGTCGTGAAGATGGACGAAATGGAACCCTCGGCCTTCTGTGGTCGGCGGGTCGTCGCCTGGACTGCTGTCGCCATCAATTTGCGCCCAACTGACGCGCATTTTGCGACGCTGGATGTCTTAGAAAACAACATGGTGGTTCGAGAGCAAGCTTGGAAAAGGGCCAGGAGCAGTTTTTCCGAAGCTTTGCCGAAATGGGCCTGGTGACTTGTCTGTCCGAGCGATAGAAATCTCAAGTGGATCCGAGTCGAGCTTTTACACGAAGCGCAATAGATAGTGTATCGATACTTATTCTGTCCCTTGCGCATGAGTTTGAAGGAATTTATTCCTTTTTGTTTACTACGACGCGAATCTTGCTTCGACGGTACTTGTATCAGCTTGTGGTGTCTTCGCAATACATCTTTTCATCATTCATTTCCTGCGGACAGTCGCACGAGTCCTCAGTCCCTGCTGATCAGAAATGAAGCTCCAATCGGAATTGTAATTTTCAGACTCAGACAGGCGTGACAGGCCATGTGCCCTATGGTCACGGCAATGACAGCGTGACATGTGGCAGGTTCCTTTGCTCCCAGTCATTGCTCGACGAAGCAGCAAGGAACAGCGTCAATATTCAGTGAGCTCATTCTCTGCATTTCTATCTAAGGACATAACGATATTGCAGCGCTCTAGACACTACTGCTTTCTGCTCGACCCTTGTTGCACAATCGATTCATGATGGTAACGCTCAAGCACGGTCAAGAAAGGTCATTTCGCGCGCTGGATCTTGACATATGAATCTAATATATATCTTCTTGTAGTGAAATCCCCCAGAGAACCAATCCCTGTCCAAGTTGTGGTCACTGGTCCGGGAATGGCGCCCTATCGGACGACGATGCCTACCTGCGAACTGCTCGTGTCCAGGAGCTTCTGGGCTCCAATCAACCGCCTCGAGATGAAGAGATCATCAAAATGCGTGCGAATCACGCTAAAAAGACCGATTTGCTTCGCTCATACGACGAGGCTATCCAACGATTAGAGCAATCCTTGGATGTCCTCAAACAGGAAAGGGTAAAAGTCAAAGGCCAACTCGAACAGTATGCCACCCTGACATCTGTCGTTCGAAGGTTGCCCGATGATATACTCCGGCAAATCTTCTCCGCTTCCATCGATTATTTTGACTGGAAGGACGACATTCAAGTCGTCGAAAAGATGACAAAGCCGAGGGATACTCTCATCCAGATTTGTCAACAATGGAGAGATGTCGGAACCCAGCACGGTACCCTATGGCAAGCAATCGTCGTTTGTCTGACGGCTGAAGCCAAATTTTCAGCAGGCCTCCGTCTAGGGCATCAATTGGCGAGATCCGGAGGAGACACACCCTTGTATATTTGGATCACTGCGGATTCGGACTGCAAGAAGGATGACCCATTGTTGTCAATCCTGCTTCCTACATCATTGCGCTGGAGGACATTGGTCGTTGTTCTACCTAACGCCACTTTCCTTTCGCCGATCCGAGGCTTTCTGCGCTCTCTTAACAGCCTCAGTTTTGGTTTCATGGAGTTGACTCCAGTGGACCATGTCTTCGAGTTCGCTCCTCAACTGCAATGTCTGCGGACAAGGTCAGATTACAGTCCATGGCGGCTGCCTTGGTCACAGATCACCAATTATCGCGATCACAGCACCTCAGACCTCATTCCTGCTCTCAATATGGCTGTCAATCTCACGTATCTCATCATTTGTTTCCCGGAAAACGTTATTTCGACTCCAATCACACTGATGTCCCTTCGAAAACTATCTATTCAGTACAACGGCATTACAATGCCTGACATGTCCAATCTTAATGTCCCAAACCTGGAGAATCTCTCGGTCTATGATGATCCAGGGAAATTACAGGATGTCATCGACTTGCTCAACCGTTGCAAACCACCATTAAAACAATTGGCAATCAGCAGCAATACAACAAGCGAGATACTGATAAAATTGCTCGCCAAAACCCCTCAGCTCATCTCCCTTGAGCTATGGGCCCACAGTGCAGACCGATTCTACGAGAACAATATGCTCTCTAAATTCAAGTTCCCTATCGACGGCAGAGATATCTTGGCTCCCTGTCTCCAGGAATTACTATTGTCGGAGCCAATTTCCGCCACATCGCGAACCTTATTTTGCGATATGATCAGAAACCGCACAGCCCATGGGGTCACGATGCTAAGCGCCGGCCACATTTCCGGGCAGTCTCTAATTTCAGTCACTTTGGTTCAGCAGGTGGATTTTGATGAGCAGGATTTGCAGATTCTCAGAGAATGCCTCCCAGACGGACTGACATTTTGGAATGGAAACGCACAAATCAAGTAAAGTTCTCATTTCATGTATGATAACAATCTTGAAGTCTCCACGTGACCCACTGTTGTGCACTTGGCTGAATAATATAACCATCTCTTCCTGAATACCACTTTCCTATTGAAAATGTCCACTAAAGAAAAGACTTCCGAATGGGCGGTCCTTCTCGCTCCATATCCGAAGGGCTCATCAAACTGTAAAGTAGCGGAAGGATGGCAAGGAAACTAAATGAAAAATTCCCAACAACACGGCACCAACGAGAATAGGGCAAGGCTCCGACGCCGAGGCCACTGTATTGGACAGCCACGAGCCGTCAAAACCTCGCCGCAGAAGCGAGAATTATCAACAAGTTGGAGGGATGGCCATTCAATGGCAGACACGAGTTCTCAAGGGCTCTAACTTTATGTATATACAACATCAGAACCAAACCTGCCGGAATCATTTCAAGTTCAGCGCTCCACACTTAAAATAGCTTAAAATAGCTCAGCGGCGAAGAACAAGAACAATATCAAAGCATTTCTATATAATAGCAATATTCCAAAATACCCGATCCTGAAGCAAGCCAAGCAAGAGACTAGTAGGTGTAGGATTACTGTACAACAATATAACGGAGCTTCAACAGAGTTTCAATCCATCAAACCCAGGTCCGAGATAAGCCAAGATAAGCTCGCAGAAACTTCGGACAGATCTACAGTGATGCAGTTTCCTTTTATATTCGTAACACGGCTGAACGAGTGGTAACAAATAACGAGTTACAAGTAGAACTCGTAACCTGATTACATAATTACGAGTCCCATTTATGGGCTCGTTCATTGGGTATCAGCGAGATTCAGGAAGCTGGCATCACAGCGCCCAAAGGGGATAGTCATGTGCATTCTTACGCTTCGCGGAGCCGCAGTCCAGGCAAGCTTTTCTGTCAATTAGGCAGCATGTAATACGTCAGGAGGACAAAATAGACTATTTCTGGTCAATGGGGATGTTGCACCACAAAACCAAAATTTGACATGTGGGAAAAACGACCACGTCATTTAGTGGCTGTGCACATCATGACAATGTCACCCGTTATGCATGACATCGACCTTGAAAACGACGACCACAATAGGGCTCGCAACCGTCACCGTATCTGTACGGTTATACGGCCGGGCAGTACGGTTACGGAACCGTAACCGGCAGCTGTTTTAGACAGACTCTGACGGTACGGGTTTTGCTGTATACGGGACGGCCATAATCCCATCCATTACGGGTAATACGGGCATCTTAAAATGATTATTTATTGTTCTAATTAGAAGACAGCACCGAAAATAGCATGGCCTGCTCGGGGCGCTTTACATCTTGGAGTTATTGCTTAATATCATGTGCAATAGTGACACTTGAAGCTTGAAGTTCCCAGTGGCTGGTCTTCTGGGTCCTGTCTTCTGAGTCCTCTCACCTTGACAAGAGACTGGTCACTCACCAGTGATCGTGTGGCATCCCGAGTGGTACTGTTGGACGATATGGCGCAGTGGCTAGTCAAATGACAGCTCAAGCAGAGGGAAAAAGCGGAGTTTATTGATGAGTGAGCAAATGCTAGGGATACGGTAGATGAGGGGGGGATGCAAAGGCTAAAGTGAAACTACAGATCGGACAGGTATAAATAGTGTGTCTAAAACAGGAACAACGGTCGAGGACCGGACCGTACCGTTCAACAGGTACATGATGAGCAGCACACAATTTCCCAACAATTTATACCATCATTCCAGGTTCAATTCATTTCTTATCTGTCCTCCTTGTCCTGCTCATACAAGACACTGGACAAGAGGCAAAAAATGGGGACTCGTACATGCCGCTTGTCGGCCTCTATTTCACTGGTCAATGCTTTGGAGCAAAGGTTCACCCTCCAGAGCCATTTGTGAACCTTGGGCAAAGGAGAACCGTTCACAGCGGATATATGATGCCATATGAGGACCCCGATGCGGTCGGTTCGACTGAAATGACGGCTAAACCAGGGTTTCTGAAGATGGCCTGGAAAGTCGTCAATTTGAGACAGATTGCGGCAAAGGTGACGGAGACGACCTTGATGGGCGTCGGAAATTCGTTATGTATATAGAGAGCATTGACCTATGGCTTGGTTGAGGAATGGAAGCAGCCAGAGGGGCCGGTTCAAGTTCGGGTGTAAACTGCAAGGGGGTACCGGCAATCGGGCCGAGCACCCGGGCCTGGATAGGTAGGTCCCTCGCCGAAGGCGAAAAAAAAAAATTCCATGTGAAAATTTTGACATACATTTGAGTCATTTTTGCTATATTTCATGTCTTTGAGCAAGTAAATGCATCAAGAAATGTGAGCGGAATTCAGAGTTGGCCTAGATGCAGTTGTAAATGCGATGACGTGAGGATTTTGCGGTGCAAGCGTAAGCCCTGCGAGACAGTTTGGGTGGGTTTGTCCACTGTATAACAGCATTTGGATTGGTTGAACTGACTCTTATTAGTATCATCTTGCTTGTAGTGGGCTGCAAAAGCCGTCGTGCAACTGGACTTGTCAAAGGTGCAAAGATCGAGCCCGCTGAGATCTTATCTCTTATCTATTACCATATATGGAGCGTGAGAGTGCTTACATAGGTAGATAGGTCCCGGCCCATGGCGTTTTGAAAAAAACAAGCTTTAGGTTCCTCCCTCCGGTAGGATGGCTCGCTCCGCTCGCCACCTACCTCCGGGAGGAACCACAGCTTGTTTCTGCCTTAACCCTGCGCCGCCGCCCTGCGGGCGGCCTCGGGCGGCGTCTGCGCCTTCGGCGCTTAACTTGATTATGTCAGTAAAATAATTTGTCATCTAATTAATCAGCATCAGGTGACCGAGGTGTTTTATATGCCCGCTACCTAACTTGTTAGGTACGGGTCTTATACCGCCCTTCTCATAATCGATCGTGGGAGTCAAAACGTGATCACAGTGGCTGTGGGATCGTGCGTGCCATATTTGGGAAGTCACATGTGCCCCCAAAAAAAAATTTGCTCACCCAGTACAGCTATCGCTCTCGCAGTTTCAGCACCATCCAAACAACGATGAATGACAAATTCTATCTCAACGGCGCTTCGGTGCCTGCTCGAATCAGCTCCGACTCCTCTTGTTCCTGGCATTCCGATAGCCGTCGCCAAACGTTCCAAGCAAATGTCGCTCAGGTTGACGCTTCGGGTCACCGCTTCTCAGCTCAAGTGGACCCCCTTTACTCTTCAACCGCCTCGGGTTTAGTCCTCGGTCAAGATTCGTATAGCAACTCCTGCAGGTGAGATGAGAGAGAGAAATTGCCTGACTTCTGTCGCCAAGCTCAACCCCGCCCAGAAGCCGTTCCGTCCACAGCTCCGACACCGTCAATCTCTAAATCCCCTTCGTACAGCTCGGTTCACCTGGATGGTCTTCCCGTCGTCGCCGAAAACATCAACCTTTGCCCACACTCTTACCACTGCCGACCACATAATCGCGTAATCCGAGGCTTGCTGACTGGTCCTGACGAAATGGAGGATGGGGAGATGGTGAAGTTGGCATAAACGGTGAGCCCTTCGTTTTTCGCGTCCTCGAGACGTTCAGGGAAGTCTCTTGCTGTCAAAACTGGTCCTGCTTTGTTCACTTGCTATGCTGTTCACCTGTGTCGCTCTGATATCTGTTTTGCGCGAAGCTCTGAATTTATTTGAATTTACATTGGGGATTCTCGAGTGTCAGTTTATATGAGCTTTTGTGATTACATACGGTCTAAAGAATGGATCAGTCAAGGATCGGCGCTCGGGAGCTCGGTAGCGGGCCCTGCCGCTCGACGGCCTTACAGCTTATGTATTGATTCGACCCCTGGTCTTTTAACTTATCTCCGGTACCCCCTTGGTAAACTGTAGAAACTGTCAGCTTGGAATTGGGGTACGACGGTTTGGAATGCCACGTAAGGCCTACCTTCTATATGGAAGGTATTCTTGTTATATGTAGGATCAGGAGCTGCCAAGAGAAGACGACAAAAGCCAGCGACAGTTGGCTGCAGGCGGTGAAGGTCCTTGGCGCATTGACGGGCGCAACAAAACCCACACACAGCGGAATAGAGACGACAATGAGATTCTTCAGATGAGCCTCAAAGAACAGGAAGAGGAGAGCAAGCTTTGACTGCCATGATTTGCGAGCTCGCGGTCTTGGACGATGAGCAAATTGCCACGTGACCAACGATCCTTGGCCTTGAATTTTTCGTTTATTCTCCATGTCATTCATCTGCTCTCATTTCTCGTTTTCTCGCCATGTTAAAATTACCTTTTCCGTGATGTCTTGCTAGCCAAGCTTTGCCAATCCTCTTTGGGAGGCTCATCCTCGGCGACGAAATTCAAGCCAGATTGGCGTCGGACAATTCCAAGCAGGCGCTTTCTGATTCTCAGGTATATCTCTATTACCCAGAATTGCGCTGGAGATTCTCATTCGCTCGTCCAGTCGTCCAAACCGCAATCTGAAGAACCCTTGACTTCGCGTCATTGGTTGGTCATTCGTCAACGAAACTGAGTATCATGATGCTGCTTCGTTCTTCTCTTGGTTCTTCTCCTTATCTCGACCTCCTGGACCTCACTTGGATCTCCATAACCATTATACCGCTTTCCCAAGCGACATCGAGAGGGCGTCAATAGACAAGGAATTGCTGCCAAATGACCCGGCGATTCGGCGAAGACGATGCTTTGAGGATTGCCACTTCTGTGGGTTCGTTTCTCCTCTTCTTCACCTCCGCCCTCTGAAATCGACGCTGCAGAACCGTGTGAACGCTCTGTTCCCTTCGACGATTCGCGGCCAGCGGTCAAAAGCGAGTCAAAGGCGCAATCCCCATGGAATTTCTCCAAAGCCCTGGTGAACGCAGGTGCTTTGATGTCGCCGAAGACTATGCTCGTCTGTTTTTGTCCTCATTTCCGACGTCTGTCCGCTCATTGTAATCTCCAGAACCAGATTCTCTTTGACAATTGATATCGAAAATGGCAAACCTTGAAATATGAGCAGAATCCGGAGAGCTGTCCAAGCTTGGCCTGCTTCGGAATCTAGAAGGGATATGAATGACACGAGCTGCTTCCTCTGAGAGGTCGATAACAAGGTAAAACAGGGTATGTCCGAACTCTTGTCTAATCATCCATTTAGAATCGCATCTGATACCAGACCAGCCTCAAATCATCGTTGCATCTCACTCTTGTCTGTCTGCCGCTGCCCCGTCCACTTACGAATGCCAAACTCGTCAGTTTTCTTCCCTGTCCTTTTGTCGCTTCCGTCCGAATTGAGGTACAGATGTAGAAAACCGTATATGAAGGATTCCTTACCGTTTACGACTCTGCCCAGAAGCTGTCGCTCTTGTTGATACTAAAGGCGTGATCCCACGTAATGAAATATCCATGAAAGTCAACATTCCTCAACGTAACAATACCAGGAGAGAAGCGTCCTTTAGAGCTTTTGATTTTTGTCCCCACACTACCTTTTTGGGAATCGCCAAAGATAGTAACCAGGTCATGTGATCTGTGCGCCGAGTCGGGGAATGAGCTGGGTACGTGAGGTAGGCCCAGGGTTGCATCAAAGAACAAAGCGGTGATGACCCAGCTGGTTAACACGCCTCTTATTCTTTGTTGATGTTTGTATCTTGGATCCCCTTCGGGGATCCATGAAAAGGCGGGAACGAGTCTTTAGCGTGCCCGCCCGAGACGAGCGCGGCTCGGGGGAGGGGCGCGCGAGCGAGTGGCGGGTACTCTTCCCGCGACTTCAGAAGGCCTGAGCTTCAGAATGACTAGTTTAATTATATCAATAAACTGAAGAAATTCTTTGAAAATAAAATATTTGCCATTGTTAGATAAGTAAGACTCTGAGCGCAGCGCGCGCCTTCCCGACGCTCACGTGCAATAATTACTATATGGGGCAGTTACGAAAACGGTAGTGTGGGGACAAAAATAGGCAACTGTCCTTCAGAGTATGGTGAGCCGAGCTTTTCTCGTCCATAATTCGTATTAACCTTCATGGCCTACTTTCAGTGCTGCTCCATGCAAAAAATGATTGACGGAATGATGACTCGAGGCGGTGGACGCTTCCATTGCCCGAAATAAGGCTATGCTTCCATAAATTCCGGTCAGTACAGCAATGCAATTTAGGTTACGCCCCGGCGCTTACTTTGTTGGTTGGTGAGTTCTCTCGTTTTGGGCTCGACCTATCCTAGTTAATGTCAACTGCTGTAGATTCAATTTCGTACCCCGTACCCAGAAAGCTGTACAGCCCAAGGGCAGAAACCAAATATACAAACAGCCGCCCTACGGCATCGATAAGATTTTTACCCAAAGGAGAACAAGGCGTTGTGAAAGCTTGAAACTGACGCCGCCTCGTGCTGTGACATCTTGTTCTCAACCGCCACAATGTCTCAAACTGACTCCTTGCATTATATCGTCGACCATATCTTCCTGCCTCCAAAGCTACCTCAAGGCGACGACAGTAGCAGAGACAACAATGTTGCTTTGGTTCAATTAGTACTGGAAGCGGCTCATGCGTATCAGCGAGAAGATTTTCTGAACGACAAAGACCGTTTGGCCTGGCCGCCAATCATCGACATGCTCAAGCACTTTCTCGATACTCAATCGACTGAAGTCTTCGATGCCAAAGAGATCCAGAGCTCTATAGATGGGATGAAGAGTCGTGGTACGTCGCTCGGTTGTGGGTCCACAGGCGCTTAACTTATCGATGATTCCAGATACACGTGTACTGTTCATTCGAGCCCAGAATGCGGCTCTGGTCCTTCGCAAATTCGAAGATCGCGCCGTTTTCGAAACTTTCGAAGTGGCACCTCCCAACGCTACAGTGATGGAAACCCCAACGAAGCTCACTCGATCTTTCCCTCGGTTCGCTGTCCAGCTTCCACGAGCTCGACTCGAAGATCCCTTATTCACTTCAGAGCTCGCTTCATTCCTGACACAAATGAATGTAGATGTTTTGGACTCAGCTCCAACTACACGCAAAGCTAAAGGGAAGCACCAGGAAGAAAGAGACACTGCGGATCCTCGGTTCATCACAGAACTTTTGACGGATATCCTTCGTGGTCTGGGGAAGATGCAGGAGGTCAACCATATCACAAAGCGAGTCGCCGGAGATGTTATCATCAGCAAAGCGTCACGTCTTCCATGGACCAGATCACCTATCTGGCTGGTACTCCGTGTGGCTCTCCAGACTACGCTTTCTCTCCACGATCCTTCCCAGATTCTCTACAAGACTTTCATGACATTCCTGGTGGACAGTGTTTGGAGCAGCGCGCTTCAGAAGGGCTATGACAGCGAAGTGCTCTTCTGCATCAGAGCAAAAGTCTGCCGCAGACTTGCCCGATTACAGACGCTCACAGAACCACCGTGTCTCTTAGTGGAAAGGGTAAGCTCATATCTGGATTCTTGTCTCTTGATACCGACGTTTCATAGATCGAGGATCTTGCTAACAAGACGCAAGTTCTTCTTCAGGATCGCTGGGAAGCGATTCAACATAATCAAACTGTATCTCCGAGATGGGCTCCCGATGAGCTTGACCCGGCGTCCGACAGCATTTTGCTTCTCAAGAACTCACGCCGCTTCATAGAGGAAGCTCTGAAGCGTGATGACGCCTACAATCCTTCGGGATCTTTTGCACCTCCATTCACTCCTCGTCATTTCCGGAACATGACTGACTTTGATACCTCCGATTCTACTACTGTCTGTGCTCGTCTCAAGGATCCGCAGGCTTTGGCAGACTTTGAACTGTCTGTTCGATATAACCTTCAGCCCTGGGTCTCGGCACATTTATCGAGCCCCAATGCAAGTCGGGCTCTGCTTATCTACTTGAAAGAGTACTGGGGCTGTGCTCAACAGCGATACAAGGACAACCCCGAAAATTGGTCCCTGATGCTTCTCTGCATCTTTGAATTGTGGGTTGCCCTTGACACTGTTGCGATTTCGCAGTGTCCCCTGTTGAAGAGACATCCACCGAGCCTGCCCGTCAACGTCCTTGATCTCATTCTCCTTCGAAAATCCGACGAGTTGGCCCAGTTGACTCGGCTGCGACACTACATCTCTCAACGCCATTCCTCCGTTGATGGCGATGACATCTTCACTGAGTCATTGTCGAATAGGACGTTCGAGGTACGCTTCTTCGAGAGCTCACCCGAGCTTCAGGCCTTGAAGCGAGACATTCTCCAGAAAACTGAACGGGACCGGCAAAATGCTGTTTCACAAATGCATAACCAGAATCGCCTCTATACGGATCTCAAGTTGGAAGCCTCTCAGATGTCGCACCGTCATATTGACAGCTGGGGGTAAGTCTAAACCAGTCTTATCACTTGTTGCAAATAATTGATCTGTAAACAGGTGGCGTGGAAATCACTGGATAGACAAGAGCAGCTGCACTCGCTGTCCTCTTGAAACCAGATACCGCAACTTGCGAACCGGAGTCCATGAATGGGCTTTACCGGCCGACTCCTTGAAA
This sequence comes from Mycena floridula, assembly GCA_029320655.1. Taxonomy (NCBI): domain Eukaryota; kingdom Fungi; phylum Basidiomycota; class Agaricomycetes; order Agaricales; family Mycenaceae; genus Mycena; species Mycena floridula. The sequence continues at coordinate 191,164 of JARIHS010000052.1, forward strand.
GCGAATCGATTCGTTTTTGAGCTCGAATGTCCATCCATCTTTGCCCATTGGCGAACCGCCACCTTCATCACCATCACAGAGGTGCTTCAATATAGAGTTCCTATGGCGCCCACCAATAATAAGGAATGTCATGCAGAGCTCCACTCGTATTCCAATGAGCATCTGCACCGTGTTCTCGGATATCCAGACATCTACTTCAATCGGATCGGTCTCGGTTCAACTACGAAGTCATTCTACCGCTCGCATTATCGCGATGTTCCCATTCCTGCTACGGAGGCTCAAGTCTGCAACCAGCACGCATTGAACTGGGCACTTTTTGATAGAGAGAAACGTGATTGGGTTGACGAGGACTCTGTCAAATACTGCAGCATCGCGGATCAAAGCACACTTGCTCTTCCCAGAGGACGATACGAAAATCTGCAATATGCAGTTCGCCAAACCAGTCATACGCCCAACGAGACGATGGCCAATCAGGCAACTTGCCACCGTGACCTAACTCTTCATGAGTTTTTCGCCTTCACTGGGCTTCGCTCTGGGGCCCGTCTCCAATGGCTCAACATCATCAGAGAGCTCCGGTCTCGCAATCTTTCCTTTGCCGAGGAAGCAGTACATGTTCTACTCATACAGGCTGTATGGCAAGTTGGGAGCATCACCAATGACGGTGTGATCCCTTGGCATCAGGAGCTCACTAGCCAAGAATTCGGACTTCGCGTTGTCGGAGAACTCGATGACCTTTTAGGCAGTATTGAGGCGAGCTGGAAGGAAGCAATCACTGCTCGAACTATCATTCTCCTTGCTTGTCGTCTCCTCGAATCAGCTCCGTCTCGCATCACTGTTGATATCTATCAACTTCTTCGACGCGCTCGGAAGATTACGTATGAGTGGATGCACGAACTCCTTGATAAGCTCCCAGGGTGCTCAGAGGAGAGCGTCTCTGACATTCAGCATCGACTTGGTGCTATGGCAGCGACTTGTCGTGCAACATATGATGCTGGTCTAGAGCACCTCGAACATCTTATGACCACCAGCGAGGACATCGCCGTATTCATAGAATGCGGCATCACCTTGCATGACAACTGCCCTTCCCCTGAAGCGCTACCTAAAGATCTTCAGAGACTCCTCGATCGTGATTCTCGCGTAGCACAAAGAGTTCAAGGAAGGCTAATGGACCTTCATCAAAGCGGAGAAACAGACGGCGGTGTTCATGAAGCCATCTCCAAGATCTGGGCCGCATATCGACCCGGAGAGCCATGGATATGGCAGTCGCGAGACCACTCTCCATGGATTCACTCTAGAACACAGCCTCTTGGAGACCAAGCCGGCCAGGAAGTTCATGTGAATGTTTGGGACGGACAGCTTCTCATTGAAGGCAAACCCTTGGGTCGACTTCCAACGACCATAATCACACATGATGTCTATAAACGAATCTTTGGTCAAGTATGTCTTTTCCGACCTCATTGTGATCAGGTGATTAACCAGGTCACACAGAAACGTATCCTTGATACAGTTCCGGCGGACATGCGTGGGATGGAGTATGCTCTGAAGTCCAATATTGGTGGTTATCAGGTATGCTCCATTGTCATTTCATTTTTCACGATGTGCTTATTGTTCTCCTTAGGTTTTCCTTGCGCTGCGAGGAGACAGACTAGTCATCCGTGCCAGATGGATGGAAACACAGCGGATCTTTGAGCTTATCCCTCACGAGAATCTCCGAGGCGATCTACCAGATCCAATGGTCAATGACTTTGTTCATTGGCTAGATCTATCCAAGAGTGAAATCGAATTTCGACTCATCAACCGGATCTGGGAGCAGCCATCGGCATCTCAAGATTGGCGACTTCATTTTGGAAAGAAAGCCCGGATGCATGATCAGGATAAACGGGAGCTCATCGACATTCACAGTCCTTCCTTCCAGATGCTCTATGGTCAAGTGAGGCCACTGGAACATGGTTCATACGTTATTGTCACCCGTTGCATCGATACAGAGACTTTACGAGTCGAAATCCCTCGTTTCAGACTCAAGTTTCGTTTGAACCGCGACACCAGGCTGATTGAAAGTCTCAATATGCCAGGAATGACTATCGACAGAAACCAGTTTACTGGGACTCTGGTTGGTTTGCGAAATCAGCTCGTTCTGGTTGATAATGCTGCAGCTGCACTGTCACTTCCTCGTTCACGACATGTCCTAGTGCCCTTTGGTAGCGTCAGCTTCAACCGTGACCGAGATCATGTCCAAGTTGGAATCCCTTCTCTCGGTACTACCGCACAATACTTTGACTATGCGATTGACGAAGATCTCGGACGACTCATGGGGCCTGCAACACTGCTTTGCAAGCTCTTCCAGATCTACTTGCACGCCGTCACGAGCCACTGCTTGCCAGATCCGTTACTAGGATGTACAGGGACTGAGGAGGCATTGAATCAGCTCAATTCGGCCTTTTGCCTGTCTTTTCAACATCTTGGAAAGGCAGAACACGAACTTCTTCAAAGCATTGCAGCCCTGACACCAAAACATGTCTTCTACCCAGAGCATCTCAAAGTCATGCAGCAGGTTAACTGGAAGGATCTTCCAGCGATGTCCCAGCATTTTGGATTCCGTGCAAGCGTCCAATCCATTCTGGAGCACGCCGCTGAATTGTCGATATTCGGCGAATCCCCCAGCTATCCAGCATACCAAGGCCAATCATCGGATCACTTGGTAGCTCGCTATGCATGGAAGAATGCATATCTTTACTATTCAGATCTCCCGAAACCGTCCAGTGCCAGTTCCGGTCCTGTTTTCGTGTCCCGGTCCGGTCGCGCTCCGCAACCCGACATTTCTCACATCGCGTCGATGATTGATGGCCGGACCGCGATCACCCATCCCAGCGAACTACCTGAGCTCAACCAGACTTTCAAAGAATGGGAAACTCTGTCTCGCGGTTTTCCCGAGTTCGGTCTTTCATATCATAAGAGCTGGTTGAAGCCCGACTTTTCGTCCACTTTGCTTGGCATCTACGACTTATGTCGCTCGGATGAATCACCTACTCAAAAGAAGTACCAGCTACTTTTCAGTCTCTCGGCAATGTCATATTCTTCCCCACATCTTCGCCATTTTGTGCCTTATATTGTCATGTTCACACGAATATCGCCGCTGGAATTACCCAGGCCACCGACTGCGAGCTGTTTTAATCTCGCATTCAAACCTATCTCTGAACAAATCGAAGAGATCATCGCCCGAAACAGTCTTCCTTTCGACTCGACTCCATCCGCCAATCTCCCACGTGAATATAGAGAAGATCAGCACGACCTTAATGCTCGACGCCACGCTGATTACCAGGAGCGTAAGGAGTTGGAGTGCAATCAACTGGTAGCGGATGTAATGGCCCATTGGATCAATACCCGAGGAGCGTCCATCGTCATCACAAGCGATTATCATGATGATGACACAGTCTCTGAAAAGCTCGATGACCACTTCAAGAAGTGTTCGGACAACAGACGTCTTCTCGCGTATGCCACACGTCTCCAGACGCGGGTCATATCTGGTGTTTCGATAATTGCCGATGTACCACCCAGTCCTCAGAATTCTCTCTCCATCATAGCGCGCATGGCGATTTCTCTTCCTGAGAATACACTGGCTATCTTGATGTCCAATGTGGCACATTTCACACTGGACGATCCAGTCCGTCACTTCATCGCATGCTCCGCTGACTATATCCCAGTCCCGGGCTCTACAGAATCGGTCGACGCGTTAGTTCAGCAACTGGAACGAGGTTCTGTCATGGAGCAGAGGTATGCTGGGGAGCTCAAAGAAAGTTATAATGCTCTGGTGTCACCCCTGAGAAAGAAGAGCATCAAAGATCATCGAGACCGGTGTCGATCTCTATACAAATCATCGCTCAACAAGATTCTCCAGCACCTTGAACCTTCAACGGCCGTTGAAACAAGTCTCCATCACAGCGAGACTGGGCCCAGTATAACAGCACGAACGATTTTATGCCAGCTGAGATCTCCGGCATCCCTTTCTGAAACATGGAGGCGTGTTGTTGTGGCATTTTCAAAACAGTTTCTTAGCTATCAGCAGTCACAGAGGATGCTCCAATTCGCATATGACGACAAAGACACTGAACTCCACCATGAACTAGAGAACAGTGTTTCGGAAGAACATTGCTCAGAAATTGACTGGATTCTTGTGCAGGTGAGTAAAGAGTTCCGCCGTCAATCCTGGATCTGACCCCTTTCACAGGTTGAAGGAAATTTTCTTGCCCGATCGGTGCAGATCCATCTTTCGAGAGAGATGATGAGGCCGTCTTCGCAACAAAACTCCCTTTTCCAGTTGAACATGGGCGAAGGGAAGACATCTGTCATTGTACCATTGGTCGCTTCTGCGCTATCGGACGGACAGAAACTTGTGAGGGTTGTTGTTCTCAGACCTCTCGCCGCCCAGATGTTCCAATCTCTGCTCGAGAAGCTGACAATGCTCGCAAATCGGCGCATCTTCTATATGCCGTTCTCTCGAAATATGAAGGTCGGGAATCCAGAAGCCAAAATAATCCATGATCTCTATGAGCGTTGCAGAAGCTCTCAGGGAATTTTGGTTGTTCAACCAGAGCACATTCTGTCATATCGACTCATGGGTGTTGACCGACTTCTAGAGGACGGAAATTCTTCACTCGCCCGATCACTACTCTCGTCGGTCAGATGGATGCACAAAGTCTCCCGTGATATCCTCGATGAAAGCGACGAAATTCTTCATGCACGGTATCAACTGGTTTACACCATCGGGCACCAGCAACCGCTTGAGCTACATCCACATCGCTGGGTTATCATCCAGGAGCTCTTATCCCACTTCGTTAAACATGCACCGTCGATTGCTTCAGACTTTCCCAATCGCATTCTGGTTTCGGATCAGCAGATGTCCTGCGGCGGATTTCCTCGAATCCAGATCTCGCCGGACGGTGCTGTAGCTGCATTGGCTGCCCTCATCAAAGTCATTGCCGATGGCATTTTGGACCGTGGCGAGCTATCCGTCGTCCATTTCCACCTCAGCTCACAAGAGATCCGAGAAGCCACCGGTACCTTCATTACTTCCTCAGACACGATTTCAGAGGAAACCTTGTTGGTGCTGCGACGATATTTCACCGACACCAGCGCCACATGGAAGTATTTACTTCTTCTACGTGGCCTTCTCGCTCATGGTATATTGGTCTATGCGCTATCGGAAAAGCGTTGGCGCGTCGATTATGGTCCGGATTTGCAGCGATCCATGCTCGCTGTCCCATATCGAGCAAAAGACCTCCCGTCTCCTCGTTCAGAGTTCGGACATCCAGATGTCGTGATCGCTTTGACTTGCCTCAGCTACTACTACTCGGGATTGGGCCATGCTGAGTTGGCTGTATGCTTTGAATTGCTATTCCAACATGATAACCCTGCACTGGAGTATGGGACTTGGGTCGAACACAATACGGGACTTCCCGAGAAATTCCGACATCTCTCGAGCATCAACATTGTAGATCAAGATCAGTTCACCGAACTCTTTCCTATGTTCTCGAAGACCAAAGCCGTCGTCGACTTTTATCTCTCGAATGTCGTCTTTCCGAAAGCCGCTAAAGAGTTCCCCAACAAGCTTCCGACTTCTGGGTGGGATCTGGCTGAGACAAAGGTGCATGCGACTACGGGTTTCAGCGGCACGAATGACAACAAGTACCTGCTCCCGACATCGATTACTCAGCGAGATCCTATTAACCAGGGCCATACCAATGCCAAAGTCATTGTGTGTCTTCTCCAAGGAGAAAACAATCGATATCAACGTCTACCTAGCCTCGAAGGAGACCGACCGAGCATCCCCGAGTTTCTCCGTATTCTCGTAGACCGAGACATCAGAGTTCTTCTGGATGTCGGTGCGCAGATCTTAGATCATGGAAACAGAGATTTGGCCAAACTTTGGTTGACCATGAGCGACTCTGGAGTCGAGGCTGTCATCTTCTTCAATGACGCTGATCAGACAATGGTTCTGTCTCGAGATGGTACGGAAGAATCTTTCCTCTCGTCGCCGCTACGCCTTCAGCTTGATAAATGTATGTTATATCTGGATGATGCTCATACTAGAGGCACCGACTTCAAGCTTCCTAGCAACTATCAAGCTGCTGTAACCCTTGGGCCACATGTGACGAAGGACCGTCTTGTTCAAGGCAAGTTTCTCTCTAGTTGTGACTCCTTGATCTTCTAATTGGACACCTTACCAGGATGTATGCGAATGAGAAAGCTTGGTCATGGGCAGTCTGTCATGTTCTTCGCTCCAGGCAACATCGAACTACTTATTCGCAAAGCCGGGAGCATCTGTCAGAATGCATCTAGTCCCTCAGAGCAAGCATCCCGGTGAAGAGAAGAACGGCGAAGATAGTATTGCGGGAGGTCAAAAGGGTAGGGTACGACACGCGTAACTACGGCTTTATGTACGAGATTCCGTGTGAAATAACTACGGTCAAATGATCCGGAGAAACCCAATGAAGCCCGAAGCTCGAGCTCGCTCTGAAACAAGGCAGGAATAATTATTCCTCCTGACACCCTCCTTCGAGCGAGAGCGTCTAGACAACCCAAATCTGGCTCCAGAGAAGATCCAACCCTCCTTCAAACCAATGCCTGAAAATGCACCACAATAATATCATCGCTGCGTTGATGAAAATATGAATCGGTCAAAATGCTCGGGGTGCACGTAAGTTGCCGACCAAAATGACAGATTCACTGGAATGAGAAACGGGGATGTCGACGATCAATGAGAAAAGATGTCGGCACCAAGGGAAAGAATGTTGAAGTTTCCGAGTGGAATTAGAACCACCAGGCAAGGAAGAATGAATGTTCAGTCAAGACAGATGCTGAAATCAATGTCTGACTGGGTGAACAAGAATCGAGTTCCAATGACAGGAGCGATTCCAAAGGTTGAAGTTTCAGTCAAGACAGATATCGTAATCAATGTCTGACTGAGAAGGAAAAGAGAATCAAATTCCAGGGATGGGAATGATTCTGAGTGAAGGATGAATGACATCTCTGAAATGTGAAAGAAAGATGTCGTCCTGGAGAGTCTTCCGTGAAATGCGGCTTGTTGAGAAAGCACAGCGGTCACGAAAAGGAATGTGGTTGACATTGCAGAATGAACTGTCTGCAAGGATGTTGGCCATGAGGAATGGAAAGCAACTGTATCAGATGATTACAGCTGCCCGAGAGGAAAGTTGTTGGTGTCGGAAAGAGCCGACGGTAACCGCGAGAACGAGCGCTAAAAACTGGCGCCGCGGGAGAAGCATGAGGCTGCAACAGGCCTGCTGGACAATGAGGATCTCAGCACCGCTAGAAAACGCATAAGGTTGCGAATGGACCTGCTAGGACAATACAGTCCCAGCGCCGCTAGAGAATGCACAACGTGCAAACAATGGCACCGTCTGAAAATGGCCGCCAGGTCGATGACGTGGACCAATCGGCTAGTGCTCACCAGCTGGAGGACCCTTTTGTGTCAGAATGCATCTAGTCCCTCAGAGCAAGCATCCCGGTGAAGAGAAGAACGGCGAAGATAGTATTGCGGGAGGTCAAAAGGGTAGGGTACGACACGCGTAACTACGGCTTTATGTACGAGATTCCGTGTGAAATAACTACGGTCAAATGATCCGGAGAAACCCAATGAAGCCCGAAGCTCGAGCTCGCTCTGAAACAAGGCAGGAATAATTATTCCTCCTGACAGCATCCCTTCTTCAAACCCAGTTCAATCACTGGACATTCTACGCTGGGCAATGATGGAGACTTGCACCGAGATTACGCATTTCAGTCGTCACTGGGCTGAACAAGGGTTGGACTACCAAAAGCGCTCCATTCCTTACCAAACCCTGCTCGACGGCGGCACAAATCCTGCGGAGATGGAGTCGACTTGGTTACAAGCCGAAGCTCGAAGTCTCGAGTCGATGTACGGAGTTCAAGACTCTGCTACGACAACCCAGGGTGACGAGATAATGGATATTCCTGAGCTTCGAGCAAGGCTGGTCATGGTCGGTGTTGAGAAGTTCTACGGCATCAACAAGGATGAGGAGCAGGAGCGAGAGCTCAGCCACGAGGTGGAATTGGAAAGACAGATTGAACGGCCACCGAAGACAGAACCGGCCGAGCACAGTCTGGATCCCAGTCTAAGAATGTTCATCGCTACAGGGATCATTCCAACGAATTCCAGCGCCATTCAACCACTCTGGACCTGTTTTCCATCCTTTAAACACAGAACTCAGTCTCTGAACCACATTTATGCTACGAAGGATTTCTCACGCACAGTCGTGATGCGCAAGGTCGACACTTCGGACATCCACGAATTTCTACGACCTGTCCACTGGATTCTCTCTGGAAAACCAGTACTTCCGGGTGCAGGCTGTATTTTGGTGATCATCAGCCCGTTCGAAGCCAATGAACTCCTTCCTCTCATTCGAACAAACTCGAATGTCCATCTTCACCTCTACGCTCCTAGGGTCCTCAGCGAAATGAAAACCTTCGAGGATCTCAAGTTCAACTGTATCCCGACATTGCCCGAATCCTGGGTTCCTCCAAGCCGACGTACAATGACACAGCTGAATCTCTTCGCCGGCCAATTGTACTTTAACAACTTTAGTGCATACCAGGACGCGTGCAACTATCTCGGGCTTGATCCCGGCCACGCTGAAAGAACAGATAGCGATGGCTTCGTTAGGCCAGAGTATCGAGAACAGCTTTCGCCCGAATTTACCGAAAGCCCAGTCCTGTCCATGAAGGACTTGATCAGCGCTCGACGCAAAGGAAACGGTTATGGACCGACGCATGTGGGAAAGATGCTCCAAAGTCGTGCAATGTCTGAAGAAGACTTTCACTAAGTAGAAGGTGAGCAGCGCTTCTATCATTCTCGACATAATTTTGACTACCGATATCAGATTACCATTGCTAGAATGAATTACGATGTCGATGTTTCTGTACTGTACCAATGAATTGTTTACTATCTTCCCCTAAAGTCTGACGCCTTGATCTGGTACGGGAGGCGATGCGCCCGTCCAACATTGGTAACATCGTCGACTGTGATGATCAGAAATGCTGAGAAACAGGTAAGACAAAAGCGAAACGATGGAATACTGATACTTACCTGGACCAGGAATAGATCCGGTTATTCGGCGGTGCTTTGACGGTCAGCACGGTTTGATGCTGAGATAGTGCAGCCTCGAGAAACATCAGACGTGAGCTCGAGTAGAAAGCAACTGGCAAGAAGTATTGGTCGAGCCTGTATATAATAAGGTTAGACGTACCTTTGACCACGAAATGAACCAAGCTTGACGGAATACTTAGTGTATCGCTCGTTAAACAGCATCTTCTGCGACACAATGTTCAATACGGGTCCAGATAGAGTGATATAAGGGGGGTTGAGAAATTTTCCGTTAATTTACTTCCTTCATTCCTTCCTTCCTTCTACCCTAAACTCGCTGGTGAAAGAGTCGATCAACATTGACGTCGTAGCCAAATGAAGCAAGGACATACGTGTGATATTTTACTCCTGTCGTGACAGAACTGGTTTGGGTTGGACCCAGCGATCATGACTGAAAAAGGATGAATCAGTCAGAGGGAGGATAAAGCTCAACCGACTGACCCATTCGGTGTCAAAGTGGCGATAAAATGATATACACGAGCGATGCAGCATCTGACGAGTATTGTGATAGAGTAAACCTGATACCATAAGCAACATTCGAACTTCACAAAGGAAACTTACGCAGGATAATCAGCGTTGGAGTCATTCGAAACCTAGTAGTAGCATGGTCGGTCAGGCGAGCTAAAGAAGAACCAGAAGAATCGTACCGGGCCAGACACAGACATGTATCCCAAATAGCCTGTCTGAGCGCCATTGACAATGATGACCTTTGCGTTCGGAACCAGAACCATCTCGGGTAGTACCTGAGGTTTTAGCATATGGTCCAGTTCCCAGCCTTTAGCAATTCTCTCGGGGGTCAGCCTGTCAGGGTCATACGTGTACATTGATTGGAAGCTGGATCTTGAGAAGAGATTCAATGGGCCAATGGTATCGCTGGTCGCAGTGCCACCGCAGACAAGGACTTCTGAGATATAATGAGGCGAGAGCGGAAGAAGAATCGGGGTTCCGTGGAAGGATTGGCGACCCTTATGCCGTTTGGGATGTCGGGAAGAATCGCTCTGTTTGAGCTTCTATGTCGTAGAGTATTGGCTACTATGAATACTGTGACATTTGGTAAAGCCTAGGTGCTGTCGAAGCACATCAGTTGCAAAACCGAGCAGACAGAGGTCGGCGAGAGCTTACCGAGGGAAAAGGTTTGCGGGCACAGCGCCCGGAAATGGAGACGGTCTCACAACACCACCATCCTTCGGAGGCCAAAACTCGGACGTATGCTCCAGGTCCACATTATAGAATCTTGGTCCCAACGATCATATCATCTACCACGAAGCATTGAGATATAGACGAAGAATCTCTGACAGGCAGCTCACCAATGACCCATCGAAGATTCTCAGCGAGGAAGGATACCATCTCATTGCCGCCAAATTGAAGTTTTCAGGATCCTTGAACAGCGTGTAACCAAGACCATTGCGATCGTCACAAGGCTCGAAGATGCGAATTCCCATGTAACCATCACCGTCTCTGTGCAGGATATCAGCAAACCGTTGACTCAATAACAATAAAACCGACCTGGGTCAATCGTACGGTTTTCCACAACGCTGACCTGTAAAAAACAAATATTAGAACAACATTATGGATTTCGAAACAGGAAGCACCATTGTTCCATTACTGAGGAATGACCCAGAAGCGTAGAATGTATTCGTGACCGCGTCGAGAGGGGTCGCCTGATTTCTCGTGAAATCCCAAAGCGCTCCCCAAGCCGAATGCTTGTTGATCGTATCAGCGGCTCTGTCGAACATGATAGCCAGTTTCTGAGAGACCACCATGAGCTCAAGAGCCTGAATGCCACGAGCCGATGGTGGACGCAAAAGCTTCTCATGAATCAGAGCTTTAGAGATACGATTCAGAGAGCAGCATTGAAAGCAAAAGGACCTGGTTAAATTGTTGCAAATTCTACGCTCGACGTTTGAGCGCCGAACGAGCTACCTGGTCGAAGATTTTGGTGGCTGATCCATGTCGACGTGCAATGGAAAAGGCCGATGCCATCAGTGTCACGGATTACATGTGCCAGTCACAGACGGCAGTCACACCTACCTCGGTCCTCCGGCACTGGTATGAGGGCACTCGGCCGAAGTCACAAATAATATAAGGCCCAGATAAACGCAGCAACTCGCGATCGGATACGCTTTTTTTAATACTGTACATTCTATTTACCCTAGGTGTTGATACCTGATAGATGCGTGCTTCAATCAGTGTAATCAGTCGGAGACTCGAATCAGCCACGAATTAGATTGAAAAATTTAGGAGAATCAACCGTCGCTCTAGAGGACGTTGTCTTGTATATTGCATCCGTAAGCACAATACTCAATGGCGCTTAACTAGCACGCCCCAAAGGCGCCTGAACATGAAACACAGCAGAGAGGAAAGAAAAGGAGTTTCTGAATTTAATTTAGCCGTACCTCTTTTTTTCTCTTGTCCCGCCCGACCCAACGCCCCGCCAAGCAAGTGTGGTTGTGTGTCGGTCCGCCGAATTGCGCCTGATCGCGCATGGTAGGGGCAAAGTAAAAACAAAGGTCTTTCCCCCGCAATTGAAGTGAGATCTAAGGGAAAATTGGAGATTCAGAGTCAATGAGTGCAGGATGGGTCGCTCATTTCCGGGGAGAGGGAGACCGGCATCTGTGGCGCCGTCACTTCAAGTCTTCGCAAGAATGAACTCTCTTCAAACTCAAGTACATTCCACTCTCCAGCAGTCATATGCTGGAATCTGGTTAACAAACTAACCGGAGAGCTTGAGATGATTGTCCAACCAGTTCAGCCACTCATCGCCAAAGGGTGATTGTACTGATTTTAATCTATTCTAATCGGCACAATACCCTGCTTGCCGGGCCGCCACTATCCCTGACTCCCGTGCGCGTGTGGACTTTTGGCCGCTATTCGTAAATTCTGTTATGTAGATTCACTTACACTCAACTGCACCGATAATATTTGATATCATACCACTCTATGTTCAATTCTAAACCAGGTTTCAGTTGATCCCGGAGGATGTGAACACTGAGATGTGTTTCTTCTCGTCAAGGATCGAGCGATCGATAGGAGCATTGACCTCCCCACAGTTACCCCTCCCCAGGTTCATAAATCGGATGCTATTTTCAGGACCAAGGGAGGAGGCCGGAAGAGGCCGGTCTATCGATCATACTCAAGTCCATAAAGCAGCAAGAATTTCATTTTGAGTTTCAACAAATCCTTGGTTCCTCCTTCCCCACCATGGCCGCCGCTCTTCCTACCGTGATTGATGATGTTCGACAAGCGTTTCAAACTAACGTCAGTTCTTTTCCTTTCTTCCTCAACGTCGCCACTCAAGCATATCATCCCAGCTTGTCGGCTTCGCGGGCTTTACCGTCTTGATATGGGATCACGTCGACACGTTCACTGAAGAGGCATGTATTTCATTGTTCGCGGTCGCATACGTCTCTGATTCACCTCTCCAGGTGGAACATATCTGGGGAAGGAAGAAGACCCTCAGTAAGTGCTCTGACTCGTTTCTTGAACCCATGTTGAATTTTTTCTTTCAAGTCACGTATCTCTTCATCCTCGTGAGTTCACAACATTGCGCCACCGCCGCAGGAAGCTTAGAATGTTCTATAGAATCGATACCTCACTCCGCTGGGCTTCATGGTCAACTTGTACGCCTATTTGTCCCCTGTCTGGACGCCAGAGGTATGCATCCTTTCGAATCATGACATGTTTCGGTTCAACTAATCACTCAACAGATGTAATCATGCTCTGCATTCTTCCCTTTTTCATATCCTGACTGTAGCTCTTAGCTGTGCGCATTTCATTCGTTATGAAGGAGCCATGACTATGATTGGGATTCAAACTGTCGCAACGATGATGTTCCTGCGGTACGTTTCTTTCTTCGTTTTGAGTTTTCCTTTGCTCATTCAATTCATCAGGATTCGTGCACTGTATGATCAAAAGAAATGGATAATCGGAGGTGTTGGCTGTCTCCTTGCAGCGCAAGGGATTGTTTACGCATACCTTTTGACCAAAGGCCAACGTGAGTGGGAGAAATGACTCGGGTTTTTATCAAAGCCGAACTTTGAAACAGGCGTTGAACATAATCCCGACTCTGGTGTCCGTGGTAAATTGATACGTGACATTCCTTTGGGCGAGACATGCTGAACTATCACCAGCCTGCACGATGATATTCCCTCCTGAACTGTTCGTCATCTGAAATCACCCTTCGAGCAAGTTCTCATTTAGTTTCAGGAGTACACTTGCTGCTTCTTCGGCCTGGATACCCTTGTTGTACGATACCGTCGTCTTCGGTCTCACCCTCTATCGCACCATTTCTGCGATCCAGAACAAAACCCAGTTGACTGTGATTAGACGGATCCTCGAGGATGGCATCTTATACTACAGGTCAGTATCCATTTCGAATTCCCCGAACGAACCTAAAGAGAACAATCACAGCATCATCTTCGCAATCAATCTCATCCTGACATTGATGATCTTGAGTGCACCACCTGGCCTCAAGAATATCACGGCCCAGTTCGTACATTTCTCCTTTCGAAACGTTCAAATCTGACCATTTCATCGTAATCCAGACTTGAGCTTCTGTAAGTAATCCTGCTGTTGCAAGTTTTCGATTTGGCTTACCTTTACTTCCAGTATTACTGTCGCTATGATGTCTCGAATCACGCTCAACCTCAAGAAAGGGAGCGGTACCTCACTACCCACTGTCAGAGCCCCCGAATTCCTACGAAGAGAATCTTCAGCACAACCTCCTTCAAAGCTGCGAGTTGTTAACTTCAAAGGTTTCCGGTCCAAGTGAGTCCTTCCAAGTTGCTGAGAAGTTGAGATCTGACGCCACAATTAGCAACCCGAATGCCTACACTGCTCACATGACTCCATCCGCCGACGCTACACCTATATCACAGGAAGACGACGTCATTGAATTATCAGAAATAGGGAAGGAAGCAATATACTGATATGTTGTACTGTACATAGGTTTTTCTGGGAAAATGAGGGGCTGTTTAGGTTTCGTACGAAAGACAAGGTTTAACTGAGCCGCCAGAATCATGGGTATCATGTCAAGGTGAATCGCATAACTTGCCTTCGGCGATCCATATGGCTCTACGTTCCAAAGTCTAGAGGTTGTCCAATAGGGAAGGTTGGCTGCGAACTAGCCAATGATCCTAAAATCACAATCAAAACGGGTCAAAACGAGTCAACGGTCTTACCTTCAATCCCATTGAGCTCAGCTATCGTCTCTCGAAATGCTTTTCGCCAAATAGATCCGTCAACCTCCACAGTGCGAGTTGGCATTCATGCGCTGGCCAAAACAAGGTCAGACGAGCGATGTTTAACCGTCGAGTATGTATTAGAGGATCGGAATGGCAGGGATTCAATGGACAAGAGAAGAGAGGCATCAAAGATGACGTTTTCGATACAAAGCCTGCACAGAATCCCATTCAGGATTGATTGTCTGCCAACCAAAAAAAGAGACACACCCAGTTATTCCTTGTCATCGGAATTAGCGATCCCACTGGCAGAAGAAACAGCTTGTCTTCTTCATCTTCCTTTCTCATCCGTGAGCCGTCGTTCAGAATCTTGTCTTCCCCGTTTCGCTTGGTCGAGACAGCTTTGAACACAATCATGGGTTGGATGCGATAGAGACAAGGCTTCCGTACATCCGGTTCTAGCTGCGCGAATGGTGAGGTGAGCAAAATTTGGAGAACCGTCCAAGCTTGGGCTACTTCGGAATGCAAATAGCTCTAGCATTTTTGGCATCAATCGTTATTTTTCGAAGGGAATCTGGTTCTGGAGATTCCAATGAGCGGACAAACGTCGGCGGAAATGAGGACAAAAACGGACCAGCATGGCTTTTGGTTGGCTTTTGGTGACATGCTAGCATCTGCTTTCGCCAGGGCCATGAAGAAATTCCTTGCGGATTGCGTTTTTCTGGCCGCTGGTCGCGAATCGTCAAAGGAAAACAAATTCTGGAGTGTCCATTTCAGATGGTGAAAGCGGAAGAAGAGGAGGAAACGAACCGACAAACGTGATGTGGTTCAGGACAACGGGAAGATGGTTCTGGCGGTCCCGGCGAGGTCGAGAAGGTCGAAATGAGGATAAAAATGAACCGTTATGGTTCCCGGTGACTTCGAATCATCACTGGGGTTTCACCAGGTCATCGGAATTTGGAAATTCTGCCTGAATTGCGTTTTGGGGGATGGGCGAGCGAATGAGAATCTCCAGTGCAATTCCAGGACAGTAACGATATACCTGAGGATCAGAAAGTGCCCGACGCCAATCTGGCTTGAATTTCGCCGCCGAGGCAATGAGCCTCCAAAAGAGGATTGGCGAAGCTTGGCCAGCAAGACGAGGCATAATCACAGAAAGGGTGATTCTGCCGCGGCGAGAAAATGAGAGCAAGAAATGAACGAAAAATTCAAGGCAAGGATGATGATCGTTGGTCACGTGGCAATTTGGAGTCATCGTTCAGCACCGCGAGCTCACAAATGGCAGTCAAAGCTTGCTCTCCTCTTCCCATTCTTTGAGGGTCATATGCAGAATGCTATTCTTATTGGTATTCTGCTGTGCCCAGTTCTGTTGCGCCCGTCAATGCGACCGACAACCTTCACCGCCTGCAGCCAACCGCCGCTGGATTTTCTCGTCTTCTATTGGCGGATGCTAGTATTGCATATGACAAGAATATTATTTATATGAAAGGTAAGCCTTACGTGGCATTCTAAACCGTCCTGCCCCAATTCCAAGCTCACGGTTTCTACAGTTTGCAGCGCGACTTTGAGCCAGATCCCCCAGCTCGTTTTTCTCCTCATCCGATAAATCCGGCAACTAACCACGAAACGAACGCCTGAAGGTTTCGAAGGTCCTCTCACTGTCGTCTTCGTGCAATGTCTAAAATTGACGACTTTTCAGCAGGGTTCAGAAACCGCCTCACCAGAGCGTTCGGACGCATGGGCATATCCTCATATCATGACAACTCCGTTTTCGTTATGTCTCTATCCCCACCATTGATAAAAGTCTTCCAATCAGACGAACACCCTTGCACCTACAACACGATTACGTAATCGGCTCTACACTATTGTCAGAAGTGTTCATTTATGTCAGATGTCAGAATATTGTGCCAGTCCGACCTCGGCTGTAGACTTCTTGCTTTCCTGTGGACGTCAAGCGAACTGCAAGATGCGTCAAATTTGCGTCAAATTTGTGCGCCAGGGTCCCTACCCCGGAAGCTCGGAGTTCCTGGTCCACATCACGTACGCTGCGCTCAATATTTGCTCACCGGCTAAGATAATGAGGCCTTCCTGTCAGGACATCGCGCAATATTCCCACTGAAGCTCATCATTCCGCCTGTGATATTATATAAGTGTCCAAGGTAGACATGGGCATTATCTCTCTCTTCTCTTCTTGATGTCGTCCACGTCAGAGAAAGAAAAGGCTGATAGCCTCGATATCGTCGTGGACCCTCAAGCCGACATTGTAGAAGAGTCGAATCCAACTGGCACTTTCCAAACTGGCCATTCCGACAATCCATTCTTCATCCAAAACCTCTCTTACACGGCGAAAGAAGAGTCCCAGGTTATCCGAATTCTCGATATGCGTCTATTTCCCTGGATCCTTCTCACCACCTTTGTCCTCAATATGGACCGTACCAACCATTCAAACGCGGTTTCCGATAACCTCCCTGCGGATTTGGGTTTCACCATCAATACGGTCAATCTTGCAACCGCTATCTATTCAGTTTTGTTCTCGTGCTTCTGTTTCTCGGGGGCTGTAATGGCGAAGATTACAGGACCTTCACGATGTACGCTTTGATTGGTCGCTGCTTGTCATTCACATACTCACTACATTTAGGGATTCCGTTTCTCATGTTCTCCTGGGGCCTTGTCACGATGGCACATGCTCTCATCCATAACCGGGGCGGGTACTTGACAGGTGCGGGTTGTTTCTATTCTTGGTTTATGACGAAACTGAACCTCGTTCAAGTTAGATGCAGTTCGTACTCTTGACTTGGTCATCTCAATGCATGGTCTGACCGCGCGATAGTGATCGCTGTTACTGAAGGTGGCGTCATACCGGCGACATTGGTCTATCTCGGTGGATTCTATAAGGGAACAGAACTAGCCACCCGATTAGCCTGGTTCTGGGGGATTCAAACCATTGCGAGCGCCGTCAGTGGTCTCATGGCCAGTGGGCTGCTTCAGCTTCGTGGCCGAGTTGGCCTAGAAGGCTGGAAATGGCTGTTCCTGGTTGACGGAATCATTACACTCGTGGTAGCTGTCGCGACCTGGTGCGTCTCATGTCATTTCGCTTCGGCTTTACGAACAATGACTATAGGTTCTATTTACCGGTGGATCTCAGACATACCCGTGGTGGAATTAGAGGGTTCAAACCATGGTTCACCGAGCGACAACTGCTGATTGCGGAAACGAGAGTTGTGAGAGATGATCCGTCTAAACGAATCTACCAGTAAGACCTGTTTGACCCATCTCTCTCGTTCATCTCACTGATTGATTCCGCTAGACAGAGGGTCAAATGGGCCGATGTCAAGGACGCCGTCACAGATCTCAGTCTCTGGGGCCATTTGCTCATTACCATGGTCGGACTTACGCCAACTTCACCGCTGTCAACTTGTATGCCGCTTTTCTTGTTCTCGGCACAAACTTCACTGATCTTTGGATTCGTAGACCTTCCTACGGTCATCAAGTCCTTCCATTTCAATGTTTTCGTCGCGAATGCATTGACAGCTCCGCCCTATATCTTGCAATGTATCATGATGATCACCTATATACGCCATTCTGACAAGGTCAAAGAGAGAGGACTTCATGGAGCTTTTGGCGGTATGTGCGACTGAAAATGATGGCGATATCTATCTGAATCGCTGTTGCAGCGGCATGGTTTCTTGTTGGCTGGATCTTATTGAGAGCATTGCCCCCAGGGACGAGCCGAGGCGTCAAGTAAGCTTTGATTTCTATCTGCGCTCCTTCAGCTGACTATTCTTTCCAGGTACTTTGCGGCTATCATCGTGGCATCATGGCCGTATACACATCCACTGAACATCGCGTGGATGTCAGAGAATACAGGGTAAGTGCAGTGATTGCTATTTCGGATGCTACTAGCTCATACATCTTTCAGGAGTGTTGGAAAACGAACTCTAGCGTCAGGGAGTGTTATATTTGCTGCTAATATCTACGGCGGTACGCAGCATACTCTCATATTCTGTTTACAACTCGTCTGACATGATATATCTCTCCAGTCTGGGGTTCACAGATATATCAAGCCAAGGATTCGCCAGGTTCGGAGAATGTCCTGTGTCCTTATTCGCTGCTCACCCACCTTGATCAATAGACTTTCGTACCGGAAACTCTATCAACATCGGGTTTGCGGCTCTTGCACTCGCCCTCTGGTTCATCCAAAGGGCGTATTATAGGCACCGCAATGCCATCAACGCTAAACGGTATGCTGAACTGACGGATGAGCAGAAGAAGGAAGAAGATAGTATGGCGGAAGAGAAGGGCAATCGAAGCCTAAAGTTTGTATTCACGACTTGAGAGTCCCTGCGCAAATGAAACATATCGAGTAGAGTGTATAAATCAATTAGCCCATTCTGCCTCTGGCTTCAAGCCCCAGTTCTCGAGCCAAGCCCCAAATAGTTTGGCGATCTTTTGGTGTCCGGCGACATCGGGATGTACATTGCTAGGTGTAATTGATTAGAAGAGGATAATAACCAGATCGAGAAAAGCCGTACTCTGGGAATACATCAGCGAATGTGACCCATCCTGTCGTATTGACCAGGAAGACGTTGCTATCTCCGAGGGCGTGTCTATCGCAGGTCAAGTCCAGGTTTGGGTGTCCTATCTGTTGCGTACCTGATGCCTACAATTTCCTCATATTTGCCTTCGAAATAGAAACTGATTGATCCATCGGCACTGGGCCAGCCCCACTGTCGTGGAATATTACCCAAGCGCAGGAGCTAGTGAGAGACCACTCACGGGAGTGAACACAAATATAGGTTGATGTCGATAGATCGTCCTTAGACGAGATAGGAAGTTCGAGTACACCTGAGAGACGTTCATTAAATGAGTTAGAGCACGATATATACTAATACCTCCACGAATCCGTCGTCTGTGACGTTTTGTGCAGCATCATTTGCGCTGCAAGAGCCGTAAGGATCGTTGTTAGAAAGCCAAAGTCATTCGTACCCAATATGAATCACAACATGCGTTGCTGCAGGGACGTCTCTTTGGAAGTTCCATGGCGTAGTAAAATTATGGTCCGTTGTATAGAAGTAACCGGTATCTTCGGTCTAATATAGAATCGTCAGGATCCTCGGTGAAGCGATATCGAGAGATACATACACGGAAAAACTGGAAGCTCATTCCATGTTCGTTGCCAAAAGATACGATATCCTTGAAAGACTCAGCTACATCTCGGATATACAGTGCTTGAGACTCACAGATAGAGCGGCACCCGGTTGCGCCGTCACTGTATGTTCGGCCTTAAAGCTCTCACCGAGCACAAAAGGCCAAGCTTGATCAACACCTTGAGGAAGAAACTGGCCCTGTGACGAAGGCGTTTAACTCTGAACGAATGAACAGACCTTCAAGTACTTACAGCTGATAGTGAGTCACCTATGAATTGGAATGCTAGCTTCGACGGAATAAAGGGCACCAATTTCGCATCCTAGATAAAATGAACAGCCGAACGCAGATTGCAAGATCTATCGACTCACCGGATTCAAGCCAAGGCTTTGCAGATCAATTCGATTATTTTGCCATCCTTCAACGTTGATCCTGACGGAGGTAGTCTGACTGGAGTCCTTGGCGACAGACGATCCCAGGGGAATTGAATTCATTCCGGCAGATACATTCACATTGAAGAAGTCTCCATGATCAATCGATACTCCCAAAGTCGCTAGTGGAGCTGTGGTGTGTGGACCGAGATTCAAAGTTAAGCTCTTGAGATTCTTGGCGTTCACTTTAAAGCCAGATCCAGCCCTACAAGTCGTATGCGCATCAACTTGATAATATGAATCCGGCAGGGAATGCAATTACCACCACGTTCCAGGGGCCGTATCCCATCGACCATGGAAGTATATCAGAGGGTTGCGGTGATCTATCATGACGTCGCCTTTTATTAGCACATCGGTGATCATTGCAACTGTAGTGGCCGCAGAAATCACGAAGGCTGGTATAAAAGTAAACGAGAACATTGGGGCCAGAGAGTCAGAAAAAGATAAGTCAACACGCGCTTTTATAGCTAGGAGCAGGATCACGAGTACGATATCTGAAGCAGTTGACCTGGCTTCCATCGACCCGAGAATCGTCCGCATTGCTAGCGCCACACCCGAATGGGGAATCCGGGCCGGGAGGATCATCGTCCATCTAACCTCACGTGCTGAATATGGCGCTCTGCGCTCTCCGTAGCTCAGGGTCCGTGTTGCATTCCTGGAATGAACAAAATGGTGGCCACCCGTACTGATCTTATGTCAGACTCTCTTTGGATCATGAGATGTTCCTGGTATGGCGACCCGAATAGTCCTGGTCGCGTACAGAAGGCTACAACTCAGATCCCGAGTTAGGCGGATTGTGGCGCAGTCTACCCGAAACGACCAGAACGGACAACGAAAGCGAATAGCGACAGGAGATGCAGCTAGATGACATCATATCCCCGGACACTATAAACAGCGGTAGAAACAAGCATGTAATTATAAAACCGGACCCCACTAGAGAACCCCAATGCAGAAACTTAGAATCAGAAGCACATTTCCCGATCACTAGAAGGCACAATCACCAGATCTTTTCTAGAGTTGACCTTGAAAGAGCCTTCATTATATCTTACATACCACCTTACCACTCTACTTGCTCTATTAGTGAAATACTTAGTGATCAGCTCTCTGTGTTTTACAGGGACTCCGTCACATCGTAGAGACCAACTTGGCCTCTCACTGGATGAAATTGTTTCAATTCTCGCCGCTCGGTTAATGAATAAGGTCCTATTCAAGAATAACTCCATTTCTGAAAAATGTTGGCACATAAGGACAGCAACTTAGCCATGGGGAGGCAGTGTTCCATTGATATCCATTTAAAACAACCTTCCCGCTTCCCTCCGCCTTATCCTGGTCACAACGGTCGTACAACAACTCTCTCCTCCACGCTTATTTCCAGCCAGTATTGCCAGCAAACAAAATCACATCCAAAGATGAAAGATTTGACCCGGGAACGCGTGCAGTTGTCCTCATTTTACTTAGCGCTGAGGGCGCCAATGCCAAATTGAATCTCCAAGATCTTGAAATCTTTGAAAATGGCAAAAAGACTTCGACAATCGGTGGGTTAAGGATCATGAGGCACATAATATCGCACACACAGACACTCAATACTTATCGAAACTTGTGAATATGTGATCTATTTGAAGGTATAGTTGAGGGCCTCGAACAGGAGTCAAATAGATCTGAATAGGGACCCATTGGGACCTAGCAGTACCAGAGCGTATCCAAATCGAGGATACCGCGCTGCTATCTTCCCGCCCAATGACATTCGCCCTCGGGACCCATTCCCCTCCATGGTTCGAGTTTGGATTGATTGTGGCAACAACCATGTTCCAATTCAAGTTCAAGCTCCATATCCAGCGAGATATCACAAGGATGATGCCGAATGCCCAAAATTGAAACCCAGAACTGGGTTTGTCCACTGTATCTGTGCAAAATCTGAAACTGACTGTATGGATCTTACCGGCAGGAGACAGCACCAGTGTAATAGAGGCCGTCAAGCAGCAGATATGAGTCCCCCAAATTTTTCAAATGCAAAGGAAACAGTGAACAGACAGTGCTGAGTTCTGAAAGATTATTTTATTTGATATTGGTGGTCCAAGATAGGTGTAATTGAATTTTCTTGGAAGGCTGGACAAACTGAATGCACTGCTCGTCATAAACCTGTGGTCCACTCGTATAGTTTACAACCCCATGATGCATCACAGCAGCGCCCGCGGTTCCCAAAATGGCTGGCTTACGGTTCAAATGGATCTTGATCCAGCACTAAGTATTGTTTCCATGGCTGAGCTGTTCGGTTGGACCTTGTCCCAGGTCAATCACCTACATGCCATTGTGAATATTCTGATGTCTGAAGCCTCTACATAATGTGGAAGGTTACAGTACAACTAGGCTCTGAGAGAGATGCCAAATTGAAAGAAGAGTGGAAGATGTTTTTCGGCTGTTCCCGAGCCTGTGTGAAAACAAGTCATGTGGTGTTTCCCCATTGGGTTCTTTGAAACAAAATTACTTACTCCCAACTAGTGCTGGGTTTTGAATTGATTTCGGCTGTATCAGACGGTATGGATCCCACAGGGGTCTGGTATCGGTGGTATGGTATGGTATTGGTTTGGTATTGAATTGGCGCCGCAGGCCGGAAATTTTGAATCAATACCGTATTGATACTGTATAATATGCGTATTGAATACCTGTATGTTTGTGTATTGAATGGTATTGATTACAAAGCACGTATTAGAAGCTAACATTATCTATGTCATAGTTCTCTTGAACCCAAGGAGCAGCAGGCTTCTTTACAGAAACATCCAACGTGACTTGAGCCGCCTCAGCTTTGCCATCATACCTGTTCAACAGCCTTTTGTTGCTCAAGTCAATGTATGCCTCGATGTTAAGACGACTGCCACCATGCTGGATGATGACAGACAGGGTATCATCATCTGGATTGTCGTCGTCTTCCATACCACCAAAATTGTAAGGGTCTGGATGATTGAATAGAAGCTCTTCATCACCAGCTGCCAGGTCGACCAGGTTGAGAAGATCTGCAAGAGTTGGTGTTGGAAGCTGCAAAACAGCAGGAGTATCGTTTTTGGGGAGTTTGAGATGAGCTGAGTGTGTGTACTCAGGTGTGTCCAGACCATGGGTCCAATGATCTTGAAGTTGAGCCATTTCAATGATATGACTTCCTGTCAACCCGTTACGTTTTGCAGTACTTATGGCCGACGTTCGAGATCCAGTGCGCTCACCACACATCTCCAATGGCACCACAGAGAAGAGTTTGATGCTGAGGATCTGTTCAAGGCATAAGAGAGGTCCTCAACAAGGAAAACAACTTACTGCAAGCACAGAGGAGTGATCATCCTTTAGTCGAGATTTCCACCAAGTTAGACAGTGTTCTGGAGCAGAACATGGCTGATCGAAAGGAGCTTCTTGATACATGTATGCTGCAGAAATATTCAAACAATGTTACGAGTTCAATGAGCTGACTTACCTTTTAATTGCTTGATGAGGATATCAGCTTCGGCGACTCCCCCAGATTTCATTCTCTTCTGCTCGTGGCTAAGCATGGATTGAGCCGAGACTATAAGCTGGAGCACGAATGGTGAGACTGTTTCTTTGGAGAAGGATTCACTTGGCAGCAGATTAAGCCGAAGGGCACCATCACAATAATAAACTGGAAGCTATGAGAAGAGAACACCCAGAAAAGTGATTGCTTACTTGGATCAAGCAAGAAACCGAGCCAGAACATGTCTTTGGTAGAACTGTCTAACAATTTCTGAAACCGCCGGTCAAATGCAGCAAAGGATTCATCGCGGTACTGGAAGATCTCGGTGTTCGGATTCTGGAATACTCGTGTGAAGGTGATAGCAATTCCAATGAAGATTGAGAGAACATCTGAGATTGTCATATTTTGGCCCTCAAGTGTCTGAAGACCACGCTCGATGGGTGAAAGAATGCTGGTGACATGGTGGAGCTGAGTTTTGAAAGTGTACATTTCGGGACCATCCTTAAGACATTTCTCGATTGTCTTGGAACCCTTTCCAGCAAAGGTGAGCTTGCCCTTTTCATAGCAGCGTTGCATCGGAGCATAGCAGCGAAGGATGCTCTTGACGTTGATGGAAAAAGTTGAAAACCGTGTTGCACCGGCTGCCTGAATACCATGCTTGTCTGGCTCAGACTCGAGTTCTTTCTGAAGGTGAAATTGACTGAAATTACTGTGTGAGAAATATGTGGTGATTGCGGAGACAATGGTCATGACATCTGCAAAGCCCTTGACCTTTGGATGCTTCTTGGATCTGACCATGAGATCTTTCGAAAGAAGATTGAGCAAATGACAAGGGTCTGGGCAATTGAGAATCCAGGGCCACTCTGTGCAAATGAGCTCACGAAGCTTCTTGACATTGCCAGCAGAATCTGAAACCACGAGGGAAATCCAGAATGCAGCGAATTTGAGAATGATTATGGATATCCTCTTGAATAGCTCTTCAGCAGTGGTTGAAATCCCAGTCATAATGAGACCGTCAACAAGGAATGAGCACCGTAGAGGTGTGGTCAGGTGAACGGTATAGATTTCATCATGACCTTTGCTGGACCAGCCGTCAAATGAGAGTGTCAAGTGGACAAATTGTGTCAGGTACACGAGGACCTTAGAAGCAACTGATTCAGCCTCCATTGAAAGTCGAGCGAAAAAGTTAGAGCGGTCAGGAAGCGGATAAGAAGGACAGCTACAACGATTTGTCAATTTCATAAGGCTCAATAAACCACGGAAAAGAACATACAGGACATGGACAAAGTCCCTGAAAAACCCATTATCAAGGATAGAGAAAGCAATGGTGCAACAGATCACGAATCGAAGAAGAAAGTAGTCGATTTGGAACTGCCACGAGGGATTCATGTTGACGGGTGCAAAGCTATCGCTGATTTTGCTCTGCTTGCTGGAGTCGGTACCGAACTTGACTGGGATGCGGTTGTGGCTAGGGTCGTCCACTTTTTGCTTGCCCTGATGAACAGGTGGAAGCTCTGACTGTCCCTCTGATTTACCCTCCATCGAAAGAGCCACACATCTAATCCTAGCTTCTTCCCAGGTCGTAGGGAAATCTCTAGCCAATGCACTGCACTCCTTTGCGTGAGGTAAAGCGTGAGGATTTGAATTGTTTGCTCGACGCTCATCACAACCAAACCAGTAATAATAGGTTTTGATATTGTGCCGTGGAGTTTTGTCTGGTTCCTCGGACTCGATAGCAAGGCTAGCAAGCAATTCATCACGCTTTGCACCGGCCTTGGCTCGTGGACGAAAAGGGCAACATTGTTGAGTTTACGAGCATTACACTCAATTTCTCGACGCTGCTTAGCTGCATCTCCTTGGTCACATAAGGCATCTAGAGGATCAGGTGCCTTTGGAGCATCAACGTCCATGGCATCACTGGGAGAGTCAGGAGCGGCGGGCAGCTATGGGAATAATAAAGTGACATGAGAATCTTAATCTGGAACGGCAAAACACCAAGAATGCTGAAAGAAACGCACTAATGGTGGCGGACCAGCTTTTTCCTCAAACCAGGACTCTAGCTGAGTCCAATATTTCTTCCATTCCACAGCTTCCTGGGTTGTACATGTCGCATACTCGCCAAAAACAGCCTGCATCCCATTCTCGATTTGAACAGCACTGAACGCGTCACCGCCAGTAATGAAGCTTTCACTGATATCTTTGAGAGCCAGATACTGATCCTGAGGTAAGACCATGATTTCCGGCTGGGCCAGTTACGTTCTGAGCCTTCAGGCTGGATGAGGCAGTGGGAGAATTTTTTTTGACAGCTGATGTGAGCTGACGTGAGTTGACACGTGCGACAGATTCCCATTTTTGGGTGGTCACAGTTCTGTCACTGGCCTCGGTTATCGAGGTGCATTTTGGCCCTTCCTCAAGCTTTTTGTGTGTCGCCTAACAAGCCAGAGGGATCATTTAGCCATTTAGAGATCATTTGTAGCTAAAAATCTATTCAATACCGATTCAATACCTGATATCTGACCCCTCGGCTGTATGATACGGTATGATACAGGTATAAAATCTGTATGTATCAAATCAATTGATACAAAACCCAGCACTACTCCCAACAAACAAGCCCACAAGTGGGACTTGTAATAGAAAAGAACCAAGATGAGGTCACTATACATCCTGCCAGACTTTCAAATGAGGGCCTGAATTTGCTCTGTACAGCCACCAGGACCAGCCACTTTGTATCCCAACTGGATCAATTACCAACAGTAGAGGCACATACGTTAAAATGTATAAGCCAATCGCCCTGAGCGTGCATTTTAACTTTTAGGGTGACATTTGACCTTTTAACATGACAGGCTCTCCACAAGGCCGCACACGTGACAGGTTGGCTTTTGCCATTTCGGTTTGTTCAGTGGTATCGGGTCCCTGGGCCTGCATCAAAACTAACTCTCAATTAGTTCCCTCGTGCTCATTGCTCGCGTCAAAACCACTCAATCAACCAGGTTTTGATACAGCCTAAGTTTCATGATAAAAGGTGGTGTTCTTTTGCCTTGACCGGCTTTTACAGCGCTTCCTCCGATGGATTTTCGTCTTTCCTTAGAATGGCTTTTGGCACATTGTTATTGGGTGAAGCTGCTTCTATCTAGGAGTCTTAGCAGTATAAATCATTCTTTCTGGTCCTTGAAGCAAGTCATGTCAGATCCAAGTGTCAAAGCCCAACATTCAGTTCAGTTTTATGTATGCTATTAGTGTAGACATGGTCTGTTGTATCTTGATTCTCTGGTATTGTGATATATTATTAAGAGTTGTTGATTGTGATGAAGCTCCCAGTTTAACATTCTAACAGTTGTCTTTTCCAGCAAACCTTCAACGGCTTCCGACTAATTTTGTGGTGCAAAAACATCGACGATTGATACAAATCACAGAGTCGAACAGATGATACAATAGGTGGATCTGGTTCAGTGTAACTTTTGACAGGCCTTCCGACAATTGTGTTTTATGGCGGGCCATTCATTCTTTTTCTGTCAACAGCTCCCGCCCAAACATCAATTCTATTCAGTACTGTACCTGTAACCTTTCGTTCACAATGCCATGAATAGCTCAAGCCTGTCTGATCAGAAATTTATGGAGAATGGCGCCGCACTTGTGGAGGAATCTTGTGGAGGACATCTGTCACATTAAATTGAGGACCCCAGGAAGCTGATTCATGACTCAGAGCCATTCATCAGAATGGTTTATATGTGCAATTTTCCAGTCTCATCACAGTCAAGCTCGTATTTTTTGGGCATGATGTATGTGTCCATTTTGACTTGGAGGACTCTACTGCGATGGAGCAAGGTATTTGTTGAAACTTGATCCATTTTTGTTATTGCCTTGTACATACATGACTCACTGACCAATCGAGGCCTGCTCTCGAGTTCCAAAGCTCCCGAGAATTGAAGAATCAGTCCAATTGAGGCTTAGTCATCATGTCATTTCATATGTCGCAAAGCTGGTACTGTCATTCAGTCACCTAACCAGGCCTTCTCACTTATCCCTTCACGTTCAGATAAGGCTCATATACAGTTTCAGACATTTTCCTATTTTTGTCAGGTTCTGATCAGATTTTCGCTCAAATTCGCTCAATTTATTCAGCGAAATTCTCTATATATCGATCTAATTCAGCTCCCCCCTAATGGAGAATATCGCCCAACTAGGCGTTCTGCTAGCGACTCTGGGCTGGTACCTGGCGCAGATCCTCATTCCTCAACATTGTTAATCAGCCATTGGAATGGTCAAATGACCATGAAGAAGGGAATTAATGTTGAGTATCATATATCTAATAACCTTTGTTGTGCCTTGCTTCCTTGCAGATTTGTTCCTTTGCTCCAACTGCTAGCGGCTAATTGGTGCAAATCTTATTCCCATATTCACGACACGGCTCGGACAGTTGCCATCAATTCCATGCAATTCCTCCAGTTCAGTCGATGCCACTATTTCCTCAGCGACGTGGGATGTCGAGCTAGCTCCAGACTCGAAGTCAGGGTGAAGGTCTCTTTTCGGAGAGGTCTTCCAGCCTGGATAAGGTCTGGCATAATCTCTTCATCTTCTTGTCATTACAAGCACATTCCCTTCTGTCGACAGCGTGGCTTGACGTCAAGAGCAGTCATCTCTATGCCAGGGAAAAGATCTTTTTTCGGGAAGGTCTTCCAGCCTGGACAAGGTCTCGCCTGACCTTGTACGTCTTTCTGTGCTTCCCAGCCAAACAATAATCATCCACCAAACATATGCACTGCTCGTTCTGCCCTTCTTGCGATGCCATTACCACTCATACCCAGCTATTTACCTTTCATTATCTGAAGTGAGCTATTGGCATTACCATTGTCACCAATGAAAGCAACAGTGGTAGTCTCAGTGCTGATGCAACACCGCTGATGCAACACCATCATTATTGCTCTCACCGAAGCCGCCATCATCATATCATTGCTCCCCTCGATGCAGCAACAACTTCATTATAGCTCCAGAGTGAAGCAGCAGCATCCTTATCATCCCTTCCCGAGATGCAACAACATCATTATCGCAGCAGCCCTATCCTCAATTTCTACGATGCAGCAGCCTCATCATAGCTTTGAGCGAAGCATCAGCAGCCTCTTTATCGCTTATTGCAGCAGTCTCTGCATAGCTTCAGGTGAAGTAGTAACAGCCCCATTATCATTTTTGCAATGCAACAAGCGAAGCTGCAGCAGCTATGGCTTCAGGCGAAGCAGCTCCGCAGAGCAGCAGCATCTATAGCCTCAGGCGAAGCAGCTCGAGCAGAGCAGCGGCATCTATAGCTTCAGGCAAAGCTGCTTGAGCAGAGCAGTAGCATTATAGCTCCATGGAAAGCCATCCGAGCAGAGCAGCAGTTTCAGTAGCTTCAAGCAAAGCTACCCGAGCAGAGCAGCAGCATCTGGTATCATCATCGCTTTAAGCAATGGAGCAGCGATAGCATTATCTTTTCAGCAGAGCAGCAGTACCCCTACCACATCATGACCTTATCGTCTCAATGACGCAACAGCAGCTATTTTCATTCCTTTGGTCCCATCGTTCAAAGCTACATCTTTTTCTCTCGCAATAGTTTGTTGCCGCCTTTCCTTCGCAACAGCTCTTTCACAACGTAATAGCCGCACTCATAGTAGCCACATTGTGTGACAGTGGCATGATTAGATGTCGAGTTGCTGTGCACAAGGATAGAGAAGTGGAACTAGGTGTTCCGAGAGACCAAAATGAACAGTAATGAACAGTAGATTTCGGTGAACTGAAGAATACAAGTATTGTAGCTAGCCTTAAATACTATAGACTTCAGGAGTTTAATATGAACTAAAAAGGTAAGTGAGAAACATGTGAATAGCTACCAAGAGAACCAAGACCAAGACCCGACACGTTCGGGGTCGCCAGCGACATAGAGGAGCTGTAAGAGTAAGAAGGATGACGATAAAGAAAAGGGTATACGGGCCGGTGCTGTGGCATAACGTGATGGTCACGCTACCACTACATACGCCCTCCAGGACTTGAATCGCAAGTCCTAAATGGTGTCATCATCAGAATCCTCTCCATTGTCACGAATGTCGGTGGTAGATGGAACAGCTTTGCTGGTAGAACTTTCACTGGCGGAACCACCAGCAGAAGAACCAGCAATAGCTGAAGCAGCCATCTGGTCGTCAAGTCTGTCAAGAGCCCGAGTGATAGGGCACTCAACGACACAGCTCTTGGTCATGATGGCCTTGGTGGTGGGAAGACGAGAGTTGGAAGCGATGCTGCAGGTAGCACGAGCGGGGATAAGTTCCGGATCATTGATGTCGTGATCAATCTGAATTCGCTTGGTGCCATGTAAAACTTCGGCAGTATCCATGATCTCCTGCTCGACCACCTTGTGCTTCTTGCGTTCCTGTGCCAGCATTTTGCCTTTAGTCATGTTCTGGTGCTGTTTCATGAGGAGCTGGTAAGCGACCAATCTTTCCTCGTCAGAAAATGGAGTAACCACGGTGACAGGTGCGGCAGAAGCTGAAGAGGCGACAGGTGCGGCCTTCAAATGCATAGGCAGCATCAACTGGTTGATGGTGATTCGAGAAAGAAGGTGATTGAAGCGCCAGTAGCCACCCTCCTGTTGAATAGGGAGCATACCTGGAAGAGCTTCTTCCTCTCGAAAAATGTCGGCCAATTCGTCGTAAACCATCGGCTTGTAAAGACCATCAGCTTGGCCTCCAGCTTCGACAATGCTGTAACCAAATCGCAGGATATGGAGGACCTGCTCGCGAGAAATGATGCAGCGGTCCCCATTCAGCAAAATGATGGTGGCAAGAACACCGTTGGCACTAGGGAGGAATCATTTGAGCTCAACTTGGACTCCCTTGTTGATGGGAAGAATGACAGAATGATTGATAGAGGACATTGTAGTGGCGCAACAACAGTAGTAACGAGCTCGAGAATGACTGTGTATTCTAGAGTTCTGATCAGTCACAAAGTTGCAAATACGTTCAATACGTTCACATGCATCATACGTACTAAGATTGATATCAGAACGAGGGTAACAGGTCAAGGTCGCCGTTAGCGAGTGTTTGCGATGAGCGAGTACGGCGGTTCGAAAGTGGGAATCTAGATCGACATCCTTTCGAATCAAGACTTTTATATGAAGACCCCATTTTCGGGATCGATCCTTCAAGAAAAGTGGTGCCCACAACTAACTCAAAGTCATCCTCTGCGTTCAATTGCTCCACAGTACGCAGTTCCGCAATCGAGTTGATCCCAAGTACCTCAAAATAACTTTCAAGTACCACCATGCCATTCAATTCATGGAAAGGCATCCAAGTTTTGTCTCCTGAGCTCCAGAGGACCTGGAACATTGCTGACTTTCCTACTCCAGAATGAGCAACAATTCGGTCCATTTTCCACTCGGTTTCTTGTTCTTCCACGAGACCAACTTGAGCTGCCGATCTTCCTGGAAATAGTTGATCATCATTAGGGACATGTATCCGCAAAAGCTGGGCATGAAATACCAGATGAATTCCGTGCTGCTTCAGATTAGAAGGTAAATCCATTAAATATGAATTGTTCCCATAGTCCTTCAAAATCTTGTATGGGCCAATATATTTGGGAGCGAGCTTTCGAGCCAGACCTTTGGGTAATGAAATGTTCTTCATTGAGATATAAGCGAGATCTCCTTCTGAAAAAGGAGTTGTGTGTCTCCATCGGTTCGCATCCCGGGTTTGCTTGACCCTTGCGGCAATAATGCTGTCATGAGCGGCAAAAACTGCTTGTTTTACCTGCTGCACGAAAACTCTAACCCCCGGAAATTCTTTATCCGACGGAGAGTTCCAAATCATTGATCTTGGAATGCGACCACTATTGAGAAAGAATGGAGAATATCCTGTTGAATCAGACCTGGCCAGGTTTATAGCAAATTCAATGGCAGGTAGTTTTGCGACCCAATTCCTTTGATCAGCATCAATACATTGACGGAGCATTTGGCCAATAGTCCTGTTAGCTCTCTCGGTCAAGCCATCCGTTTGAGGATGATATGCAGACGACATCCGCATCTTGATGCCTAACAGCTTGTTTAACTGAGTCCAGAAGCTGGAAGTGAAAAGCACATCCCGATCAGAAATGATAGAACGTGGCAAGCCATGATGCTGATAAACTTCAGCAAATACAAGTTCGGCAATCTCCCGTGCCTTGTAATTGATTCTTGAAGGTACCAGATGAACCATGCCCATCAAAAGGTCAATTACTACCGTTATCGAGTTATACGATGCATCCCTGTTGTTGGATTCAGGTAGTGGACCCACAAAATCAATTCCAATTGATTCCCACAGGTAACTCACACCCTCCAGTGGGTTCAATAATCCATATGGCTTCTGATTGCTCGGTTTACTGCGACGACATGTTACGCAGCTCAGACAATACTTCTGAATGTCCTGAACCATTGTCTTCCACCAGACATGATCACGAAGATAACTAAGTGTTTTTGCCGATCCCAGGTGAGCCAGCAGTGAATGACCTTCCGAGATTATTATCTCACGAAGCTCTTTTCCATTTAGCATGACCTTCTCAGGTATCACAAGGACTTTACGATCCTCTAGCATCATATAAATGACCTTATCTTCCTCCAAGAAGTTCCGAAAATGCTTTGGTTCCTCCTTGATCTTCTTCAAGAGAGGATCCTTCTTGTAAGCTCGTCTGATGGCTTCAATAATGTCCAGCTTCTTCATCTTGATTTGAAGAAAGTCAATGAGATTCTTATCCACCTTCAAAGACGACTTCCTGACTGTAATATCCAGTACTTTTGATGAAGAGGCTATGGGTACATCATTTTGATCCAGCCCTAGAACGTGTTCAGATGTGTCTTCGGTACTCTCAGTAACGTCATTCAATACATCAGATGGGTCATCATCTTGGGAAATATGAGCCGGAGTTGCATCCTCAACCAGAGGCAAGTTATTGACCATTTCTGTCGGAGGTGTCAGTGTCACATGATCTGCGATACTCGGACGTGCTTCATCACTCGTCGCGACTGTCACTCTGCGTTGATATTGCCGTTTGGGTTTCAGTGTCCAAGGAGCTGTAGCACCAGTCTTGGATCGTGTAGACAATCCATGTAGTCCGAGGCAAGATACAGAATAATCCTTTGATAAAGCCATAGCTTCAAGACCACAATACACCGGCATTGTTATTCCAAGATGATCTTGTTGCATAGGTGGATGTTCCTCATCAAATTGAGTGTATTCAGAAGGAGCTCTTACCGTTCCAGGTAAGTCATTTGAATATATTCGTGACAAAGCATCTGACATAACATTTTCCGTACCCAGAACATATATTATTTTGAAGTCAAACTCCGAAATTGCTTCAATCCAGCGTGCTTGTCGTCCAGACAGATCTTTCTGGCCTAGTAGGTGAACCAATGCCTTGTGATCAGTGAACCATTTGAAATGGAATCCTTGCAGGATGTCCCGATGCCGTTTCATGGTTTCAACTCCGGCAAACATTTCAAGTTCATGCACCGGGTAGTTCTGTTGCGCAGGATTAAGTTTGGCAGAGAAAAATGCTGCAATTTTGGCGGTTTTCCAGTCATTTCCCTGGCTAACAACTCCGGAAATTCCAGTCCCAGAAGCATCTGTAACCAAGTTAACCTGTGGTGCGTCCTTTCGGTGATCAATTGGGACCCGAGTGTGAT
This sequence comes from Mycena floridula, assembly GCA_029320655.1. NCBI lineage: Eukaryota > Fungi > Basidiomycota > Agaricomycetes > Agaricales > Mycenaceae > Mycena > Mycena floridula. Next base: position 224,246 of record JARIHS010000052.1, read on the forward strand.
CTCGATGTGCTCTCGTGAGTCTTTTCACTTCATCAAAAGCTCTCTGGTGAGTTTCTCGCCACTCCCAGTTCGAATTTACACCTGTCAACTTGTGCAAGATCCCCATAGGTACACGAATAGATGCAATATCTTCCGCAAGAAAACCTACAAAGCCAAGAAAACCAGCAAGCAAACTTTTGTTTGTTGGAACCTTCCAGTTTGCAACAGCGTCAACTTTGGCTGGGTCCATGCGAATACCATTGGAATCAACCTCTCGGCCTAAAACCCGAAGAGTCTCAGGTAAGACATGAGCCTTGTGTCATGCAAGGTAAAGCTTCTCACGCTTTAAGACATCAAAGATAATCTTACAATGCTTAATGTGGTCCTCCAGAGTGTCTGAGTACACAATAATATCATCAAGATATATATCAACAAATACCCCAATCCAAGGGCCGAATAGATGATTCATCAAACCCTGAAATGTCGCAGGTGCATTGCAATCGCCCTGTTGCATCACCAACCATTTGATATTTCCATCTGGAGTTGAGACCGCAGTACGATTTACATGCTCAGGAATCACTCGGACTTGCTCATATGCATTTGTTTGATCAAATGATGAACGCCATCGATGACCTGCCACTCTACGCAGCACTCCATCTATCCAAGGTAATTGTGCCTCAAGCTTGACAGTATTCTGATTCTGAGCTCTGAGATCCGCAACAACACGAAGTTCAGGCTTGTCCTTGGGCTTGTTTGGCTTGCGGATGAGCAGTAAGGGACTTGTGTTTCTTGCAGTGGTCACTTTCCAACGTCCGTTTGCCAAGTATTGGTTCTTTTTCAAAGCCCACTGTTCTCGGAAAATTTCAGGGCAACGTGAAGGTCTCCAAGGATAAACAACATCTTCATTGATCAAAGGTATGGAGTGATTTATCTCTCTCAGCGGTGGCAACCCGACTGTAGAAGGATCCACAAATAAGCCCGAGTGTTCAGCATAATCAAGAATCAAGTTACGTACCTGCTCGATGTCCTGTTCAGCCACATCAATAGCATGAGAGGTCAACCGACTAATGTTGTCACCAATTATGGGTAAGCATCTCGCGCTGCCAACGTGAATCCTGGCTTCGTTGAAGCCAACTGAAACAGAATGCTGAAACAGAAAAGGCGTACCTAAAATTAAGTCATAGTGTGATAGATTTATAATGTCAAAGTATCGCTCCTCTGACACTGTCTGGTATTCAAACTTGACCTTGGTTCCAAAGTTGATCTTAGAGCGTGAACCTTGTACTGCAAGTTGCAGAGGTATTGGTTTCTCTAACTGAATCCGCTTGACTTTCAACTGATCTGCGAGTGATGAGGACATAAAATCGCCAAGAGATCCAGTATCCATCAGTGCGGTGGCTGCCTGTCCATTTACATTGATGACAATTACCACGGGTTTTGGTACCATCCGGTTGAAGTCTCGTACTTCTGCTGCATTTCTTTGCATGTCGACAGAGTCTTGAGCTACTCCAGTGCGTCCCAGGTAGATTTCCTCAAGGTCAGAATCACCAAGACTTTCCAGTTCAAGAATGCATACAGAATCTTGATCCCAGATATTGATGCTCGGAACTCGAAGTCGTTCAGTGGTCCGGAAGTGCCAATTGAAGATGCGTAACTCATAGTTCAAGAAAAATTCAACTGATTTCTCCACAGAACATTGCAACCACAAGTCATCAATCCGGATCCGGGTTCCGTTTGCCACTCGTTCAATGTAATAACGATAAGTCCAGTCAGCTTTGATACCATCGCTGCGCCAATAATCCACTTCCTCATTCAGAAGTGACGATAAAGACTGTACCAGTCGATCCCCATGCTCATTATTCTGACAAGCTTCAAGTGCAGATAAGTCCATCTGAAGTCCCAGGATCTTGGAACCATAATGGGAATGACAGTACTGTTGATAGAAATATGCAATATCGCCATTCAAGACAATCTCCGCAGGTACCAGCACACTATCATCAGAATCCAGGTGGGTAGCGTCCATGAGACAGTACAAATCCCGACCAGAGTGCTCAATCTCGGTAGTTCGGTACAAACAGAAGCGCTCATTTTGCTGATACTCATCATCCAATAACGAGTCCCCGGGATATGGAATATGGCTTTGAAGCCATGCCACATTTTCTCGTTCATATAGACCTCTTACTTTCTTTGTAAGTACCATTTTGTCTGGAGTCTCCTGAATGTCAATATCCCGAAATGTAGTCCAAGTTGCCTCATCATTGAGATGTTCATCTGCTGAAAGAGTAACATCAGTGCCTGTAGGACCTTCAACATCTGAGTCATCAGAATCTGACACATCTTGCAGATCTGGTACATCCTCCTCGCAGAACTCAAAGCTATCGGAGTCTGAAAGATTGATAAGATCTGGTATGATATCACTGTCCCAATCTGGCAGTTCGAACCAATCCGAGTCCGACTCATAGTCCTTGATATCAGTCTCAATTTTTGTGGCTGGTACATCTAATTCTTTTGCATGTCTGTGAGCCTGACAAGTAAAACAATTTGAAACTGCAGTATTCTGTACTCCACATTGTGAATCAAGATCAATTCATACCATTCCAATTTTGAGACCACCCTGAGTCTCAGTGGAGTCAGCAAGACGCGCCCTCCGTTTGGCGTCATCTAAAGAAAGACCCACACGGGCGGAAGACATCCCACGTCTACTATTCTGTCCTGAGCCAGAAGCTTGGCCCGAGTTACCGCCGTTTGGATTTTGCTGACCCGGAGGACCTCCCTTATTTGACTTAAAATGGTTCTTCTTGCACTGGCCAGAATGATGGCCAACTTCTCCGCAAGTGAAACATTTCCCTTTTGCAAGATAATCGGCACGTTGTTCCGGCGTAAGCTTCGGTTTCCAATCATCTCGAGAGTCCCATTTACGAGCAGGCACACCAAGTTTGCCTCGAAACTCATTGACACACTCACCATTGGACTTGGGAGCCGGCTTAGGTGACCAATCCTTTTTATTTCGAGGTATGTCATTGTACTTGTGTTTTTCAGTGCCAAAGGTAACTCTACGGTTATCAGCCCGTTGGTTATGGTCATGATTTCCCTGCACCCATTTTCCCTGACGGATCCGAGCTTCCCGTTCAGCCAGACGGGTCTCACGGTTCGCTTCTGCAAATGAGGTTTCAAGAGTCTTTGCCTTCTCAATAATTTCAGCCCATGAACTTGTTTCCGGATGAAATCCTAGGCGCAACAGTTCTGTGCGGAAAGGAGTTGTTAACCCATTCCACATATGAACAATCCGACTGCGCTCTGTCTCACTTCCAAGCATGTTAAGTAAATTTTCCATATCAAAAATATACTCCTTGATCTTACGATTTCCCTGGGTACACGTACGAACCCTGTCACGAATGCTTGCTCGAAAATTTTCATCAAAGCAGTCATTGAAAAGATTAGTGAAGAAATCTTTCAAATTCCATCTCTTGTGCTCGGTGCCAATATCATGTTCATAGAATCTACGAGCTTTGCCTTCAAGAAAGCTGGCAATAACAAACACTTGTCGAGACTCACGGACCCTTCCAGTCTTGACATAATCGAAAGACTCCGTCATGAACCGAGAAAACGCCGCTATATCCTGACGGCCATGATAATGCATAGGTTCCACTGGCTTCACACGTTCACTGCGCCTCTTCTTGGACCGTTTCTTCTTCTTCTTTCGCTTTTCTGAGTCTGAACCCGATCCTTTATTAGAAGAGTCACTGGAAGAATTACTCGAACCATCATCTGAGGAATCACTGGGATCACTTGGACCTCCATTGTCAATCAAACTGTTGAAGACTCTTCCAACATAGCTGTCTGGGGCAACCTGGTCAATTGGGCGTTTCCCAGCAACCACTTCGGGCGTAGATTCCTGCTTGGGTGCCTTGGTGATGGGAACATTGCCCAGAAACTTGGGTCCGATACTGCGGTTCGCAGCAATCGATGCGAGGTAAGCACGATGTTCCTCCTCTTGAACCAAGCTCTCTCTCTCAAGTTCTTCCATTCTAGCTCGATGTTCTGCCATAGCGTGAGCTTGGTGAGCATTGAAATCAGATCTCATTTGTTCCTGAATCTGATTATTCTCAATCATACGGCGGTGAGTTTCTTCCTGCTGTTGAACTTCAGCAAGATGCGCAGCCTCACGTTCTTGTTCCAAGACTAATTTGCGATCATGATTACGTTCACGCATATGCTCAAGTTCTCGTTCACGCTCAATCTCGCGTTCGCGTTCTAGTGCCTGAACACGTGTAAATTCCCGATCGCGTTCTAGTTCCTGGATATGAGAAGCCTCCCGATCACGATTAGATCGATCATGTTCCCCAATTGGGACATCACGGTTGCCATGCACTGCCAAGGAGTGTTCCTTGTAGCGCAATTCTTCAATCCTAATTTGACGGAATTGCTCCAATTCCTCTTGCAAGGCTTCAACTTCGTCTTCAGCATGAGCTCTTCTGGCGCTTTCCTCTCGAGCATACCTCTCAAGTTCCTCATTCTGTGCTTGAAGATCAAAGTTGGCATCAATCTCCTTGGCAACCCTAAGAGCGATAATACGGTCAAGCTCCTTTTGCTGATCCATGACATTGTTGCTTATTTCCTCATGAATACCAGAACTGTACTGAGTACTCTGAATTCTAAGCAATTCAGCTCTTTGTGCCTCAGGATCCAATTCTTCATCCGTGAAACCTGGGATACCTCGGCCACGAAATTCCACGGTTTTACCCTTGTTCTTGGAAGGGCCGGGAATCGGATCCGGTGAGTCCGGTTGATTGATTTGATTGAGTTTCAAGTCGCTCCTCTTCTCAAATGCCAATCGTTCAGGCTCAGTCATTGAAGCCGCAGCTGATTCCACAGCTGCCTTCTGCTCTGGGGAGAGGACATCCTGAACCATAGGATGTACCTCTTCATCGGTACTGGTCACCGATCCAAAACTATCACGTCGCGGTTTCCCGTTCCTACCAACGGTACGCCATTCAAAGGGACTCACGGTACGTCTACCAGAGCCATCAAAATCAATATTAATCTCATTATTAACAGGGCTATCAAAAGATGAAACTCCTGCATCTTGCAATACAGGAGGTGCGTCAAAGACGCCAGGATCCCTAGGTCCTGAAACAGCACGATGGCTGACATCTCCAAGAGATGTGTTTAATACTGGTGGAGCTGACCCCGGACGACCAATAGAGCCAGTCAAGTCCGCGGTCGTGTCAGTATCAAAAGCGGGAGGGAAAAAGGTTGCACCAGAGATTCGAGACCTAGTAGGAAGATCCATAGCAGGAGGAGCGACGCCCCTGCTACGGGTCGGGTATGAGTGAGCCGTATTGTTGGCCATGAAACGGTACCTGGAAAATTAGCGGAAAAAGTTAAAGGAAATTACTCAGCGGAGAGTTGAGGGGTTGTTTGAGGGGTTCGTGTGTCGAAGAGGTTCGTCCAGTTGATCAGACCGGATGGATGCCAGATGTCGACAACGAGGTAAGAAAAAAAAAAGCAGAAAGTTGTACTGTTGGGTGATGTTCAAAATATGTGACAGTGGCGTGATTAGATGTCGAGTCGCTGTGCACAAGGATAGAGAAGTGGAACTAGGTGTTCCGAGAGACCAAAATGAACAGTAATGAACAGTAGATTTCGGTGAACTGAAGAATACAAGTATTGTAGCTAGCCTTAAATACTATAGACTTCAGGAGTTTAATATGAACTAAAAAGGTAAGTGAGAAACATGTGAATAACTACCAAGAGAACCGAGACCAAGACCCGACGCGTTCGGGGTCGCCAGCGACATAGAGGAGCTGTAAGAGTAAGAAGGTAGGTAGGTAGGTAGGTAGAGTTACACGGCTCGGTCCCACAACAGAGACGCCGGGCTACCAGACTTTACTCTGGGGAATGATGACGATAAAGAAAGGGGTATACGGGCCGGTGCTGTGGCGTAACGTGATGGTCACGCTACCGCTACACATTGTCATCCAACGCTATGCTTTTCCGCGACATAATGGTTCTCTGTCTTACCACTGGAGCCTCATTCCGCAATGGCATTATTTCCTTCGCTAGAACCTTGTCCATGTTTCTCTTGCCTTTCGCAATGTCATTACATCCTCTCTTTTCATTCGTGATATTTTCTTTGCAGCATTTCCTTACAACGTCAGTGTTTCATTCGCGCAGTTTTGTTCTTTTGCACAGCACTATTTGAACATCCATATATGGTCTGCAAGAGTTCTATTCATGCTATAACACCTTATGCTTTGTGCGACAGTAATCTTCTCTTGCATCTCGCAGCAGCCGCATTCTCTTGGTCTCGTGCATCTCATATTATTCATATTTCTTAGCAACAGCATTCCTGCAAGTCAAGCACAGCATCTTTCTTGCGCCACTCTTTCAATTTTCTTTCCAAGCAAGACATTTATTTCCATAGACCTGTTTTCCTTTCATCATAGCTCTGTTTCGTGCGCGATATCTTTGTGTTGCAGTGCTACAGCTTAATTTGAAGTGCAAACCTCCTTTTGCATGACTTGAGCGCAAAAGCCATATCGCCCTTTTCACAAACCAGCGTGCAATAGACCTTCCAGCATAAGTTTTATTTGCTAGCAGCTTTACAATTCTACTTCTTTGTGAGGTGATAGTGCTCATAATGTTATTGTTGCGCGAAAGGTTCCACTCTGTACAGCTGAACAATGCCTACATATCATGCAGTTTATTTGATTCAATTTGACTCAATCGCAACCCGATACATTCCTGTAATGGTTTTCAGCAATTTCCTGCATGCTGCCTTTTTAGCAAATGGACACTCAAGCAGCCGGTGACACAAGCTTCAAGAACTGATTCGACAAAGTTACTAGAGCAACGTTGAAGCAACGGATCATTGTGAAGCACCATTCCAGGGGTAAAGCCAAGTTCTTAGGTCGCGAGAGCAATGAAGCATCGCAAAATGCTATCCCAGTGCTCAACAATACTGAGCAAATCAATTTGACAGTGCAAGTGAAGGCAGGGTGAACCAACTCTGAATCGGACAGTTGCAACAGTGAAATATCTACACGATGCATGCAAAGGAATGACTATGTAGTGATTTTGAGAAAGTTCTGACTGGCAGTGACACAGCACACCGATTCATCTTTTGCTGTGAATGCATCGTTGAGTTCAGAAACCATTGTCGAATCACTTGAAAGCTATAGTGCACTACCAGAACAGATAGAAAGCGACCATGGTACGGCAAGTCTGCAGTTAAAAGCCCAGAATGGCAACCTTGCGGCATGATTTCAGATGATTCTGAGGCACGTTAGGGAAGTAGAACCCCAAAATCACTGATTACAGCGCGTCCAACAGTGTGAGGAGCAAAATACCATGTGGTATCGATGTCACAGACTGCATCGTAATCGTTGCAACTATCTATTGTCGCTTTCAACTAGGATTTTACATCCTTTTTTTGCTGATCAACCTGATTGCATGCACACTTTTACAGTACAAAGCTTATCTCCATGACTTTCCCTGCCTTACTTGATACTATGTTCACCTGAAGCTGTTTCTGTTAATCAAATCGTGACATCTACAGAGACAGGGACTTGATCTCAAGTTATAGTGCACGGCTATTTGTAACTTACTTATCTATATTCTGGATTGACCGAAGGCGGTTTGCAACTCAAGGCAAGGCACACAGAAGATTCTGGATTCGATTCAACTCTCCACTACATGCATACACATAGTCATTATTAGGACCACTAACTGCAACGGTCAGACCCATTCTCAACTCTTAGCTGCGGCCTACTTGCCTCTGCTCAAACACATGGATCCAGTAACTCACTTGAAATCTGTGTCGCAAACTGTGCTTCCAAATGGTAGATACAAAGAGATTGCACTCGACGACTGGCTACATGGCTGGGAACAATCGCAGCATTGCAAAATATCAAGCAGGGAACCCACAGCTCAGCTGTCTTTATCGTCCATGTCTGGATGCGATGCAATATAAACCTTGGTGAACTCATACTAATTGCCTTGACAATTACATTAAATGGACTGCACGCAAGTCCCTCGTTGAACGATACAATGCATATGGCTCCTGTAGTTGAGTTCCATCACTGAACAGAAGCAATACTGTACAAGTGACACCAATGCGATAGTTTTCTCGGCAATCTGTAGTAACTTGAGCGGCGCACCTGATGTGATGCATGATCACCAGTGGGGGATTAGTCCTCTACATATGCCTCAGAAAATCCCACTGCAACAAGCCACTGAATTAAAGAAACTATTCTACCAGTCATCACCTGGATTTTCTTAGCGCGCAGCATTCAGCAAGTTTTATGGTGATCACATACTAGCTTCAAGTCCCAAGCTTCAGCATATAATGCAATGATAATCAAGACACTTTCTGGACTATGTTGAATCCCTTGTTCGATCGAGGACATTACACAGGAAGATCGGCTGAACTTGACACGCGCACAAGTTAAAAGGTCAGTGGCAGCGAGAGCCTCATTGACCCCGTCCAAGTTTCTAAGCTCCTTACATGGGTTATGAGCTCGTTATGATTTGATTCATTGAATGCTCATCAGGAATGACTTCAGAGACTCGAGCTACGACCCCGTTGCAGTTGCATTAAATCAGTCACATTAGTACTCTTCGAGTCCTCATCAGACCAAGAGATCGGGCGCAGCTGCGTGGGTTGTACTGAAAGCCGCAACCAATTTAAGCTATCTCTTGCCCTTATTCAAAGTTGCACATGAGTGACTGGAGAGAGATTAAGTGCAGTGTTGTCAACCTCAAAAAGTGCACTATATTTCAATCGAGAAATAAACTCACAACCTGGCTGCCATTTGACATTAAAGGGTGTATAGAGTCACTTCTGGCTTGTAATGAGGCAACATCCATGGTTGATATTGACATTTCCTTTTATGATACATATGCCGGCATATCGATGAAGCAATCTTGCGCTGCAATCCTACAATTCTCAGGCGTTGCATCATTGAAAAATAATACAGAAAGCCACTTTCAAAATTGAAATGCAAATGGGGGGCTAAATAGGGTTGCATATGACAGAGAGCCGCGATTCAAGGCATTCCCAAGGCTTGACTTCGTCGTTTGGGGTGAGTCTTCGCGAGACTTCGACGCGCCTCCGGCTTGCCTTTCATCCATTTGGGTTTTGTCCTTGTCTCCACTCAGCTCACCCCACGAAACAGTGGCCGAATCCGTTGCGAAAGTCTGGTCTCCTTCGCATCCATTCCCAGTCTCTTTCGCGTCGTTTTCCCCCACAGTTTCCCACCCCCATCACAACTAGAGAGTTGTAGCTTTGTAGTAGCTTTGCAATTGAAAGACATGTCAATTCAGCATAGTGTAGCAGGCGCCGGATTTATCTGATCCCAGGACTCGAGACTGGAGCATATACAGACTGTGGTCTCAATGGTGGTATTGGTAGGATACAAACAGAAAATTACCACCCAGTAACTTCAGCTGTGAGATTCGAGGAAGGCCACCTGACATCTCAAGTTTTGAAAGCTCCCGCCGACTCCAGAGTCCGCCGTTGACCTTCGACGGAGTTTTCGTAGAAAATTGGCACTCTCAGGGCGCAATGCCCGCTCGGTTAAATGTGCCCATCATCAAGTTGCAGGGTTGCGGGACACATCTGTGATTTCAATGCCATAATTTCTCCATGGTGTAGAAGATTGGTAGACTTCCTAAAGGCACTCATATATGAACAAAGCACCATAGCATTAACGGCTAAGTTTGCTTATGAGGTACTAGAGGTTTTCTATGCAGAGAAAATGATCTGGCCCCGATAAATTTGGTTGGATCTCTAACCGGGCGAGAAAACTTGTCAAGGCAGAGTAAGTGACTGAAGTCTCAGAATACTGATTCCTTTCTCTCATGTTTAGCAGCCTCTACGGGATTTGAATGTACAATATATTACTTGCACAAATATATGGCGTCTCACGGGACTTGGATTCTACAGTGTGAACATGAACCCGGACGGGACGTCCTAGTCTGCTGACTCGAGTATTTATTGCTTCAAGTTTCCTGCCTGTTATGTAGACTTACTACGGCGCTCACCTTCCGCTGATGTTCTACCTAGAGCTCGGCGGAGGCGGAAGGTGAATTCCCCGGTTAAGTCTGGTACCCCGGCGTCCCAGCTTGGTGACCGAGCCGTGTACTTCTACCTACCTACCTACCTACCTACCTACCCAGACTATTGAATCTTGCCTCACACTGTACAATATCGGCTGTATTTCATTAGTAGAACATATTTGATCTATAGCTCTGTGCTGGGGTACGATAGATCTGGCGGGTATTTGCCAAGGTATTATTAATGTGTTGTTGACTCGCTTGAAGCGCAACCGCCCAGAACCGCCCCTTGCTTGGGCGCTGGTATTCGAGCGAGATCGTTCAGCGGGATTGTGCCGTAACAGGCGGAGATCGGGCCTACACAGCCACAGATCAAAATGGAGATTAAATGTCAACCGAACGTCGACTCCCCTCATACGGACACACCAGGAAAAGCAGAGAGTTGGCCAAGTATTTCCAGATATTAATTGATTGTACCGCTGACAGAAAAATGATGTGATCGTGAAATATTTTAGTCGCAGCGCTAAATCTTGACTTGGGTCTTTTGGACTTACTATATATATACAGACTGCGAGGGACATGGACGTTCCCTAGCGTGAGAATCCATGCGGACGCGATGGCCCGAGTACAGAAAGTCAGCCACACTCCCGAAATCCATTGTCCCGGCCGCCCAATATTAGTGAATCTATGCTGCAGTCTGAACCTACATGTTTCAACTCAGAGCTCCAGACAGGAATGTCTCATATTCGATTCCAGGAAAGTACAACAACGGCCGGGTGTTCGAGCCAAATTCTGAGCTTTTATAATGTTTCATCAGGAAGAGGCTGCATCAAAACCCAGGTACGGGATGAGTTTTGAGGCAAGGAAAGGGAGTGAAACAACCAAACTGAACGCCTGATTTGACGCATTGCCAATTGAGTTTTGATGCAGACTGCCTAGCATAGCAGAACAGGACCATTCAATAATCAAAAACCCGTAAATCCGCCCCAGTATAGCTCCTGCTTGATGCCGCGTTAAAACATCAACGGTCGCCCTGAACATTAAATTGTGCTTTCAGGGCGATGTCCCTATACATTTTAACGTATCTACATGTACTCCTCCAATTACTTCGAACAGGTTCAGTTGGTGGCAACGATGTGCCTGCCAATTGAGACCGAGGACTTGAAGGACTCGGTTGATTCCGTGCTTTTCACCTCTGTGATAGCAATGGCGTGCCAGTCAACATTGGCCATTGGGACTTGCCAGGTAACTGATATTCCCGGCACATGCCCAACACTGCGCACATATCATACGACCAGAGTTCAAAGCTGAAGCCGAAACAAATAGGATCTGAACTTAGATTGAGTCGTTCCTCATTACCAATATTTTCTGCCCACAGATGATTACAATCTTGCCCAGACTATCACCTCAAACGTGCCTTCATCCTCCGGGCTCTTCCTAGTAAGTATAGTGTACTGAACTTATATGAGGTTTACACTCCAAATAAAACGTACATCGGCTTGTTTCCTCTTCTCTGGCACAATCAAACGGAGAAAATGCCTAAACGGCACCAATACCTGAGCGAGGACTGTACAGCTTTCATCCCTGAGTCGTCTCCGGGGAGGAAGGTGGTTTTCAGTGAGGTCATACACCGGTCAAATGGCGAATCAAAGTTTGTGGAGGACTTGCAATCTCTTGATTCAAACTCCGATCTACCCGACCTTTGATCACTAGTTATAATACTTACAAATATACAAACACCTGTCGTAGTTCCATTTAAATATTCTGCAAAAGAAGTTAATACTATGAAAAGGGAGTCCCTCGAACACTCACCTCCATGGTACTAAGTTCCACGACGAGATTTTTGCGTTTCCACATGACCGACGGCTTGCCCCCAGGGAGCCACTGTTCAAAAAAGATGGATATGACCTGATATGCCCCCTTCGGTATCTCCCCTTCAACGAACTTTTCATCCGACTCCAACCGCAACACGAAATCCGAGGCTAAACAGGCATCCATCCTCGTCGGAGTTCGCTCGCGAGATGGTCCCCAAGGATCATATTTCATATCCTTGAATACAAACATCATATTTGGAAGAACAACCTCCCTCGAATCTTTCGGGAATACCAATGCCAAAAGAGCGTCCGAAACAAAAGTCTCCCATTGAGAATTAAAGACGTAAATGTTTCGGAGAGACTTGGTGCGACGAATGTAGGTGACAAATTCGGGCGTAAGGTACACTTGGCGTAGAGTCAGTTCGGTAAGCGCGTCGTGACGATGCAAAGGAGTCAGTGAACTGGTACTGTTATGCTTGGAACTCCCTGGAGACTCGATTTCGAGCTTCTCAAGAGAGCGAAGCACCAGAGGCTGGATGAAACTCGCGTGATCGAGTTTCAATCGTTTCAACGAACGATGCATGAAGCCACTGTACGTCGCAAGGTCTTGATCCGGCAAGGGAAGCTGTTCCAAGATCTCGAAGCTTTCGAGCCGAGAGCCTTGATGGAGCAGAGCGTATTGTAAGAAGGGTTGAAGCATGCATCGAGTGAAGGAAATGGTCTTCAGGCCGTTCCAAGGCATCGAAAATCCCGAGACTGGCCAGGCCGCTCGTCCATCAATGTCCGACAGCGTGAGTGATTGCAGAGAAGATGCAGATACGAGTGATCTGGGGGGAAGAATCATCGGGGCTCCAGGAGTCAACCGTCCAATGGAGACCTGTCGGAGTACGCCAAGAGGAAGAGTCGACACAGCAATGAGAAATTCCGGGGAATCGACGAAGAGCCGTAAGCTCTTCCATCTCCAGGACCGTGTCTCTAGAAGGGCGAATAAACCGCTACCACGCTCCCAGTCCTTACAAAGGAATGTAACGGAGATTGGTAATAATCGGCTTCGCTTGAGAGCGAGATTCAGAAGCGGAGCAGCGCTACCTGTGAATGAAGCATCCAGCAATACCGATATGGAAGCCCAGAGAGTTGGATCCGAAAGGACAGTTTGTCGCCAACCCCTCGAAACCCGAGCAAGAGGCCACGGTCCTTTCGTAACATCCAGAATCGAATATGTACTGTCTCCTAGAGCGAATTTGAATATGTGGCGCAGGATATCCGGGGAAAGCATCCGAATGGGCGAAATCGCCTCACTAGAGCGTTTCAAGCACTGCTTGAGCATGATGATATGTTCGAAAAGGGCACAAAACATCGTTACACGACATTCTACGCCTTCTTTCGCGCAAAGACCTTCGATGTTGAACCAGCGCTCGACGGTCCGACGCGTAAATGGCTCGACTTTACTGTCTAACCGCTCGAGGCGAGCGCCCATAATGTTGATATTACGGAGAAGGACGTTGAAATCACCAGGATGTCCAAAGAAACCCATACGCAGCTCTCCGATTTCTTTGCCAGTCTCGACGAACTCGGTGCAAAGAGAGGAAATCTGAGTTCTAAGTCTATCCAGATACTGCCCCAAGAACAATTCCTGCGCTCGCGTGAGACGTTGGTTCGACGATTGGATTTGTAGAATTAGAGAGTTTCGCGGGTCCCAGGTGAGATAATGACGATCGCCATGGAATGAAGTGGGATCGGACTTCCGGGGAGGATATACCTTGTAATAAATCAACAAGAAGAACCGAAGATCAGCGTTGAGGCGACGTACAGCGGTATTCGCTCGGCCAATAGGCATTTTGACAAGATGGGGGGAGTGAACGGACTGACTCCTAGGGGCCGATTGTGACAAGGAATTGTGATTATTTGATTGCATCTCGAGATAGTAGGGTTGGACGTAGTAGCGATGGATCAGATCGGCAGTTGTAGACGAAAAAGATTCTTATGATCGTGTTGTGAACTAAAACGGTGGCTTATATAGTGTCATCTAGGCGCAAAGCTTAACCACGAAGATGAACAATAGAACCGAGGGTGCAACGGGGACTGAAAGAAATTTTTACAAACGTTGTTTGTCGAGAGCGCTAATGCCCGGTTAGCTCGGAACTTCGGTGACAATGGGCTCAGATAATGAGTATCTTCGCATGCGCCAGGACAATGGAAGTGACATGGAGGACCGGAGAAGAGGCACCGGAACTTGCCGACCAAGCGAGCACGCGGTAATTGTCATCACATGACGAGGTCGCACATCTCCCACTTTGTCAAGAGTGGTCTTCGTTTGAGAGTGTCTTCGAGCTCTGGCAGAAGGCAAATAACATATAGCTGTATGTGGACTAACACGGCTTCTGCGCCCAGATCATCGTGAATTTCTTCCTAGTCCCCGGGATTTCGTCCCACTCTTTCCTCGTCCCCTCCAAAAGGGCATCGTACTCCGCCTCCGAACTAACATATCCAAATCCTCCAGCTTGCAACACCGGTGTCTTGATACCTCGAAAGACACCGAGATGATTATCCCGACTGATGATACCATCCTCTCCGCCCCATTTCCCAATACAAGGACTATGTTCCAACATCTGAATATCCACGAAACCAGCGTCCAATAGCATTGCAGGAATATCTCTGGCGCAATCGATGTACAAATTGCGAGACTCAACGAGTCTTCGATACATCGAGATGAGTTTTTCCATGCACGGCCTTTCGGGATTTCGGCCCTCGATCCAGCCTGCGGTTTCGGCCAATTGAACCCAACCTCCGGGCTTGAGCACGCGATAGATCTCGTTCAACGCTTTCGGCCATTCTGGTATCTGAAGTGCAATTAACAACAGGCGTTGATGTACTAGAGTGAACGTATTTGTCCAGTACAAAGGGAGACTGAGAACGGATTCGACGCTGAACTGGACATTCTTGGGGGAAGAATTGGGGAATAGACGGTTCTCAATGTCCATGGCATACAGACTAACCGAAGGATCGACAGATCCTGCCAAATCGAGGATCCAGACACCTAGAGCCGAGCATGAGCACTGGGAGAGGAAACAACTATGGCGTACCAGAACCCGTCCCGACATCCAGAACCTTGTCATCTTTGCCTAGGTTGATGGGTGCTAATACAATTCTTTCACCAAACATACGCTTGAAAATATCCTGCTGGATTATCAATCTGCCTCGAACGTCAGGGATAGCAATTCCCACATGTCAGACAATGCTGTTTTACCTCTGTCTCTCCATTTCATCTGCCAGCATGGGATATTGAGGACCTGGATAAGTCTGGTCTGTTCTGGTCAACTGTGAGATCACAGAGCCTTCCGTATATCAGTTAAGTGAAGAATGAAACGAAGGAAATGAGGACCGTTCATAGCAGTCAAGCGCAGGGACAGATTTGAATGAAGCGATATTTGCAATGCCCTCAATTTAAACAAACACTCGGGGCGGGCGATTTCCCCGCCTGCTTTGACTCAGCATCGCCATGTCACCTAAACATTACGATATCCAGTAATCCGGTTAGCGATTCTCTAAGAGGGAACCTCTCGATTGTGTGACATCAATGTGTGATTGGTGGCCGATGGATAGTCCGGTGACCGACTCTCTATGAGCGGCAAGCCTCTCGATAGAGAGTCCGGTGTCACGGCAACTCCCGTGGCAGGTTGGCTTTTGCGTAATGATAGTGAGTCATTTTTGGCGCATGGGAATTTTGATGATGACGCAGTCGTCGTTACACGACGGCGTCATCGACAGGATCCAGCAGTACAGAGGGCTGCCATTGAGAATGAAATTCAGTGCAAGAGACCTTTTGAATTTATCAAGGGAACCAAAATACAAAATATGGGCTCATTTCACCTAAAACCTGTTTTGTTTTGCACCCCGTAATTCATAGTAATTCAAGGATATGGCTGCATGAATTGATCCAATACTACATTGGTGACATTATTCCTCACTTTCGATGCTTTATGTTGCCCTGAACACGCTGGCTGAGCTTCGGTTACAAGCTGCGACGTGATCATGTCAGAATCATCGTGTCATCAAGATATTCCCATGCGCCAGCCATGACTCATAACGATCACGCCAAAGGCAACCTCCCACGGCAGTTGCCGTGATCCCAGCCTCTCTGACGAGAGGTTTGCCTCTTGCCGCGTCAGAGAGGCTGGTTACGAGCCTAGCCGATGGAGATTTTGGAATTACTCTACCACCAGCCTCTATACCGAGAAAGACTTCCCCCATCCCAATCTTTCTCTCGTATCTAGAGAGACGTTACGAGCCTGGACGGTACCGAGATTTGCCGAAACTCCTTGTTGCCATCACGTGTAACAGCCGCGTCATTAATATTGACTGTCAATATTCCCAGTGAGAACTCGGTCGATGCTCCTCGATGGTAGTCGATGGTAGTTGACGCTGACCGATTTTCTTTGATAATTGACTACCATCGACCTGCCTCAATCAGCATCTGAAATCCGCGGTCTATGTTGATGCTGGTCGATTTTCCTGGATGTTGGTCGAGGTAGGTCGATGTCAGTCGATTTCTACGGTAGGTCACATCTATTAATCAATAGAAATTGATAGAAATCTGTTTATTGTTCTAAGTAATACATACCAAGACATATAATTGGGAAAGACAAAAGGAAAACTCACCAAGTCCGCCCAACAACCGTCGAGTCGAGTCTCCAGTGTGAATCTGCTAAAGGCACTGGATAAGCGACATGTCAATGAGGAAAGAAAGAAGACATACCAAATCCACTGTCCTATGGGTCAAGGCAAGGTCGAAGATGAGCTGAAAATGACAAAGGCTACGTTGAGCTTTGGTATTCCAAAGAGAACTGAGCTTACCATGGTGGTCCGGGCAAGCAAAGGATGGATGAGAAAGAGGAGAAGGGATTTACTGATGAAAATCTAGGAAGGTATATGAGCAATGTTGGAAAGAAAAATCTGCCAAGACTTACCCGCTTGCCAGAGTGAACCCAGACCCTATAATAAAGCATATTCCAACCACCATAGACTGGGAAATATACCGTGATAGAGCTGTAGTGGTGTCAACATTAGCCACTGCTTGGGTGAATGAGACAACTGACAATTTACCTGCTCTCGGGTATGAATTGAAGGCTCTCAATGCCTTCCAGACAATGTCCAGGGGCCCTAGAGCTGTGAAGAAGAGAGCTTGCTGTGACAGCAAATAAGAAATCTTGAAATTGGGTGGAAATCTTGTCTCGGCTATTGGTGGGTCAAAACTGGGCCAAATGGAACATAACCAGGGCTACTGGCCTGAAATGATAGTGAGAGAAGGCTAATGGGGAAAAGGAAAGGCTTGCTCGCCATGGGGAGTGACGGGCAGAGCCAGCTCGCCGGCGATGATGGCACCGGGTAAGCGAGGACTGTGGGAATCTTGATTGTCTCGAATCTTCTCAAGTCAGCCTAGACATCGACTAGAATCGATAGAAATCAATAAAAATTGGCACTGCGCCGACATGATCAATCAAAATTGATATGCATTGACTCGCATCAATTGTCATCGACCAGCATCGACCGACCTTTCACTGTTGTTTCACTGGGTGTCAATGGAAATGTATGCGAAGTGTTGGACAGTTGATCAGACAGCATCTAATAGTACAACTACCTTAGTGGATATCCCCAATGTTATCTGTACAATGGTTATTACCCTTGCAGTAATGGACCCCAAAGGACTGTATTGAAAAGATTGCATGTACTGAATAATCACTGTACCAGAACCAACTGCTAGTTAGCTCAGTGGTTAGAGCACCTGCTATATTTGCATGGAGGTCATTGGTTCAATCCCAATACTGGCCGATACTTTTCACACATGACTGTTCAACACGAAATCCCGTCGTGATATTATGGGTAGTAACAATAGATAGGTATATATTCAATCAACTGACACAAGTCAATTATCTGTTGCTGATGTTGATTCTAGAGGAATATCTATGCCTGAGAGTGAAACCAGAGTCAGATTTACGGAAATAGGCACACAAGAGTTGACAGACCTTTTGACCCTGCTGTCCCTGGTTAAGGAACATGTTGAGTGAGGCACCGGCATGGCCGAGAGCTCTTTCTTCAAGTTCGATTTCACGGCTCTCTTGGGTAAGTGCGCATGGGGCGCAGCAGCATGACAAGAAACAATCGGTGGCACCGTCTCCTGCGATGCGGTATCGTCCTCGAGTCATAGCTCGGCCTTGCATACCGAATATCCAGCCACAACCTGTTAGAGATCAGAAAATTAAACTCGACTGGGTGCCGAAGAGCATACCAAAGCAGTGAGCAACACCGTCTGTTGAAAAAGAATAAGACAGATCAAGTTGGAATGGGCAGAAAAAACGTACATTTGATGGTCTCGTCGCTGATGACACCTTCCATGGGATCGGTACTGACCGCACCCTGAAGAATCATGAGATAAACGAATCAAAAGATAAGAGGTAAGACTCACCTTATCGGTCAGAGCCGCGTATCTCGCGCGGTTGCGCCCATAACTGACACAGGGAAGGAACCACGAGACCAAGCCTACAACATGATGAATAGAGGATGAATAAGCGAAATTGGCGCATACAAGTGACGGGATCCGCGAAACAGTCGAAGGTACCATTGGACCATTCACGCTCTCCATCAACAAAAGGCATATTGTTGGCATTTTTGGGGTCACCGGTGGTCTGCATGCCTTGAACGGCACCGGGTTGTTTTTGAGTGTACTACGAGAATGAAAGTCAGCATGGTCTCCAGAGAAGAGAAGGTTTCATACAGCCATTTAGATTTAATGAGTGGAGGGAAAGGTAATGATGGAGCTAGGATCGACCTGCAGGAGGGACTGTGGCAAGGAAAGAAAAAGTATCTGTTCAGGTCCACTTTTGGGGGTAAGCTTTATATTCTAGTGGTGACAAGCATCAGCTAGGTCAAGTTAGCGCTCGCTGTCGATTAATGACCAAAGAGTCATACAAACCTGTGCCGTATCAAGCCTGACTTTCATTGGATCGATGCCGTCTGTTAGCGCTCGCTGTTAGCTGGATCATTATCAGCGAGGAATTCATATCTATCTATCTATCTATCATCAATTCACTGCTCATGCCAAGTCAACTGGCAGCGTTGGAGTAACACTGCATCATTTCGCGCAGTTCACGGAATATACAGGAAGCCCAAAGAAAACGATTAAGAGTGCTGTCTGTCAATTGAATGCTTAACGGTCACTGAGACTTCTATCTGCCATCAATCCGTTCATAAGTGCTAAATTTATCCCTCGGGCTACTGTATTACCGCGTGTCACCTAACGTTTCGATGCTGCTAGATGATAGTCAGACGTCAGGTATCTCTGATATCTGTGATGTTCAAAACAACGTCTATAGCACTCTCGTCGTGCAGAATAAATTTTATAAGTAAAGGATTTAACCTGAGCTCGTCCGCCGCCGGCGGAGTGGGCGGATGTGTTAGTCGGTAGGTACTAGGCCCGGAATCCAATTGAAGAAGAATCAACGTAAAAGGAAGATTGGGATATGACAGCGTGGAAGCGTCATGAGTGAGTGCTTTAAATGCAGCTCACTGAGAATGCTGGCTGCCTCGTCCTTCAAGTTTCCTTTCCCTTGCAATGAACGGTGCGCATTGGATTGAAATCCATCCCAAAACTAAATTAATATCCACCGTGAAGGTGTAGCGATAGCACATTCCGCCAGACCGCACCAAACATATCCAGGGTCTCAATATGCTTTGCCCGCGGATGAGATAGAGAGACAGAGGTAAATATCATGTTTTACTTGGGGGAATGACTGTCTGACGTTTCAGTCAGGTTGACAGTCCAGCACGGTGTTTTGAAGCGTATGTTTGGTGACAGAATATTATTCGCACCTGTCAATCTAGGGAAGGACGACAAAGTCTTGGACACTGGAACAGGAGCAGGTATGCCGCCACCTTTGTTTGACGAATCCTTCTTTATCATTGAATTCAGGTGTCTGGATCCTTGATTTCGCGAAATCTGTCGACCGTTCGGTCAGCCTGAACGCGATCGATATAGAACCACGACTTTTCCCCAATTCTGCACCGAAAAACATCCAGTTCAGCATAGGTTCAATCCTCAATCTTCCCTCGCACTGGGAAAACACTTTCACTCTCGTCCATCAACGCCTCTTGATACTCGCACTTCAAATTCCTGAATGGCCAAAAGCATTGGGAGAAATATATCGTGTTCTCCGGCCTGGAGGTTGGGTTCAGCTGGCCGAAAGTTCTCCTTGGATTGAGGGTGAATTCTCTGGAAGGCCATGCATGGACAAACTGGTCGCGTTGTACAGACGTGTTGGCGAGTCTCGTAATTTGTATGTCGATTGCGCCAGAGACATTCCTGGAATGTTAGCGGATGCTGGTTTTGTGGATATTCAGATGGCGGAACGCGATCAGCGCATGGGAAAATGGGCTGGCGAAGATGGTATCATCCATCGTGATAACCATCTCGGTGTACTCCGAGGTATCAAGACTCCAGTATTGCAGGCGGGGGGATTCGGAGTTGTCAGCTCAGAGGCGGAATATGATGCGCTCCTGGAAGGGACAGAGAAGGAGTGGGATGAGATCCCCGGGACTGGGTTGAAATTCACCATCTTCTGGGCGCGAAAACCATTCAATTAGTCCATATTGTATTTTATGCTAATACTACATATTCTCATACTTCTCTGCTTTAATAAGAAATGTCAAGGAGGATCACAAGACTAAAAATACAGGCTCTATTTAGAGTGACAGACTGACGAAATTCACGCGACGCGTTGGACTACGTGCCGGGAACGGACCGTGCGGCGTGGAGTCTGAGTCTTAGGTTTGATCGGCATATATCACTGCGTTTCACCGCCACCTGAGCGGGTTTGATCGAGTGTGACTAGGGTCGGATTAGGTACTCAGTCACACCTAATGAGACCTATGTACAGTACTTTTTCCAAGTTCATCGACCTAGGGTCGAGGGCGAGCAGCTACTTATAAAGGACAGCATGACATGACCATTCATGAATAAGTAGTTATGGATCTGGAGCATTAGAACTGAAAAGTCAGGCAGGCATCTTTTTTTCCTTTGTTTTAAAAGAAATGCAGCAGCCCGCTCTCCAATTCCTCTTTTTTTGAGGTTCAGTATCGGCAATCAAACCTGAATAAATTGTAGATGATAACTTCAAGTAGATGCACTTTTCACCTCGGAGAGTGAAGGGGACTGTTGCAAAGCACCGCTAGGGATTATGTAAGAGTGCTGTCTGTCGCTTAACGGTCACTGAGACTTCTCTGTGCCATCAATCCGTGCACAAATGCCAAATTTACCCTTCGGGTTATTACCGCGTGTCACCTAACGTTTCGATGCTGCTAGGTGATGATACACGTGAGTCAGACGTCAGGTATCTCTGATATCTGTGATATTTAAAACATCGTCTATAGCACTCTCGTCGTGCAGAATAAATTTTATAAGTAAAGGATTCGACCTGAGCTCGTCCGGCGCCGGCGGAGTGGGTGGATGTGTTAGCCGGTAGGTACTATGCCCGGAGTTCAATTGCGGAAGAATCGACGTAAAAGGAAGATTGGGATATGACAGCGTGGAAGCGGCATGAGTGAGTGGCTTTAAAATGTAGTTCATTGAAAGTGCTGGCTGCCTCGTCCTTCAAGTTTCCTTTCCCTTGCAATGAACGGTGCGCATTGGATTGAAATTCATCCCAAAATTAAATTAATATCCACCGTGAAGGTGTAGCGATAGCACATTCCGCCAGACCGCACCAAACATATCCAGGGTCTCAATATGCTTTGCCCGCGGATGAAATAGAGAGACAGAGGTAAATATCATGTTTTACTTGGGGGAATGACTGTCTGACGTTTCAGTCAGGTTGACAATCCAGCACGGTGTTTTGAAGCGTATGTTTGGTAACAGAATATTATTCGCACCTGTCAATCTAGGGAAGGACGACAAAGTCTTGGACACTGGAACAGGAGCAGGTATGCCGCCACTTTTGTTTGACGAATCTTCCCTTATCGTTGAATTCAGGTGTTTGGATCCTTGATTTCGCGAAATCTGTCGACCGTTCGGTCAGCCTGAACGCGATCGATATAGAACCACGACTTTTCCCCAATTCTGCACCGAAAAACATCCAGTTCAGCGTAGGTTCAATCCTCAATCTTCCCTCGCACTGGGAAAACACTTTCACTCTCGTCCATCAACGCCTCTTGATACTCGCACTTCAAATTCCTGAATGGCCAAAAGCATTGGGAGAAATATATCGTGTTCTCCGGCCTGGAGGTTGGGTTCAGCTGGCCGAAGGTTCTCCCTGGATCGAGGGTAAATTTTCTGGGAGACCATGCATGGACAAGCTGGTCGCGTTGTACAGACGTGTTGGCGAGTCTCGCAATTTGTATCTCAATTGCGCCAGAGACATTCCTGGAATGTTAGCGGATGCCGGTTTTGTGGATATTCAGATGGCGGAACGCGATCAGCGCATCGGAAAATGGGCTGGGGAAGATGGTATCATCAACCGTGATAATCATCTCGGCGTACTCCGGGGTATCAAGACTCCAGTATTGCAGGCGGGGGGATTCGGAGTTGTCAGCTCAGAGGCGGAATATGATGCGCTCTTGGCAGGGACCAAGAAGGAGTGGGATGACATTCCTGGGGTTGGGAAGAAATTCACCATCTTCTGGGCGCGGAAACCGTTTAATTAGTCCATATTGTATTTTACGCTACAACTACATATTCTCATACTTACTTCTCTGCTTTGATGAGAAGTGTCAGGGAAGGCTCTATCAGTATTTAGAGTGACAGACGGACGGAATTCACGCGGCGCGTTGGACCACGTGCCGGGCGTTGTTTCAATACTCAAAACATCGTGCTTCAAGTACTCATCATGACAAGGTATTGGGTTGAAAGGGCGGTTCTGCCGTGCAAAGTCATGCTCGTATTCATGAACGAGCGAGTCGAGCACTGCTAGGAGTTCGAACGTCCTCAAGCTGTCTACTAAGTGACATCAGTATTCGGTAGTTTCACTTTTTGTACTTGCTCAAGTACAAAAAGTACAAAAAGTCAAAAGTCAAAAAGACCAAAAAGTAGAAAAGTAAAACTACTTTTTACTGATGAAATGATTTATCTTTGTATCTCCCGCAACGCCTTCGAGGTTACCCCTCGACTTTCGTTGATCTAGAGTAGAGGTTCAAGCCGCCTATATAGACATCAAAGTAGTCTTAGATGACTGGTTGGTCTGAACGACGGATTATCCATGTCTTCTGTACAGCTAGTAGAGAATGGAGAACAACGAAAATGGTTTGGTCGCGCTTGGAACGCGGACATTAAAATGTTTTTTACATGACTAAACCGGATACACATTGGGACGCGCCAAGATCTAGAAAAAGTAACTCCGGGGAAAGTCTTTCAAAAAAATGGACACATTGGGAATTGAACCCAACACCTCTCGCAGACTCGACGCTTGCTGCCTGCCGCATGCATGCTAAGCGAGCGTGATAACCAACTACACCATGTGCCCGACAGAGACCTAGTCCGGAGTGGCACTGACGGCGCCGCCCAGGCCTAGATGGCCCTGTAAATGTAAACGAAAACAGGACGCCGGTAGCATATTCCAGAGTCTGTCATAAAAGTCAGCGTCCTCGGTTCAATGGTTATAGCAGCCTGAAGGACTCATCTCCCGGAGCTAATTGTTTCGTCGCACCTTCCAAAGGTTTCAACTCGAAAATCGGTGCCTGCTTCTCTTATTCTCGAGCGGTGATCGCTATTGAGTCGAGCGGCAGGATCCTCCTTTTCTTCCATGGAGCAAAGAGTTTGTATCGTGGCGGTGCATTGCTTACTTTGTGAGCGCTCAATTTCGAAAGCAACAGCCCTCCTCCAGTGTCGACCTTATTCGGGTCTTCGTGACATTGTTATTGAAATTTCGTGACATTGCCACATATCATTCCTGACGGTAAGGAGGTCAATCGACTTGACTCAAAACCCCACTAGCCCAAGAGAGTCTAGATCCGGGGCGTGGGAAGAATGCAAGGGTGTCATTGGGATTGCGTCACCCTGCGTCACATACAACAGCTTCCATCATCCCTTGTCATACGATTTCCTGCCTTCAACCATGGTGAACACGAACAAACCAGGATACTTCGGCAAAGGTTCTGTGGCTATCGACAAAGGCAAGCCAGGCGAATCGCCCATTCGTCGTATCGCTATTTCTGCCGACAAGCTCATAACGGAGCCTTTTGCTGGGCTCGAGACGACCTGCGACATTATCCAGTATGCCGCCAGGACGCATGGGAGCAAGAATGCGCTTGGATGGAGAGATATCGTCGAAGTGCACGAGGAGGAGAAGCAGGTGAAGAAGATGGTTGAGGGGAAGGAGGTCAGCGAGACGAAAAAATGGAAATATTTTCAGCTGAGCGACTACAAATACCTCTCGTTCATCGAGCTCAAGGACGCTATTTCGGAGGTCTCTAGGGGTCTCGTGGAGCTGGGCGTCGAGAAGGACCAGGTTTTCAATATTTATTCGCAGACGAGGTGCGTCATCCTTGCTGAAATAAGCGAGGTCTTTTCTGATTTCGGTTTAGCTTGCACTGGCAGCTTATGAGCCACGGCTGTGCTGCTATTTCTGTGACCATAGCGACGGCGTATGATACGCTTGGTCCTGAAGGGCTCAAACATTCCCTGAACGAACCAGAATGCGTCGGTTTATTCACGAATGCAGAGCTTCTGCCGACTCTCTACAACGTCCTCAAGGACACCCCGACCGTCAAGCTCATCGTGTACGACGGCGAAGCCAGCTCGTCCTTGATATCCGACCTCCATGCTGTACGAGAAGACATTCGGGTCATAAGCTGCACCGAGCTTCGTGAGCTTGGTAAGACCAAGTCCATGGATACAGTGACAGCACGAGCACCGACGAAAGACACCCTTGCTTGCATCATGTACACCAGCGGCAGCACTGGCGCTCCCAAAGGCGTCTGCATCACCCATTCCAACCTCGTCGCGTCAGTTGGCGGCGCCTGGCTTTTGCTCGGTCACCATCTGACCCGGGAAGATTCATACCTCGCCTATCTCCCTCTCGCCCACGTGCTCGAATACATCGTCGAGATAATTATTATCTTCTCCGGCATGCCGACGGGTTTTGGTCGGGTCAAGACGTTGACCGATGCGTCGGTAAGAAAATGCAAAGGCGATATTGCGGAATTCAAGCCTAGCATTATGGTTGGAGTCCCGGCGGTTTGGGAGACGATTCGCAAGGGGATTATCAGCAAGGTCAATTCGGGGGGCACTATCAAGAAGAACGTCTTCAATGGGGCAATGGCGGCCAAGAAATCTGGGATTCCGGGAGTCAGCCAATTGGCTGACAGCGTCGTTTTGAGCGGTGTTAGAGCTGCCACCGGTGGAAGACTGAGAATTGCGATGAGCGGTGGAGCAGCATTGAGTCGCGAGACCCAGGAATTCTTGAATGTTGCTTTGGTTACGATGCTGCAAGGTGCGCTTTTCTTCGATTTTTCTGCTTTGGGTCGACTGAAGAGGTGAATTAGGATATGGTATGACCGAGACCTGTGGCATGTGCGCGATTTTGCCGCCAGAGCTTATGCAGTATGGGCCTGTCGGTCTTCCGGTTCCGTCCACCGAAATCAAGCTCATCGACGTCCCTGACGCTGGATATGTGTCGACCAATGCCAATCCGCAGGGCGAAGTCGCCCTTAGGGGACCCAGCGTCACCAAAGGCTATTACAAGCGCGACGACCTCAATAATGATAAGGACATCTTCACGGAAGATGGATTCCTTCGTACTGGAGATGTGGGACAGTGGAATCCGGATGGAACTTTGTCGTTGATTGATAGGATTAAGAATCTTATCAAGCTTGCCGGTGGAGAGGTTCGTTTTCTTTCTTTCTTTGCTTTTCGCTTTGCTGACGTGTCGTTACAGTACATTGCGCTCGAACGTCTGGAATCGGTATACAAAGCGTGCAACTTTGTCAGCAACATTTGTGTTCATGCGTCAGCGGATGCGACGCAGCCCATGGCCATTATCATTCCGCACGAATCGAACCTGCGACATGGACTGGATTCGTCGTTGGCTGGGGAGGATCTCGAGACGCTGTGCAAGAATCCGAAAGTTGTCGAGCTGGTTTTGAAAGCGTGCAATGGGGTTGGGAAGAAGAATGGATTCAAGCCGCAAGAGCAGTTGCAGAATATCGTTCTGACGCCGACGGAGTGGACGCCTGAGAGCGGGCTGGTGACTGCGGCGCAGAAGATTCAGAGGAACAAGATTGCGAAGCATTATAAGAAGGAGATTGATGTGGGTTTTTCTTTTTTGCTCTTTGCTTGTTTCTGGCTGATTGTTTTACAGGAAGTATACAAGACGAAATAAGGGCTCGAAATAGTGTGCTCATAGACGAGGCGAATAAGGGCTTGTATGTGAAGCGGAATAAGGGCTTTACCATAACAAGCAGATGATTACATATTCCATTTTTCCTTGTGCATTTCCCAGACCCTTAAATAGTGTAAGAACAGTTTTGGAGTAACGACGCAATCATGTTTTCTCTGTTTCTCTCTAGTCCTTTCTATCTCTCTTGACTGACTCAGTCATTCTCTGAAGCCTCTCGGTATACCTGACAGTGAGATAAGTCCTCGGAGGAGGTTTATTGCACGTGCCTTTTGTATCATTTTTCCAACGTCCACACCGACAATTACTACTTCTACTGTCGATCATTAACGAATGAGCTACATCGTGTAATCATCCAGCTCGTCTTGGCGTACACAGGTGTCGTCAAAAACATGGTAAACAGCTTCAGCCTCCGAGTCCAGCAAGAGTCCAGCGGACTGACTGGTCACTGAGCAGCGTCTGCAAAGCGTCTGACAGGCCTTATTGGGCAGCAGAAACACGTCTACTGGTGTGCCGAATCATGGCTATTGCTTCCTTTCATACTGGGACTAGGGGAATACGTCAAATCCAACCGCCAGGTTAGATTCCGTCTTTTTGGCAACTTTTTGGCTGACCTGCGCTGACATGTCGACTTTTCCAGGAGGGGTAAATGTATTTTGCTTTTAATGGGCTGTTGTTTATTGTTATAGCATTGTCCTTCTTCCATGGCTCCCGATTCAGCGACCATTTCACGTTTTGCATCGGGATACCATTTGCACGAAAAATCGACAAACGACGAAACCTGGTTTTCGTGCCAGGCTGCTTTAGCTACACCAGACATTTCTCAATGATGAGGTGAATGCCCTTAACCCTGGTGGATACTACCTCGAGCCTGACTATGATTCCTTCAGTCGCTCCAGTCGCTGCTTATTTGGGCGGACATGGCTGCTCGATAGAAATTTTCTCCGACCGTCTGGTCGTGTCGTACATCATTTTACCACCAAGAAGAAGATACTCCGTTATGTCTCCCTGTCGTTATGGCCTCCAACCAGGATATTTGGCTTCAACTCTGCCAAATCGTCGCCGCCGCTTGTACATCTTTTCTCGAACCGTCCCTCATTCATAAAGGCTCTCAGGCCATATCACTATCAGTTTCCGCCGTCCAATCCAGCTTTGCAGCCATTCAAACCATCATATAGGCCAAGGCTAGCGAGCACTTCTGTTCCGTGACCATGATTACGTAACGTCATTGTCACGTCACGGCGGTGGGGTCTTGACTTCGGCTTGAGTGGACTAAAGTGTAGCCTGACTCCAAGGAACTCTTAACTAAATACCCACATGATTATGATTCCACTGCTTCCGGTCCCGCTAGTAAGCCAGCTATTCTCATGGTTTGGTCGCTGACAGAATGCGCTAGATAGCGACTTGGAGAGACCTGCCTATCGCTGAAAAGGCATCATTGTCCAAATGTCCTTCGTCTAATAGGCCGGCCGTCTCCTCTTTTTTACCCCGGACGATTCCACCGAGATAACAATTGAGTCGCTGGGAATAAGTATATTGGAGAAGCTTCTCTGTAGCGGCTTGGGAATATTTGGGAAGCTGCCAGCGGCTTCCCACACCATTTGTCAAAGTTCAGATGAGGAATATCATTTCCGCGTTCCTCTCTTGACGTTGTCATGAACGGTCATCTCCTTCATCTTTCAGAGACGATAAACGGGACTGACGAACCTGCGGGTGTCTCTCCTGCTCCCATAGAGCATTCGCAGCGCGCCTATCAAGCATATCCTGGATCCCAGTATGCTCTGCCTACTGACGAACCAGAGAGAGATAGGTATGTCCTGGTTTTGGCGCTTCATGGGCGGATTCTGAAGCACTTAGATTGATCTTTCAGCACAATATCTTGAAGCGTCTATTCGACAACAAGATTCTCTTTGCCCCAGTCGAGCTGGGACCTAATGACAAGGTTCTGGACGTCGGCACCGGACCTGGTACGTCAGCCAAATACTCTCATATCCCAATATCTCATTTCGTTCCGTAGGTCTCTGGGTGTTGGATTTCGCGAAATTGGTCGATACTTCCGTTTCCATGTTCGCCATCGACATCGAGTCTCGCCTGTTCCCCAAAGGGCATCCCTCTAACATCCAATTCAGCCTCGAATCCATCACGAATCTTCCTGCAGAGTGGACCGAAACCTTTACTTTTGTGCATCAGCGTCTCCTGATGATTGCGCTACAGATTCCTCAATGGCCTATTGCATTGAAAGAGATCTATCGAGTGCTGAAACCTGGCGGCTGGGTTCAGCTCGCTGAAGCCGCAGCTTGGATGGAAGGGGAATATCCTGGAAAGCCGTGTATGCAGAAGCTCATTGCCATGCACCGACGATTGACGACCGCACGGAATGTCTATATCGAGTGTGCGAGAGGCATTCCGGATATGCTGGCTCAAGCCGGGTTCGTCGATATTCATATTGAGGGAAGAGTACCGTGCATGGGCAAATGGGCCGGAGAACAAGGGATTCAGAACCGAGACAATCATATTGGGATCTTTCGCGGTCAGAAGACGCCGATTCTCGAAGCTGGGGGATTCGGGTTCATTTCGACGGAGGTGGAGTACGATGAACTTGTCGCTGGGATGGAGAAAGAATGGGACGAAGTGCCAGGGACATCTCAGGCATTCTATATTTTCTGGGCAAGGAAGCCTCTAGCGTCGTAGGCCTCATTTCATGATACAAGTCTTACTCAATTAGACATTTGTCACAGAATCTAGTCCTCGGCTACCTATATAATTCGGGATTTCTCACTCATGGGCTGCATCTGAGTACTCGGCGTTTTGAAGAGATTAGGTATCGGAAAAAGATGCCAAATCAGTCGTGTTGCGGGTTCTTTTGAACAATCTTATCTTCCATCCCGTTCGGGTGCATTTTTTAATTCTCACTCGCATCTCCATATCTTGCTCCGCTCCGCGTCACTCAAACCTTGTCTTCGACCTCCATCATTGACCTTGATAATGCCAATTCTCGCCGTATTGCGTGCTATAGACGACAGAATCAGGCTGGAACCCGGCGAGAAAGAGAACTCGACTCGCTGGTCAAACCACGACTTGAAGCCTGTTCCGGTGAGTCGACAGTATTCTGTTCACGTCTCCGTATTGACTATTGCAACCAGAAACATTTGCGAACCTGGAATGCATGGGACTTTGTCACGTACTGGACCTCTGACCGTGAGTGTAAGTGCGAGACGAGACTACAGATGCTCATTCCCCTGCTTTGCAGAATTCGCCCCTGGGAACTGGAGTCTAGGGTCGTCGTTGGTATTATTGGGCTTGACGGCAAGACAGGCTATCCCGATAACATTCTTCGGCTTCTTCATCATGGGGTCAGTTTAGTTTGCCATGCTTTCCGCTACGAGCCCGCTGACATCCGACATGAGTTTCGTAATTTGTCTGCAGTCTCGCGCAGGGGCGGTCTACCATGTTCCTTTTCCCGTACTGAATAGATCGGTATATGGGATGTATGGAAGTTATTTCCCTATTGCAGCTCGGTCGATGCTTTCGTTGATGTGGTTGAGCATTCGTTCGTCATTTCTAATTCTCGCGGGGCTTTGATACTGAATTTGTATAGTCACATTTGGCGCTGGTAACATCACTGGAATTATGATTGGTGCGATATGGCCGTCGTTCAATCACTTGCACAATAGTCTCCCGCTCTCAGCGAATATTACGAGTCGCCAACTTATCAGCTTGTTCATCTTTTGTCAGTATTCTTCTATTTTGAGTGTTTTGGTGACATCGGAGGAACAGGGATCATTCAAACACCGCTCTCCTTGATTCCTATATCGAAAATCAAGTGGCTCTTTGCATTCAAGGCCGTGCTAGTGCCTCCTACCTTCATTGTGAGTAGCCTTTTGACCTCGCGAGTCGCTCCTGAGAGTCATATGAAAGGCCATCGCGATCTGGGGTATAGTAATGTCTCACGGTGGCGGTGACATCGTCCAAAAGAAAAGCATGGTTACTGGAAACTTTGGATGGGCAATCGTTACAGGCTTGAACATCATCACAGGGTTCTACTCGACTCTGAGTGTCAACGTCCCGGATTTCTCTCGGTACGCAAAGAGACCTGCATCGACATGGTCGCAATTAGTTGCGATACCTGTTACCGGGTGCGTGATTCCATCAGTCTTGAAGGATTTGTTCATTGATGTCTGGATAGTACTGTACCTGTTGCTTGCGCATATATGACGACGTCGGCGTGTCTCCAGCTCTATGGCGTCGAAACATGGGATCCTGCTTCCGTGATTGCTCTCTGGGACAGTCGCGCCGCCCAATTCTTCGCCGGCTTTTCGTTTCTCGTTGCTACTGTCAGTGTCAACATCTCTGCAAACAGTGTCGTGAGTGCCCTTCCAGTTCGATTCTCGAGTACATCACACTCACGTTACATAGAGCTTCGCAACAGATATGATGGCACTGTGCCCGAGATACGTCAATCTCTTCAGAGGCGGTATTTTGGCTGCTGTTCTTGCCATTGCCGTGAGTCTCTGATATGTCTTGGACGGCTGAATCTTGATATTCCCCGGATAGATCACGCCTTGGAATATCGTCGCATCTGCTCCTGCATTCTACAAGTTCCTCGGCGCGTACGCCGTCTGGCTCGGCCCAATAGTCGGCGTTTCTGTCGTCGATTTCTATCTCATCAAGAAACAAAAACTCGATATCAGGGAGCTCTACAAGGGGCATGGGATATACTCGTATACTTGGGGAATGAATTGGCGCGCATATACTGCATTCTTATGTGGGTTCATGCCGAACTTTCCTGGGTTCATCAATGCCATCAATCCGAATATCCCGAATGGGAATCCTGTGACTTATCATTTTGCGTGGTTGTTCGGGTGAGTATTTAATTATTCTCTCGTGTGATTTCTGACCAAGTTTCATAGTTTCACGACTGCGTTCACTGTGCATTATTTGCTCAGTACAATTTTCCCACCCAAGACCGCCTTGATTGAGGAGGCCGTGTATCCCGATGATCTTGACACTGCTAGTCCAGCGGAGACGGGAAGCATTGAAGATGTGAAGGAAAAGGAGGACGCGCATGTCAGTTATAGCACAGCGTAATTCTGACTCCGAATACATAGGTATGAACTACTTATGGTCGCACGCGAAGCTCATCCTATCTTCCTCACAGAAGTTACTTATGCTCTGTGTCACGACCTATGCCTACTTATAATCGCCAGTCTTCTGTGCTTGGACTCACTGAGACGAAGTGTCTTTAAATGGTCTTTCGGCCTTTGCCCTGTTGTACTCAATCTTGTTTCGTCCCGTGATCATCGTGATAAGATACGGGCGTGGGTTTTTTACAGCATTGCGTAAAGAAGCTGACGCAAAGTGACGCAAATGTTGAAGCAAGGGTGAAGCAAGGTCAAACAGTGAAAAACCATTTTGAGAAGCATTCATAGATCATAGAGTATGCTATAGACCACACCACGACTCGGAGGATCTAGCCGATTACGTGTTATCATAATCAAATCTAACCGAAGCGTTGTCTGGTGCTGTGTAACACCTTTCAAAACTAACAAAGCCAAGCAAGGTTGCTGCTTGTTCGGTACCGTCATCGTTGCCAAGGTCGCTAGTCGAGGTCGTCGATATTCGCTGAATTTTAACCATTCGAACCTCTATATAGGTCTTCACACACCAATGGACGCAGATCAGTATCCAAATGAACAGTTTGGACCAGCGGTAAGGCCCTCTGCAAACCGTTTCTGCGTCGCCTGATGATTTCGGTAGCTTGAAGGGCCGTTGACGGTACCAATGTTGAACGGTCATCTACCTAAAGAGACAGAACTCGCTGTGAAATTCAACGCGAAAGCCTTTGTCGAAGATATATATTCGTGTCTGACACTCTTTAGGGAAGCAGTGCCCCCACAACATTTCACTGGGGTGGATTCTACTATGGTTGCTGCCATGGTACTATCCATCTCAGATCTCCTCGAATCTTCTTTCATCCAGGTTCCGCAGGTCGAAAGATATGTGCTCCAGCGTTGGGCAGATATACATCGATGGCTGGATTTCGCTCTTCTCCAGATCCCCCATATCGCTGGTACTGAAACCCCATCTCACAGCACTCTCTATCATTACGCTCTCAAGATTATGGGCTCCTTGATCGACGAGTGCAAGACACCTTCGAGCATTCTGCCATATCGAAACTTCCTCGAGCTCAACCCTAGCTTCGTCGCACTGTCTGTGCGAAGTTGGATAAACGGCATTCGAACCGGAACTACGTCGAAGGGATCCGCAAATCCTATGATGTTTATTATGCTCGCACCGTCTGAAGAATACAGGCAAGAGCCGTTTATAAATTCATTCAACACTTGGAAGAAATTCCTGATCCCGTCGATGTCATATTCTCGGAGCTGACAAGGCCATTGTCAGGAAACGGTCTTACTTCGATCAACTACAACTCGTGCTTCTTCACCGGCCTCTATTCACTCCGCCGACAGTCCACTGTCATACATACCAGGATGTCTGCCCACTCGGTAACATTGCTATGCCGGTTCCTCCGGAAAGTACTAAGCCTCGACCAGACTGTGTTAAACAACTTTGTTCCATAGTACGTCCTCTACCTCTCACAGTGCTTGCCAAGGAGACAGGAACGAAAGCCGTGATTAGCCGCGATCGCTCATTGAACCTTTCTCAGTGTACCTCGGGAGAGACAAGCGTAAGGTCTCTTCGGCGCTGCGGCGGCTGTGGAAAGGTGGCGTATTGTTCTCGATTGTGTCAGAGGGAAGATTGGACGATTCAGCACGCGAAGGCTTGTCAGGAAAACAGTCTCGGTAAGCTTCCTACCGGTCTTGCACCTATTTAGTGCTTACCCCATCGTTTAGCGTACTATATGGTCCAATCCGACGTCGCTCGCTCATTTGCGAACTGCCCCATCCATCGGGATATCCACAATTCCGGAGCTCTCGAAGGAAAATCCTTATTGGACCTCGCTAGAGCCTTGTCGCCGGCATTCTCGTCCGCTGTTAAATATCCGCCGATTGTTCGAATGCATTATATCCAGAGTACTATCAGAGTAGCAGCAATTTTTTGGTCATCTCAGCTGCCGAATTCTCCCGGCAGAAAGATGTATTCAATTGGGACCAGGTCGCGATTGATCTGGTATGTCATGCATCAGGAAAGAGAGGAGTGCTGGTGTATGGCTTGGTACTCGGTGCCGGCGAAAGTAACCGGAATTTACAATATGTACAAACAAACCTGTTTATTCCCAACCAAATGCCCAAATTATCCACTACTTCTCATCAGCTCGACTCTCCTTGAAAGTACTGTGTTTATAGGTGCAATTGAGACCCATGGTAACATGACAAGAGATTGTAAAGATCACGGAATTGCCACGTCAACCGGGTATGACATCACACTCAAAATTCCGGTCACTTTCGCCGGCACCGAGTAAATGACAGCAGAGTCTTTATGCGGGATCTTCAGCTGGCTGTCACTAGACTAATGATGTCAAGAGTTTCTCCAAAAACATTCGGCATAGAGTCGATCAGCTAGCGTCAGATATGACCGTCAAAGGGCGATGTTTCATTTGAATGAGTAGACAGTCAGGGAGAAAGAAGAGTAAATTCAGGGGCGGCCACTGGAGATAGAAGGTCCAAGTTCAACGTGAAAATAGACACATTGAGGATCCAACTCAACACCTCCCGCAGAGAAGGTTAGACTGTTCCATGCTAAGCGGGCGTGATATCCAACTACACCATTTGCCCATATGAGGGTCATTTTCCGTGGTCTTCATGATCTTACAGAGACATCGATAAAAGTCTGAATAGTATGATGATCGTTTTCTCTTCGTTCATTCTCGGTATCGGAGCTACATATCAGATTTTCATATGGTTGTGTTAGGACATCACGAGCATCTCCGAGTCATCCTAACACAGTTCAGTAGATTAAAACTCGATTTATTGTAGGTTGTCATTAAATTCCACACTCTAATATAGTATCATGTTCCTCCAATTCGTTCTACTCTTCCCAATCTCACTAGTATCCTGTTCCCCAGCGAGCCTGTTCCTGCATTCGGAATGAACAATCTTGACAATAAGAACCTTGGCTCGACAGGTACCAATTCGTCATCGTCTGGACTTTTTTGCAAAAGCAGCACTGTTGTGCCGTTTGCGAGACAAAGCTCGAAGATTGCTGTCCTTTTTCGGCCATATTTGAGGTCCTTGGCAATGAATCCCGTCTGCTTTCACCGCGTCCACTATTCTCTGGGACTCCGACGTTCGCAATCGCGTCCGATATAGGATAATGCGCATCGGAGGAGATATAATTGTCTATCTGGTAATGAGATCCAGAAGACATCGGTGATCGCGATTCAGAGGATTTGGATTTGAAATGGCAGTAGTAGCAATTGAACTCCTTCTTGCCATGCTTTACTTGATACCATTGAATCTTCGTATCTGTACTTCCACAGCTGTGACAAGTGGTACTTCCGCGGCCAGGGATGTACGGAGGGGTCTGTTCTCTGGATGGCATCGCGACTGCTGTGGTGGCGTGCGTAGATGCTGACCTGAGCGGCGGCAGCGACGTCGTGGCTGGTTGCCGGTACGGATGAAAAGGTTGGACGGGCATCGGAGAATCCAGATTTACGAGACGTGTTGGGAGAGCGTTGTGAGAAGAACCGGAATCATCCGGCGGGATGAAGTACTTCCATCGTTTCACTATCAGATCATCAGTAAGAAGGGATGAATAGAGAATAATAGGTTTATACCAGTCTGTGAAGCCATGCGACGGGACGGGACTCCTTGAGTATCATGGCCACCGGAAGCTGGGTAGGAGCTGTAGTTTGCTTGCATCGTGAAATCGGGCGAGGAGTACTTGGACCAGTCAACAAGAATTAGAGCATTTATACCTCGAAAACAACACAGACCAAACTCGGACAGTTGCGCTAGAACAAGGACGAGAACACCCGAAGACAGTTCCCGGCCTCGTGTTTGGCGATCCTCTCGGGGATGGAATTTCACGAGCCATAGCATCCGATGAATGGCCACCAGAGTCAATATCCCTGCTGTGTCTGTCATCGCGCGAAGATTTTGCCTCTGCGATGAAGGGTGGCTTGTCTCTCCGCTGGTAGAAGTGGTAGGAAACTGGAGACCGACAAAGAAGCCATGGGTCCGACGAATGCATCCCAGATTATCGAGCTCGAAGCTAACGATGACAATGAAGCTACACCAGCATACGTAAAGTGCCAAACATGGCTACGCCGAAACCCCGATCAAGGCGCCATGCCCAAATCCGGAACAAAGCGCATTTCCAGAAATGGCTGTGAATGGTTGTGAGCGCCCAGCGTGCGATCATTCGTCGGAAACCGAACATGTTGTTCTTGTACGTAAAATAACCCGTTTCCACGAAGACAAAATAATGCAACGGGTTTCTACGACAGTTCCTTGTACTTGTTCCCTTGTGCTAGATCAGGTATAGGCCGACGGACCGGTTACATTGACTCATAAGGATGATAAGTGGCATGATTGCAATAGAAACACCCTGACAGATCTCCGAGGATGATTCATGAGGAGTTGGAAACAGCTATTTATACTTTCGCCTTGAGCTTTATGAGTGTGGCGCAACTAATACAAGTCTGTTACTTCAAGCCATGACCATATCATAAACTAGCCGGGCTTCGACATCCTCTTCTTCTGGACCTGAGAACTTCAAGTGTCGGGTGTACCTGGCGATATGGTCAGCAAGTTTTGGAATTCAGTCATCGTACTATAAGTACCTCGTTCGCCATTGATTTCTTCGGTCCCCCAAGTCTAAGAAGGTGAGTAAACTGCGAGTCGCTTCTGCGAGATCTATATCAAGCTCACCTGTCTGATGATCCAGGTGGTGCCGCTTTTCGCAGTGTCACTCTCGGATGTTGAAGCCCAATAAACGTTGAAACCCAATAACAATGGGAGCCCATCGGGCCTCGAAGGTCAAGCCAACTTGGCAGACAGGAAAATACGGGATCTGTTCTGAGCATCACGTGTAAGGTCCGCGACTTTTGATGGCCTGCACCGAAAAGTGTTCTGGTTATTTGAAATAAAATAAATATTGAGCCTCTAAGAGGCTACCACTCCGGGAAAGCGTGTCATCCTTGTGCAGGGGCCATGCTAATTGGCGAAGCGTTGGGAGACAATGGAGTGAAGAAGGTGAGGAGCTGGGCCTCTGTGACGCTGTGGGATAACATCAAGAAAAACTGTGTCGCATCAGCGTCTGGGAATGGTATATGCAGGAAGAACAACTTGCAGTCGTTGACACGTTAACACGGACGACTGGCCAAGAAAAGTTCAAGAAAGATACTTATGAATCATGTGACATCACAATTCATGGCTTTGACAATTTAACGAGTGATGAAAAAAATTAGCCTTGGAGCCATAAATTTGACCTCGTTGTACGATGTGAAATCATGTGCAAGTATAGAAAAAAATTAGTGGCCAAAAGTTTGACCTCGTTGTACGAGGTGAAATCACATGATCCTTCCCAGCACATGATTTTTCGAAACTTTCCTGACAAGTCAATTGTGGCATACTCTCTCCGAGAGGTGTCTTGTGCCTCTGGGACTGCCTGTCATTTGCAAGAAGGCCTCCTTTGTACTTCTCTGTATCGTTCCAATGTTTACGTAAGTCACCCCGAAGGGGACGTAAGTTGTACTGGCTTCTTCCGTGATTGAGATAACGAGAATCCAGAGGTTACGAGTCCCCATTTATGGGGCTCGTTTGTTGGATATGAGCGAATTTCAGGAGGCGATCATCAGGGAGCCCAAAGGGGATATCATCCACGTCATCGTTGACGCACGTTCGATCACTTGGTCATCATAGCCTCGTCCACAGGATGCTCTTTACAAGTCCACGTGAGTGGCTCATTTTGTTGGGTGTGAGCAAGTTTGTTGAAATGCCATCAAAGTCCCCAAAGGGGATAATTACATACATGCGCGCAGCCTTCGCTGGTTTCGGGGTTCGGGCCTCGGGGCTAATGATTCTCGGCCGATATCCGGTGACATGTGATACTAAGTTCACGTGCTGTTAAATTTGCCGCATGCGTGACTGGCCTACTTTTGTTTTGGAGATTGACTCCCACAAGCTTCCGTCTCGTCTCAACCTTTGTTTAGTGCACTGTTTACAAATTCTTAGTGACATTGTATAAAACCAAGAGGGATCAGATTTGACTCCATTCTCATTATATCTGGCGCAATAGGCTTTTCCAGATTTTATCACTGGCACTGCTCTGCCAAAGTTTTCATATTCTTGGGATGTTGAACATACATGAAGCTGGCTAGACAGATAGAGAGCTTAGCCTCAGAGTGGGCAGGGCTTCTCTGAGCACCAATTTCATTACAGGAGACACCTATTGGCTCAAAAAAAAAATTGTTCTGTTGCATGAATCCAGTCAAATGGCTGTATTTTTGGAGAGTTGATGGTTAATTTTTGTCATTGCAGGCCCAGTACAAATATTCGGCTGCTCATAGCTCTGCAGAACAGCTCAAAAATTGGGTGCATTTAAGTATTATTCTTGTGCATCTATTGCCCAATAATTTTGGAAGCTTTTTCTCTGTCTCTCAGCACATTGAGGATTGGACACCATGTATGGTCTGTTCAGGTCAGGTTATGGAGGTTAATTGCAATGGGAATCCTCTTTTTGGGTGCAATATCCAAGTAGAAGTGAAGAACAGTAGATGCCACAGGCCCAGAAAAATGAGGCAAGCTTGGGAGTCAAACCTTTGACTCAATAGCACAATAGAAGTTGAAAGGCAGCTGAGTTAACATGTATACTGAGCAGCTCTGTTAAACCACTCCACCTTACCCAACTTGAATAAATCTGACTTTCCATGAACATAACACTTGAGCCTGTAGTTACAGTGTCTTGTAGTAACCACATGGAATGGCACCTGCTTTACAATACAGGACCAAGTACAGTTGTGAGTGAGAACAGGAGAGGGGGACTCGTATCTGCCACCAGAATGGTTGGCCTCTATCCCACTGGTTCTACGGATGGGATCGAGACGAAATATCTGAAAGTTGATGTGAAAGCTGGAGATGAACAGTTCCTCAAAGCCAGAATACTTGGAACATCGCACCTTCCAAATCCTCAATGAGTCTCCTCTCGATTCCCTCCATGAAAGCTTTCACCAGCTGATTCCTAGCAGACAGCCAACAAGTACCAATTCCTGAGACAGGTCCAAGCCAGCTTGAGGGCAACTCAGGGTATGGATACTGAGGGGAGAAAAATTCTGTCATTCAGGCGGAAGACCCGTGGTAATGCCATTACATTTCTGTATCACTCCAATGTTTGCGGATAAAAACGATGTCCGACCTCCGTGTCGCTGCAATGGGCTATATTTATTTGTGGAAAGTTGCCTAAGTGGACTAGTGCGACAGCGGCGGACAAGTACCGTACTGTAACGTGGCGTCACTTCCCAAATTGGACAACTCGCACGTGATTGTTGTTTCGTGTCAAGATGGGTCGCTCTTTCACCTCCAGATCCACCATCAAGACCGTCTCGCTGCTCAATCATATGAAAGGACATTCAGATGGAAAGTGTCTCTTGAACTAGGAAGATGCTCAGCAAGGTCACTAAAACATTGCGACGTGTTTTCCGAAATGTTCTACCGCAGTGAGTGCTTCCTCTTCGTTTTGTTGACTAGTCTCCCTGCTATGTAGCAATACGACTGTGCGACCGGGCGAACGAGCGACACGAAAGGAGCAAAGAGAGAAGGAAGTCGACAAACGGAGGGAAACGAGCAAGGAGAAGGAAACGACAGAGCGAGAGAAGGAGAAACGAAAGGAGAGGGAGCAGCGACAAGAAGGGAGAAGGAGATGAAGACGGAGAAAGGAGACAGCCAACGAGAGACGGGGGAGGAAGGATCGATGAGAGAAGAGAAATGAGCGAACAGGGAAGGAGTGTAAGAAGAAGGAGCGACGAAGCAAACGAGTGAACCGGAAAGCAGTGGAAGAAGTAGATGCAACAACAAGTGAAATGAAACGAAATAAACCATTACAACATGGAGGAGAGACAAGGAAAGAAGTGAAGAAGAAGCGACGAAGCGACCAACAAACCAACGCATCCAGACAACCCAAGATTATGGCTAGACGGCGTTGACACAAAGGCGATATAGAACGACAAAGGCGCCATGAAACGAAAACAACAGAATACGTACCAACACCGAAAACAACCCAACGGAAAAAAAGGAAAAAGAAAACGATGGATCAGCTCAAACCCTGTTCTGAAAAAGATTGCACGCACCATAAAACAAAATCGGCGTCCCATCCTCCGTAACCTGACCCGTCGTGAGGGGGCCTGGGCCCTCCTAATACTCCTGGACCGACTCCTGGCCCTCTCATTATACGACGGCGCCTGTCCGTACGAGGGTTGGCTTTGATTGCCATAACTAGTCGCCTGACTCTGGGCCTGACTATGACTCGAGTACCCCGAACCCTGCTGCGAATGTCCATACCCAGTCTCCACCACCTTGTTGATTAGAATACCCTTGTCCTCCTCCGGTCGCCGAGTACTGTGGCGCCGCTTGTCCTTGTCCCCCTGAATATCCCGTCGGCGCCACAGGAATCGCATAACTCGGCTGAGGACCCGGCGCCGGCGAAACGCTCCGGTTCGAGTATCTTTGCTGATAGGCCTGCGCCGGCGTCAATGCCGACGATGCTGGAGTCGATGAATAATTGGACGCCGGTGTCGAGTAAGAAGAGGCCGGTGTCGAATATGACGCCGGAGCAGGCGTATAAGTCACCGCAGGCTGTGCTCGATAGCTTCCCGGACTCGTATATCCTTGGACCGGAGCAGGAGGCGCCGCATAGCCCGGCGCTGGGGGGACTTGGAAGCCTGTTATGCTGCTTAATTAGGCACAAAAATACCCCGGTCAAAGAGATTGCATCTGCCACCGTACAGATGTCTTTTTTCTACAACTTTGCCTGTTGAGCTAGGAGAAGATTGGAAGCCGGCAGATGCAGGAGCCTGGAAGCCAGCAGAATACAACGCCGGCGGCGGCGGAGGTGGTGGTTGCATTGTAGACGTTGGACGACGGATCACCTGGGATTCGGTCAGTGAAGGAACAACAGAAGAGCATTGGGAAACTGACCATCGTCATAGATAAGACCATGCTCGAGAGTATCGGAAGTCCAGCCATTCTTCAAGTATTTCTCGTCGATGTCGGTCGGCCTGACGCCCCAAACAAAGGATTATCCTTACTATGCTCCTGGCCGTCTAGACGATGTTCCTCGGAGACTCCAGGAATACCCTATGTATTTCAAGCTGTAGAACATTTTGAAATATACCGAAATACTGACCCCAGACAGAGTTTGATCGACGCGGATGTGCTCAATTCCAGCATCGTCTTTGAAATGTTTGATTGATAATGTGCCGTTTGCCATCTGAATGGCCTAATATGCGATAGGCAAGGCAGTAAACAATCAGAGGAAGCACTTGCCTTGCGCTTCATCCAGCCCACGCCCTGCAGGCCGAGGATGGTATCTGTCTTTTCAAAGTCACTCAGAGACTTATTCATAGTGAATGACCCTGAAATATTGAGGATGGTAAACTCGGCAGGGACATTCATGATGGTAGTAGGATGTCAGTGAAATACCAGGCTGGGGATTATGATATACTCTTTATACTTCGCGCTCGGCCGCGAGAGAGACCCTCGTACCTAAAATGCCTACAAGCTGTTCTTGACCTGAGGCTAGAGGCAATACGTTAGAAGGTGCCGTAAACGCGCTTCCATCGGGCACATGGTGTAGTTGGTTATCACACCCGCTTAGCATGGAACAGTCTAACCTCCTCCTCTGCGGGAGGTGTTGAGTTCGATCCTCAATGTGTCCATTTTTTGGCCTCCTACACGAAATCAACAAGCTTTTCTCCGACCCCATTTTCGATGAAACCGAGTCGACAATTTCATCGTGACTCCAATCCTGTTTAATCCAGCAAATCATCCTGAAACCTATTCTGCGCTGCCAGTACACTCCGATCTAAGCACATCTCAAGACTCCCTGAATTTGCATATCACCCCTCCGATGCCCATCTTCAGCACCGCGACCCCAGTTGAATTTGTCTCTATGCCATGTTCGGTGCAGTCCGAATCTCTGCCATCCGAAACCAAGCAAATCAGTCAGCATAAATTATCATCATTCGAATAGTAAAGACTCACGGATACACGGTACATTTGCGAAACCTCGGACCCTCTTTCGGCACGTCAATCATTGCCTTGTACATCTATTCGGATTTACCCAGTCTCGGCGGCGGGTGGCAAAAATCCATGTTCGGAGTGACGAAAAACGTGAAGTTGGTTGCTTCTGTCCAAAAACATCTTCCGCGGTATTTAGTGCCGTTGATTGGGACTTCTATATGTAGCGGTTCCCTGATATTCAGCTGGCGTGGGGTCAGTATCGGCAATTGTCGTGGTTTAATAGCACGAACATCGATGAGTGTAGCGAAGACGACCCTCGAAAACAGGATGGTGTGAGAGAGAGAACAAGGCCAGCTGGTTTCATGATCGCCACGATCATATTTGACAGAATAGACACCGAAAATAGCTACCGAAGCCAAAAGGACAAGGAAGAGTCATCGAAAATATGTGTTTCATGCTAACACACATCTGACATAATCTCAACTAACCCCAACGCCATCCTTCATTCTATGCAACTAAGAAATCGCGTCATTCGACACAATTGATGCGTGGGACATGATACGCGTTGAGAGCACGTGATGGAATTGTTCGTGTGCGCCCTGACTCTGACATCGGTGTGGATACGAATGAATTTAATGACAGAGAGAAGATATGTCATCGATTGTCCTAAGCTACAAAATGATCGGTGTTTGAGCGTTTCAGAGGCCTCCTGATTCCATCAAAGATACGAATACAATAAAAAAGAGTACAACTCATTCTTCAATCAACTAGTCGTAAGGACCCTCCAGTAGCGTGGGGGAGTTTGTGGCCAACCGTTGATACTGGCGTCGTGGTTTCCGTGTGGAGTGCCTGGTGAGTCGCTCTCCCCTGGAAGTGGATCATGCTCACTCATCCTGAAACCACCGTCAATGATGATGCCAGAGTACCAAGTGTGGCACTCACCTGATATTCCTCAACAGGTTGTAACGGGTCGTCGCTTCATGACCACAATAGTAGCACCTTTCATCTATTCGAGCGAATAAGTCACCTTCGTCACAGAGAGGAAGAGATTGAAGTAGACTAAGTACAGCACTGACCATTATCCCCGCGAGGCCCCACCCGCGGTTCATACATATGGTCTGGAACACGATGCTGCAAATCTGGAGCACGGTCCAGGTCATAAGGATATCCTAGATATCTTGGACTCATCGGCCCACCATAAGCGGGAATCGGCGGAGCATGACTTGGACTCCTCGGAGCATACTCTCCCATCCTTATCTCAGCTTCAGTCATCGGAGCCGGCGTTCCAGCCAAGCTCATCGGCGTGTTCTCATTGATTGGCCCATATCGACAATCGGGTGAGGTCTGTTCCCATTTTGTCAGTTTTATATTGTGGTCGAGGATGATATGAGGACGATAGGGCAAACTTACTGGAAAGTGTGATGTTCCTGGCATCAAATGGGAAGGTCCTATTAGATCTGCGAAGGGATTACTAGGGGACCTCATTCCACAATTGATTGGAAATTGCTGTGGCCAATTTCCAGGAGAAATTGGGCCACCTGGAATGTTGTAGCTGTAGGATTGGCCTTGAATTTCCAGAGCCCAGGGACTTCCAGCTCCGACATCTTCCCATAGATCTTTGGCGTCTGGACCTCCCCATGGACTACTGCCACTGTATTGATAGGGGCCACTCATCTGAACTGGATCAGCAACAAAACAAGTTCTTGAATAGTATCCTTACGTTTGATTGTGATATCAAGAACTTGAAGGACAGTGCTATGTGGTTTCAGTGGGTAAGAGTTCAAGAGAGCATCAGGTTGTCGTCGTCAATTATACACTACGTTTCACAGCCACCCTGATCCAACCATGACAGAGTTTGATCGGGTCTGACTAGGTCTGACTAGGTGTGACCAGGTACCTAATCCGACCTAGTCACACTTGATCAGACTCCATCTAAGGTGTGATGATGGCAGTGCTCTTGTTATAGAATCACAATACACGGTGCCAGGTGGCAAATGACGATCGGTTAAAGAACAATGAATTGTGGCGAAAAGAAGTATACATTGTGGCGAGACACAACACGGTCTCGCAAGAGATGTCAACAAAATATTGCGGCCACCGGTCCAAATTATCGGGGCGAGCGCGCGTGCGGCAACGTAGAACAAGGCTGTGACTTGCCGGAAAAGGATATTCTAGTCTTTATTGCGAGCGTAGCAAAGAATTCTTCCAGACTCCTTCCCTAAAACGTAAAAGTCTCCAACAAACAAGGACAAATTCTGCGCAGCACAGATTGTTGCAAAAAAGAAATCGTCTACCAAGCGCTCAATTCTCCATGTTCCTCTTTGAAATCTGACAGATGGTATTGGATAGGATTATACCTCATAACCTGAACATTTCAGGGCTTAGGAGGGCCCATAGA
Source organism: Mycena floridula (assembly GCA_029320655.1). Taxonomy (NCBI): domain Eukaryota; kingdom Fungi; phylum Basidiomycota; class Agaricomycetes; order Agaricales; family Mycenaceae; genus Mycena; species Mycena floridula. The sequence goes on from JARIHS010000052.1 coordinate 268,014, forward strand.
GTGCGCTAGATATCAGGTGGCAGACAACTGTCACGTGTCAGAACAATAGCTGCTGACGAAAGAGATCTGACTGCGCAGCTCGCATCTTCGCGGGGCCGACGCAAATGTATTTTCGTATTCATCTGATTAGCAATACCTGCTTTACCCGTCTGTGTTTTGCGCCGGTATCCGAGCTATGGTAGTGGCGACAAATGTAATGCTTTTCCGGACATTTTCCCCACCATTTTTCATCCGATATTTTTGTTCCCGACGCAGTCTGAAGTAGTCCGGTTACGGTTACCGACTCTCTATGGCGGGGAGGGGAGGAACTCTCGATAGAGAAGACGCCTCCTCAAATTATCAGAGCATGATTGAGGACGCGGCAACTGCTCCACGAATTGACCAGTCCTTGGAATTCTCTGGATACTGACTGCGCCACACAATGGAACACGAGTCGTTGTGGCAGTGTTAAGTAAAGATTGAAAATGGTTTGTAATATTCCTCTTGAAGGACGCGAGCTGTGCCCGTTCTATTCAGCTCTTTCCTTCGTCTCCAGCTTCTTTTTCAGCTCTGCGCCCCTCCCAGCGATATACTTGAGATTCTCTCTTGGAATGGTGATTCCAAAGTATTCCTCGAGGGCAGCTGCTCTTTCCTCCTCAGTGTTCATGACTCTGAGAACCTCTGTATGTGTATCGAGATGCCGTTTGAGGGTGTTGCCCGCCATGGCAAACTTACCCAAGTGTCGCGTCAGCGGGGTCAGACCTTGATGACTTGATTGATCGATATCCCGATGATTCATATCGTCGATCGCGCGATGCTCCTCGTCACTGGCCCAGAAATACTTGGCGCAAACTACATTATCCCAAAACAACCCAGTTCTGAGACCCACGACGCTGTAATTAAAGCTCATAAAGTCGTTCGGGAAGAATTCATCCTCGATGAAGGAATACATCACCCGGGATGTTTCAATCTCCGATTGAAGTTGAGCCTTGTCCTTATGGAAAGATTCTAGACGCCACTCCAATGGCACTAGTTCCTTTGTCGCCGACTCTAATAAGGAAACAAGTGAATTAGTCCGCCATGAACAATCTAGAACATACTGATATCACAAACCAAGACTCGAATCGGCTCTCGCCGTCCTCCGGAGAATGTGGCGCTCAGACGGCGATGCGCCCATGACACTCTCGTCTTGTTGCAGAAGAATAGGACGAGCAGGACCACCACTGACATCAACCAGATATGTCTTGTTACTCGGTCCATCCTTCAGATCTGGCTGGACGAACAGAATCATGTGCACGAAGGCATGGAATATGGGCGCTACACCCGCTGGTTGTTCGTTGATCCTTCCGGAACTGGTGTAGACTCTGATTGAGAAATATCGGGTCACGTAATGGCATTGATTGAGATTAGGATGTACATACCTGAAACCTAGACCTTTGAGCATTTGGCAGAACAGTCCATTGAGGCCGAAACAATAGGATCCGTTGCCTTTGGATTTAACCATTCGAACGTAGAGTCCTTCGTAAGAGATATCCATATCATGTTCGGGTGTGCTGAGGATCGGTCAACATTTTGTAGAATCTGATATCCAGGTTACAGTAAGGATAACATGTCCACAGTAATGATAGAGAGACGTCGGACTGAAGATCCAGAGAAATACTTACTAATGCATCGGCGTATTCTCAAATGGAAAAGCAGTCAGGCTCAAACGCATCAGCAGGTCCAGATTCTCCAAGGAAGGAAAGAACGAGGAGATGAAAGCGGCATCTCGCGCTTCAGAGCCTTCGGTACCGGCAGAATCACTCTCACATCCAGGATACCCGATTCGCGCAAGCCAATTGATGATTTGAGAAGGGGAATACACTGATTCTGTTTTCTTGATCCACAGTCCCCCGTGTATGAGGCCTTTGACCGCTGGGACGACGTAAGATGAAGTTTTGGGCAAGACGAAGAATGTGGGAGTGACCGAGGACATGGAAGTCGATGACAAGTTCACATCAGTCACGCGTGATTGGTCAGGTTATAAGGTCCGGCATTAACGGGTACTGAAGGTTCAAGCGCCGTCAGATGGTTGAATCCCGCGTTCTGATCGCCGAGCCTGCCAATAATCTCAATAATAATATCGAAAAGAGATCTTGGGAACCAGTGATCGTGAACTGTCGACGCTGCAAGAACTATCATACAGACATATCTCGTCTCTTAGTGTTTAAAGCCGATTCAACCTGACTCACGTTCTGGAATAAAGATAACTAACTTGGTAGCTTGGGTGGCGAGGGGTGGCGCCAGTTTCACAACCAGGGTAACAATCAGCGCTTTGTTCTGATTCTGTGATCAGACGTGGAGCTGGACCCGCGTTACTACCCAGCGTATAAGTATGTTGGGGATATTTTGTTGCGTGTTTCAGCCCTACCACAACCCCCCGGAAATATGCCTTCCTCATATGCCACACAGGAAGATCCAGCGACCCTATGGTACGAGCAGTCCAACTATGTCTCTACCCATCTCGCAGCTATGGGATATGGTCAGGCTATTCATTGTCCTTCTGCTGTCAGTTTTGATTAGGCGCCAGGCATTCACATAGCGGTATACGCGATAGTGACCTATTACACAATCAAGACGAGAAAAACCTCGACGAAACCCATCTGGATTGGATGGCTGGTCTTCAACACGCTGTTATTTGCGTTGGGGACCATGAACTTGGCGACCACGATTGCGTTCAATCAGAATGCCTGGATAAATGAGCGCGAATATCCTGGGGGACCCTTTCGCTATATGATTGAGCAGGGCTCCCTTCCATTCGTCACGTTGGGTAATGTGGCTTCGATACTGGCGTCATTCCTGTCGGATGGGCTTCTGGTGCGTCTTCATCGACTTGTAGATGGAAAGAAGCGTCCCCTAACCACTCTGATAGCTATACCGTGCTGGCGTACTCTGGAATTTCACCTGGTATATCGTCCTACCTCCAGCAGGGTTCTTTGTTGCCTGCATTGGTACGTCCAATCTTGAATTGGGACCATTGATCTCTGACATGAGCAAACAGTCTTATCTATATTGACCGTCGTACAACTCGCTCTTCCGAACGTCCACATACCGCCGTTGTCACTCGCAGTCTGGATTGTCCTGATGATCCTCCCAATTTGGCTCACGGCCCTGATCGCCGGGCGCATTATCTATCACCGACGAACCATGAAGGACGTCCTAGGACCCGAATATGCCCGAACATACACCGGGATCGCAGCGATTGTCATAGAATCAGCACTTCCATTCACCATAATCTCGATAATCCTTCTCGGCCTTTTCGGTGACAACAACACCGGGCAAAATTTGTTGATCTCTTTAATGGTACAGGTCGAGGTACGTGTAGTTCTGTTCCTCCATCCGCATAACTGACTGATAATGTCGCGCAGTGTATCGCTCCGGAGCTCATTATTCTGCGCGTCGTGCTTGGACGCTCGTGGAAATCGAATACACTGGCTGGGAATGGTCACAAACCTCGCTCTGAGGTGGAGTTTGCCGCTCAAGGCGCTGATTCGCGATTCCTAGAAGATCAGCTTGCAGATGTTGTAGGAACGCAGTCGACCAGGAGTCAGACTCAAGATCAGCACGTTGAGAAGGACAAAAATCCAGCTGATTCGACGGTTTACGTAGTAGTTTGAATGGTTTCTACCCGAGTACTGATTGTCACTTTCATTTTTATCACTTTCATTTTCTTATTTGGAATGCGGAGTGGAAGGACTCCAGAGCCCTCGAGGCATGAACTCCACGAGTTCCGTAACAGGCGGGATATTCTTCGGGAGACAGATAGCGATTTGTAACGGGACATGGCCTCTGGGGGATAGAACTTGAACAGAATATTATCAATCCAATCCAGATATTTCACGTGCTCATTGCCTATAACAATAGATCGAGAACCTACTAGTGCTACTTGTGACTGATGACTCTATTCGGACTGTCAACGAAACTTTGCTCAGTTATTGAAGGAAATAAATATTATTGGGATTATTATCGGAGGTGAATTTTGCTTCTACGACGTATGTACCAGTGCAAATTAGCAGATTTTAGTAGGTATCTTGTTTTATTTCGAAAACACTTGCTTGCGATGTTCTTCGTTGTTTGCATGGAATTGCTACACCATCGGATGGCCACGCAACCTGCACAGACTGCATCTCCGAGTCTGTCCGAGGAGGACTCTGCTTGATAGAATGAGCATCAAAGGATGGCATAGACTAGTTCTACTCGCTCTGAAGGTCTATTGATGATTGTGAGGCTTTCAACTCGTACCAACCAAATTCTGTAAGACATACCATTCCGTTCCCTATTTGAGATAACCGGATGTCTCCCGAGTCGACAGATGGGTAGAGTACATTGGGTCTGTTCCTCCACGAGTCCCGTGCATTCAATCTTTAGACCTGTCAGCAGGGAAATAATGCCAGAAGAGAATATATGTACGAGCTGAGAATTGTGGTGAGGTAGAGTTTTGATAAAGACAAATCCCATGAGAAGAAGCTGTCGAGGGATGAGCCTGTAAAAGTGGTGCAATTACTGCTTGACTCACATTGTAGTATCCTATAGAAAATCTGTTAAACAGCGTCAAAGAAGGAGGGAAAGACCAGACCTTCAGAATTACAAAGACCAGAGCATCGGACAGTGCAAACACTGCCGTCAATGCACCAGTTTGGATTGTCACTATATCATATCCATGAGCTGTTCATCCCTGAAGTAATAGAGCCTACATCGGATGATGCGGTTGACATATGCGTCCAGGGAGGTATCAAAGCCACTCCTCCTGGTGTGCTTTAGGACGTTGATCAAACTTCTGATATAGACGAGTAATTGATGGCATACCAATGAATAAACCAGGACTCCAGTGATGATGACATCGGCCGCGGCAGATGAGACCAACCAGGTTACAGGGGAGGCGCGAAAGCCCGCAAATTGCGAGAAAGCGGGCTTCAATGCCACCTCGATCGTCGTGCGTATTGAAGCAACTACATTATGAGACACTGGACGGTCGAATATCATATGACTACGTACCAAATGAGACCATAGATATGAGCATGATGATACAAGTCCACACCCTTGTCTCTGTTATAACCATGATGCGCCAGGCCATCAATACTTGTACCGGCATTGATACAATACACTATTGTCTCAGATTCAGAGTCTTTAAATGAGAATCAGCAATGGACGCACTGTCATGATCGGGTCTGTGTCATGGAGTGTGAAGCGTGAGACTGAAATTTTGGGCTCAAGTTACGGACCTGTTCGTAGATCTAGATCAAAGAGTGTCAACAAAAAATCCGTCACAATAACATTATTACCGTCTTACATAATGGCATAACTGGGTCTATCAGGCCTGAATAGTATCTGTGAGCGAGAGACCACCCAAGAAATGGATATACGATACCAAATTGCTTGATAAGGGCTTGGTACATAGCCACCATGTTGAGCGAGGTGTTGACTGTGACACAGACAAATAGGAATAGGACCTTGAGGCAAATTAGCACAGGTCCACATCTCAACTGACATCCAGTCACAGACCAGGCCTCGAATCCAGAAGGAATCCCTGTCAAATCTACTCAGTATCACTCATGGAGTTGTTTATCTGAATGTACCTTTTTGATGAATGTCCATAGTAGGTGAAGGCCTGCAAGATCTATCAGTGATCTCTGACGTTTGAGACTTGAAAACCCCACTTGAACGACATTGACCTGGCATCGAGGTTAGTCTTCAAGGAATCGGAATTTGAGCCTGCCACGAACCCCGTATAAAGCCGTGCTGAAAAAGACCCCGACCAGTAAGGGCCCGTAACTTCGTAGATTCAGTTAGTACGGGACTCGAGGACAATAAATCGAATCAACTACATTTCTCCAGCTAGATCTTGCAGACTTGAGGGTGTTGCGTCTTGGAGAGATGGTGGCATGAGGGATGTGGCGGCGAGGCATTGACAACAGGAATGGGACATATAAAGGAAGATCATGAACGTAACGTGTTACGATCATGATCATTCGGCCAGGGAGAAATGGTGTTTTCGATAAGAATTTCTCACCAGATCTGGTTCTGCAGTATCCTCCCGAGGAGCAAACCTCCCATCTTTTCCATAGATTGATTGTTCGACAATATGACAAAGCTATTGACAGGTAGGCCTGGAATACCGACTCAACGTGTGGCTGCTTCTTGGGAGCCACAAGAGGCTTAATTGGGGGAAGAATGACGGAGAGATTCAGGCGGGCGGACATCACGGAGAATGGCAGGCGACCATTGGCTGGAACATACTTCATATTTGAGACAAAACAAACCGTGTAGAATTGTATAGCTCCCGCATTTTGTACGCCCTTGAGCTCCGTTCCCCTCACTGTCGTTACGATGGATGTATTGAGAAGGGATCATGCATGGGAAACTTTGGGCATATTGGGTTCAACGAAGACTGAGGTCACAATTGAACACTAACTTACACTAACTTGGAAGAGAGACTTCTCATTCTATGCATTAAGCCCGAAATTGAAGTTCTCCTATGACATATCATGAAGAGGGCGGAGAAGGGAAAGGATCACCGACGCCGCACATATATTTTCCCACGCCGATTTTCTCGATAGATTGCTTCGCATGATGTGGCGAGCGATAACACCCGAGACGACAATTGCTCAAACCGAAGACTGCGAGAAATGGCCAAATGACATACGTGTACTGGTCCACGGTCTTGGATCCCGCTGTTGAAGTTTGACATGAGACACCCGAAGAAAGATGGGGGTAGTCCCGAAGACCGGCGGCCAGATAACTTTCTCTTCCTCCTTTTTTTCCTACCACGACACCGCCGAGGAACCGTTGAACATCGTCTATGAAGACATAATGCATAAGATCTTGGACATTCATCCCTATTCTCTCACTATTCTCTGACTGTTTATACTTGTACGTTCCCTGATGCAAAAGCAGGATCATGTCTACTAGTAGTAGCCGCGGGGAATCACAGACTCCGGGATACGGCAGACAGAAACCTCCGGCAAAGTCGGCCTTGTATCATCTTGATTCTTGACCATGTTGGCTCGACACCTCCTGTGTCCTGGATCCTGGATCCCGCACACAATGAAATTTTTCTGCTTCCAAGCGAACAGAAGTCGATGTCATGACCCAAATGGTCTACTATACAATCTGAACCGTCTTCAGCTCTCTCATTTCAACGTGACGAGAAACGCCATTCTGTTTGGTTTCGCGATCAAGTTTCAGCGTGCACCGCGTTCGTTCGACGCTAGTGACTAACCTGATTTCAACCTGATCTTTGTCTACTCGCTTGTCCAGGCTCGAAGCATAGCCTGTTCATGTCGCAGTTGACACAACCACAGCGAACAGAGTTGCGCTTGTCAAATGGCGATGAGGGCGCTGCCGACGTGTCGGCATCACCGCATCATTTGTGCCCCGAGTCACACCTTGTTAGGGACCGCCGTCTATCATTCTTGCCTATAGATATGGACCATGGCCGGTGCCAAGTTGAATCTTCCAGTGGAAATATGGCGAAAAATTATATCTCTGCAAAGGCCTCAGTGTGTTTCCGCTGCCGCCATATAGCTGACTTCTTCTCGTAGCTGCCGACGCGGAGACAGAAGCGCCTACGTCTCACATGCTCGTTGCTTGACGGAATCATTCAACCCATTCTCTTCAGGCATATATTCTTGCCCAATAAGGTAGTCAATGCGTCGGATTGACCACCCGAAGAAGCCCCCAGTAGTACAGAGAGAAGTCGTGATGGCTTTAGCTCAAAATACAGCCAGGATCATCAGTCACATTCAGTCCTTAACGCTCAAACTACAGTTTATTTTAACAGAGGACATGCGAGAATAGTTGCCAAGCACAGCACTAAGGCGTCTGACGTGAGGCGTATCTTTCCTAATTGAGGTTCCCAAAGCCATCCAAGAGTTGACACCTCACGCTTTCATGTATCGCAATCTCTCTCCACGACATAGTGATTCTAGGACTTTCCTCTTTGATCAATCTGGGGTTGAGAGTGTTGGCAACTACGAAACTCCATGCTATTTCTGAGCCGATGTGGCACTGTACGAGGGCAGTTCCATGGGGAAGCATTCGAACTCTGCATATAGAAGCCTGCACGAAAGCAGCACTATTGATCTCCAGAACTTTCCTGAGGGCATTCATGATCTATGACTAACCGAGCTAGGACTTGGAGGCCAGCTACTTCTCGATGAAACTCCGTCGATTTCTGCGACACATGACGAAATTGAAAGCTTGCTACCAGATCTCGGGCAATCTTTGGACGACCCTTAAATATCATAAAGTATGTAGGTATTCTCCAGATTGAGGCACCCCGTCAACTATCGACCAGCTTCTTGCGACATCTTCAATCATTCTCGGGAGTGTACAAATTCAGGGTCACCTCATTTTCCCTCGATCCAGATGCTCGTGATTTCTTGTGGAATCAGGCACTGGTATCTCATTTCGGCGCTTTGAAACTCCTGATCCTGGATACAGTGCCCGTTGATCTAGATGTTCTCCCAAAATTCCATCGTCTAAGGACTTTAGATCTCAGCGTCGACGTAGTAGACCACTCGAGGAATTCACCGTACGCTCATGTTCTAACTGTCCCTGAAACGACTCTTCCCCCGGCCAGGAACCGCTCTGAACGCTCTGGATTCATTGGCCATACATTGCAAGACAGAATACTGGAGTTCCAGCCAGTTCATGCTGACATGTTTAATCCTGCTCTCGAAATTCATTTTGGATCTGGAACATACCATCTGTCTGTGGGATATCCGGTCAATGGGGCCTCAGAGGTTCGGTTCCTGCGGAGCGGGGAATAGATGATCCGTGTTGGAGATTATGAATCCAGCGTCATCGAGGGCATTCCGAAGCAGAACGTTGCTGGGCGAAGCAGGATTGCACCATGGTCTAAAGCGCTGGCTAACAAACTGAAGATTGCCATACAGTAGGATAGCGTTACACTGCTGGTAAACACGGACAGTATTCATAGAGGCCCGAGGATTGTATTCCTTTCTCGACTCCCAGAATGAACCACCACGACAAGCAGTGGAGTCCTCGTCTAGGTTATTTCATCCAATTCCTGAGCAGCTTTTCTCTTGCCATTTTTGTCTTGAAGACTCTTTAGTACCGATTGCACCTTTTTCCTATTGTAAAAGGGTGTCCGTGGCCCAGTCAGCCTAGCTAGCCAATGTGGAACGACATTCTCATGCCTTCATCAATATTTCAACGGATAGTTTTCAATCGGAGTCGAGGGATATACATGCCGAAGCTGCCGTACGAAACCCCGATCATTCCAGCTTCGAGCCGTAAACATTCTATCTCAACCGGACGATGTGGACCATAGTGGACAATGAGAGTTTCTGAGGCTCCCTAATGCGATAGCGTCGAATAATCGATCTGATGGTTGCTTGTACCATATTTTCCATCTGCATAAAAATCTAGCTCTGGTGGATAAAGCAACAGAAGTCGTACCTTAGACTCCTCAGCTGTGGCGATGGCGAGGTTACCCGTGGGAGCCATTCCTGGATGCGGTGGTGCTCATGCTGCCATTTGAGGTGAACATTGACCGTGAAAGAATGAGGATGGTGCGAAACTTTATCGTATTCTGCGCAAAGCCATCAGGAATGACATATTGATCTCCAACTCCGGCCCGGGAGTAGGCGATGTCAGATGTTTGAAGAGACTGGTGAAATTCCTTACCAGCGCCGCAGGAGAGCAGCTTGATCGGTCTAGGCAGAGACAGATTGGGAACCCATCGAGAATAGTGGCAGCTTCAGAAAGTGGCTGCAACATCGTGCGTTCAATTCCAACTCGCAAATCGATTCGTTTGAGGTTGAAACTTGAAATGAGCGCAGAGCGTCAGGGTGACGTCATCTCTGATCGATCTGATCGGCTGGAGATAAGATAATTCGTTGTCGGTGTGACCGCCATGTCACATCAACCTCACCGTCAACAAACCAACGCGCAATGGCTCGACAAACTGCGTTTATATGGAATGGTCTCCGGAACGAAGATGATAAATAGCAGGAAATCATTCCCTCCTTCACTGAATGGCATTCTGCCGCAGGCTGCGAAATGCGGTCAGAATTCAACGGCTGCTCACTCTCGCTTTGCGTGATGGCGTCCACGGATTCTCTTTAATCTCGTCATTCCTGCTCGATGGCCAGCCGGAGTAATCATATTCCTCGGTATAACCGAACGAGCCAAGCGAATCACGACCTCGACGGCCAGACTCCATCGGTACAACGGTATGTCTCCTTCTGTCTCCCTGCCAAAATGGGTTTTGACGTTGGTAAACAGGCTTACTGTGCCGTTGCATTGCGGTGACAGGCTGCAATATCAAAGTGCCTCGTCATAACGTTAGGGCCAGGTTGCAATACGAAGGATACACCGAGCTGCCAGCGGTATAACTTCCAGAGGAAAGGTCCCGAAATCATTGTGTAGCCTTTGGAGGTGCGTGATTCATTACATTCGCTATCCACACCAACGTCCTTTGCTAGTTTCCCCTTCGTTTCTTCAGCACCAAGAGCTGATGCCCTTCACCTGGGTCCTCAGGGATAAATTCTTCGTTTATCACGTCCAAACCAGCTTCATTCGCCCATTTCCGATAATCCTGCAACCCAGCTTGCTGCCACCACATCTTGACATTCTTTTCTGCTCCTCGCCATCCATCAATCTCGCCCATCCAGGGCGTGATTCCTACGATCATGATGCAATGTCCGTCCTGATCCAACCAGGTCCCAATACGTTTGATGAGCGAAGGCTGCTCTTCAATGGGAATATGAATCAGGACGTAGAGTGCGAGGATACCCACGAATCGCGCTTGCGGGAGTAAAGTGGTCGACGTGATATCGGCGTGTACGAAGGTCCCTTTTGGCACCAATCTCTTTGCTCGTTCGATTTGAACTAAGCTGAGGTCTATCCCAGTCACGGCGTACCCAGCTTCAGAGAGCATTTGCGCTACAGGCACACCGCAGCCACAGCCAATGTCCAGGATCTCGCTGGGCGGTGGTGGGATCAGAGATTTCATCAAGTCGATCCATTTGAGATAATTCTCCGGAACCTCGTCGTCCTTGCGGTATAGATGGGATAGAGCGTTGTATCCTGTCTCCACAATCTCTTTGGGGTCTCGAGACATGTAGGGCAAGGTAAAGAATCAGACTTTAAAAGATGACTCGAAACTGACAGTGATTACTTACGTGATCTGATTATGTTATCGTGCTAAATATATCTTATTGCACCATCTTTGCCTCATGCTCCATCAATCTCAGCATGTTGTTTCGAGTCTATGACGGAAGATCTCGCGCGCGTTCCACCGCACAGGACGCGTTCGTCGCCCACCGCTTCCAGGATCGAGAAGGGCGTCCCACGAGCATACCTATGAGCAAACCAGCTATTCTCACGCTCGAAATAGAACAGCATATTCGGAACCGATAGTCCTTAGATCTCCACAAGTCCTTTATGGATGTGGACCATTCTGGAGGCAATCACCCGCCACCGGAACGGCGAGGCCGATGTTCATCAGCCCGATAGAGTTGCGCTGGGCCGATAATACTCGGGCAAACTGGTACAGTCTCACCTCGCCGTTCATTCGCGATCCCCTGGACCGGTAGTGTAACCCCAAATCGGGTAAAACTACGTCCTATCCCTATGCTCGCACAATTGATGCCGCTACAGAAAATTTAGCTCAAGTTCTTACCTCCCAAAGCTATCAGTGAGGGGGAAGATGCGGTGGAAGCAGCCAAAGGCCGCTATTTTGTTCAGGCTGCACAGTATTTTCCGATCCGGGTTGAGGGCAAGTTGCTGGGATGTTGAGGAGAGCGGTCAGATATTTCCAGAGAGCATCCTGCTTGATGTGGTGCGGTATCGAGGGTACATCGTCAAACTCGCATGCGATATATGCTGCTGAGACCTTGATTGGGATGCGGAGCCTCGTGGCGAGAAAGCCTGCCAGATAGCTCGCAAAGAAATCCTTGAGCGAGGACGTACGCTGGAGGATGAAGTTGAGGCTCGTGAAGAAAAGTTCAAATCGTATGAGAGGGATTCTGACAGTGAAGAGGGAGAGAATATGATTCAGACTGGGGTGTTGGGGCTTTGGAAATATGATGCTATGCTTTCAGAATATATGCCATACCATACCTCTCTGATCTATCTATCAAGTCATTGTTGCTCTTGTCATTGAATTATTTGGGTTTCCTTGGGTATCTCAGGCTCGAGTCAAATCGTTGGTCTACAGTATCCCCCTCATTGGATTTTATATCGGTACCTGGGTGCTCCCAACGTCGAGACTCGCAAAATATTTTCCGCCACAGTTGCCAGCCACCACCTTCAAAAGCTCGGCACAATCATGTTTCTGGTATAGACGGTGCTCAACTTGGAGCTGTATCAGGCGCGCGGTCTCTTCCGCCTATGAACTTCGTGAGATTCTTTATTCGAGACGCATCAATGATCAGGCACGGTAAATCCTTCAATCCTTCTGGTCATGGGAGCTCTTCTGGATTCCGAGCAACTTATTGCGGTATTCGCCAGAACCAGTCGAAACCACCGAGAAACGTCGAATCATTTCAGTGCTGGGCCCAAAGTCTTAGTGATGGTCCTAGCCCGACTCCTGGGACCCGGATATGCCGACGCCCCATGTGAAACCTCGGGAAAAGGTTTTCAAACAGCCGACGGCCCCTGCGCGAGGCAACCTGGAATGGTATGGAATTATCAAGTGTGTCTTACATAGCTTACTACTGATTTACTGGTTCACTATTAAAATTAGGGCTTATGGTATACAGGGAAAAGGAACTGGGGTTGAAGGGTGGGAAATATCTCGGGTGTCTTCATCTTCATTTGCCGCTTCAGAGTCCAATGCTCGCCTCGTCTCCCGGGGACAATCTCACAGGTGGGACACTTTTTCCTTTTGCATTGACTGTATCATATATCAGTTCGAGTGATGGAAATATAGAAAAAGAGAACACGTGCGTGCAACGAGGATCTTCCTCAGTAGCATTTTTCCTGTCACATTTGACCTTGCGCTTCCGACAGAAGAGACATGCAGCTGGCTGCTTTGTCGTCTTCTTGACTGGATTTTCTGCGGTGTCACTTGGAACAGAATGCTCGTTCAGTTGGAAGACGAGTTCAAGGTGAGATGCTGATTGGTCAGGTTCTGGTATGTACATCGGTTGTGGCGTGTGGCGATAGAAGACTGGATACGGGGCTGGTGAATCAGAGTGCGCCCGACTGATTGGGCCGATGGAGGACTCGACTCCGAGTGATTCGAGTTCAACGTGAGATGGGGTTTCATCTGATTCATAGAAGGCTTGTTGCGTATGGAGATAGAAGGACGGATCCAAATCATATGAGACCGGAGATTCAGAGTGACTGCGACGAATCAAGCCAATGGTTGAACTGAACTCTAGAGATTCATTAGCAATCCCTTCCGTCTTAATCTGGTGGTGCTCGCTCGCAGGTCGAGTGAGATCCTCATATCTCTCGTCCTGAAAGAAGAAGAAATGTTGCTCGGCGGGAGTGATACTCGGCAAGCTCGTGTTCGAAAGCATGCTGGGCCTCGAACTGATCGAATCGAGATATGCTGTAGCCGGACAGGCGAGAGAGAAGGATTCAGTGCTTTCACAGAAAATCCCGATGTCCAACAATGGGGATGAGGATGATTCCAATGATTCGGACATCTTATAAATGAAGGCTTTAGTGACACTGGGGGAACCCACTAAAATGCGCTCACGGGCTCGGCGAATTGTTCGGGCGTCAATGGACCCACTTCCCAAAGCCAAGTTCCTGGAGAGGGTTCAGGAATAGATTTTATTTCTCTTTCCAGCTTCAGAAATTCTCCAAAGTCCCCGAACAGCATGGGATCGTCCCATCCATCAGTTTTAGTGCGGGTTTGTCGCTGGGAAATATTCGGCAAAAGAGATATTGAGGGTGAACGGCATCTATCGAGGAATGCAGCGTCTGTTTCCTGATGTGGAACATATCCGTCAGCTTGGTTCCTAGACTACCAGACAGAGACTCACTTGGGAATGTGAGAAGTCCATGAAAGGATTCGGAAATGAACAGAAATTAGAGGGATCAAGGGGGGCACGATGGTTTGATTCTAAGAGCGTGTAGTTCATCATGCGCTGTGATATCTGAGGAATCGTCGCCGAGGATGGCCGTGCGAATGACTGGGATTGGCTCATCCAGTCTACTGATCCACAGTCTGTGGGAAAATATTGAGTCGAAGCATAATTTTGCTCGTACATGGAGTGAATGGATGAGTGATGGGCAGATCTCGGATGGGGTGGATTTGATGCTTCGAAAGAAGCTAAGTATTAGTTAAATATTCTATATTGCCAAGGTCACTGGCTGCTCATGGTTGCCGGAACAATGTAGGCGTCGGTCTTCCATATCGACCTTGTATTTTCCAAATCACGACGAACGACCTTATACTCCAACGTCGGCAGGGACCTCGAGATCTATGGTCGTCCTGCCGACATCCGGGATCACCGCATCGTCAGCAGAGCCTTTCAGCGTCTATCTAAAATCACATTCGACGAATGGGTCGGATTATCAACCCATTGACTATTTCATTTTAACAGGAAATGAATAGTGAGTTTCAATATGCTTCTGCCAAAAAAAGTCAGGATGCAGTTTTCCTTGGCACCTACAAGGCCGAATTTCCGAGCGCCGCGGACTTTCTTGGGCGTGTTGCCGGCGGCCATCAGGCGCTCAGGCTACACTGATAGCGAGAGAGACCGCTTGGAGGACAGTTCTCAGGGCTGGTAACGGTTGAGATGAAACAGCAAACTCATCGATGACGCAAGACTCTGAGAAAAGGCCACTGTGTCCGGTCAAGAGGACTCCAAGATTGGGACTCGTTGAAACCAAATAAGGATAATCACGTACCGCTCCTGTCATTCAATGCAATCATATCTGACCCTTGCAGGCTGAGCAAGTATGCGATTCTGGTCCTTGTCTTGTTAGTGATTCTTCTGTTCCGAAGTTGTGGAAAGGCTACTCATACGACATAGCTCGGACCCGAAGGCTATACCAAAACCACCAAAGATAGAGTCCACTGCCGAAGGAGTATCAATCATCGATTCACGACCTCCTGATGTCCATTGGCCGAGACGATCTGCTCCACCTTCTCGGGATCAAATTCCTGACTCTTCGAAGCGCCTTGGACCACTTCGTGTTGATGATGCTGTTGAGCCTATAGCGCCCAGCTGCCGATGCACCACTATTGTCTGTAATGTCCTTAATGATGCTGGATTCATCATCTGCAACTTGATTCATCCATTCTCCACTGCAATTCTCCCAAAAGCGAAGCTCATCGACCTCATTCTCATCTGGTCCATATCCAAGATACAAGTTTCCGGTTTCCCACCAAAAATGTATCTCGAGCGCTGGATTGAACATCCCAGCATGAATTGGCCTGAACTCGAGGATTGTGTCTCGCAAGATTTGCCCTCGGAGCCCTGGGCGCACGAGATAGTTTCTTGCTGAGGCGAGAAGGCGCTCTAAGGATTGAATGTGTGAGACAGCGTGTTTGGCCATAATAGTGTGTCATAATTAAAATTTAGCTAACTTTGCATAAAATCCTGATTTTCCATCTAACTTGAGAAATCCTCCATGTTTGACGCAGATCCGTGAACTTTGAAAAGTTTGATCCGGACCTTGGGACAAACCCGCAAACTTCAGAAACATTCCATGTTCAGCATCGACATCCCATGTTTGAGATAGATCAGCAAACTTCTAAAAAATCTGATGCGAACTTCAGAAATTCCCCATGTTTGGTATTGACATCCTACGTTTGACTTAGATCAGCAAACTTCAAAAATCTGATGCGAACTTTCAGACCGACTCTGCGAACTTCATATTGAGGCAAGAAAAAGATATGGTCTATTGATCAATCTTGTGGGCATGTGAGGTAGTCTTTGACTTTTTGCCCGTCCACATGATTCCCAAAAAGGAAACACAACACATGACCTCACGAACCACAAACCAGTTTGATGACATGTCAGGTTCTCATCAGCCGAAATGCCTCGTGTGACTCACATAACCTGGTAAAGTTGACAGCTGAGTATGCCCCAATGGCTCAGTTGTAATAACAGCTGGATAGTACTGTAATACTAGCTTGAGTGGTGCTGGTTCAAGCCTGGATAAGTGTTTTCTTTTTGAAGCTCTTGCCTGAATAGATCTGACCTTGGAGATTCTCCATATCTGTTGAAAGCAGGGACAAGTCTTTAGCATGCCCATCTGAGACTCCCGCAGCTTGGGGGACCCCCCAAGCTTGCGAGGGTGGGGAGGGGGAGCGAGTGATGGATACTCTTCCCGCAACTTCGGAAAGACCTGACCTGGCAAATAAATAGTCACAAGATATGATATTCTTGAACAGGATGGATTATACACAGGGAGAAAACCCTTTGAGCAAATAATTTCAAATACCTTCGGTTATGAACTGGTTCATACCTCACATGTTGAGTTTCCTTTTTGGGAATCACGTGGATGGGCGAAAAACCGCCAAGTGTATGTGAGGTAATAATCATCTAATTCAGACTAAGATGCCCAAGTCTGTAGTGAAGATGGAACCCAAAGGCAAGGTTTGAACTCAGTTCATGGCAGTTGATTGCTCATAATTATGAGTTCACAGCAATGAGACAGCCAGTTGGATTCTTGAGACCCAAACATGGAAACTGTCAATCTGAATATGACATGGAAACTCTGAACATTACAAACTTTGAACATGACATGGAAACTCTGAACATGACATGGAAAATCTGAACATTACATGGAAACTTCAAACATCACATGGAAACTAATCTGAACATGGACACTTTGGATCTGAAGTTGGAAAATTTCAATGCCAAGTATGACTCATTTTCTCTGAAGTTCAATAAAAAACTGACCCTGAAGTTGGAAATTTTGACCTCAAGTTCGCATTTTTCACCCCAAAATCAGGTCCAAGTATGCTGAAAAAGTCACTTTTTGAGCCCAAGTATGCTGAAAATGCCTAAAAAGTGGGTTAATTTTGACACACTATTATGGCCATAAGCGTGCAAAAGTATGGCAGTAATAGTGTGTTTTGGCCATAATAGTGTGTCATAATTAAAATTTACCTAACTTTGCATAAAACCTTGATTTTCCATCTAACTTGAGAAATCCTCCATGTTTGATATTGACCTGCCATGTTTGACACAGATCCGCGAACTTCAAAAAGTTTGATCCGGACCTTGGGACAAACCTGCAAACTTCAGAAACATTCCATGTTCAACATCGACATCCCATGTTTGAGATAGATCAGCAAACTTCTAAAAAATCTGATGCAAACTTTTGGATTGATTCTGCGAACTTCAGAAATTCCCCATGTTTGGTATTGTCATCCTATGTTTGACTTAGATCAGCAAACTTTCAAAAATCTGATGCAAACTTTCGGACTGACTCTGCGAACTTCATATTGAGGCAAGAAAAAGATATGGTCCATTGACATGATTCATCTCCTTCTGTCCAATAACTCTGAGTCCTGAAGCCAGAAAACATGCTGTACATGTTGTGTGCGACAATTTACACTGATATTACTGATTCCATGTGATATTTCCCACCCATCACATCAATCTTGTGAGCATGTGAGGTAGTCTTTGACTTTTTGCCTGTCCATGTGACTCCCAAAAAGGAAATGCAACACATGACATCGCGAACCACAAACCAGTTTGATGACATGTCAGGTTCTCATCAGCCAAAATGCCTCGGGTGACTCCCATAAGCCGGTAAAGTTGACAGCTTAGTATGCCCCAATGGCTCAGTTGTAATAACAGCTGGGTAGTACTGTAATACTAGCTTGAGTGGTGCTGGTTCAAGCCTGGATAAGTGTTTCCTTTTTCAAGCTCTCGCCACTGAGAAGATCTGACCTTGAAGATTCTCCATATTTGTTGAAAGCAGGAACAAGTCTTTAGCGTGCCCATCCGAGACTCCCACAGCTTGGGGGACCCCCCAAGCTTGCGAGGGTGGGGAGGGGGAGTGAGTGATGGATACTCTTCCCGCAACTTCGGAAAGACCCCACCTGGCAAATAAATAGTCACAAGATATGATATTCTTGAACAGGATGGATTATACACAGGGAGAAAACCCTTTCAGCAAATAATTTTAAATACCTTTGGTTATGAACTGGTTCATACCTCACATGTTGAGTTTCCTTTTTGGAAATCACGTGGACAGGCGAAAAACCGCCAAGTGTATGTGAGGTAATAATCATCTAATTCAGACTAAGATGCCCAAGTCTGTAGCAAAGATGGAACCCAAAGGCAAGGTTTGAACTCAGTTCATGGCAGTTGATTGCTCATAATTATGAGTTCACAGCAATGAGACAGCCAGTTGGATTCTTGAGACCCAAACATGGAAACTGTCAATCTGAATATGAGATGGAAACTCTGAACATTACAAACTTTGAACATGACATGGAAAATCTGAACATGACATGGAAAATCTGAACATTACAAACTTTGAACATGACATGGAAACTCTGAACATGACATGGAAAATCTGAACATTACATGGAAACTCCAAACATCACATGGAAACTAATCTGAACATGGACACTTTGGATCTGAAGTTGGAAAATTTCAATGCCAAGTATGACCCATTTTCTCTGAAGTTCAACAAAAAACTGACCCTGAAGTTGGAAATTTTGACCTCAAGTTCGCATTTTTCACCCCAAAATCAGGTCCAAGTATGCTGAAAAAGTCACTTTTTGAGCCCAAGTATGCTGAAAATGCCTAAAAAGTGGGTTAATTTTGACACACTATTATGGCCATAGTGTGTCAAAATTAACCCACTTTTTAGGCTTTTTCAGCATACTTGGGCTCAAAAAGTGACTTTTTCAGCATACTTGGACCTGATTTTGGGGTGAAAAATGCGAACTTGAGGTCAAATTTCCAACTTCAGGGCCAGTTTTTTGTTGAACTTCAGAGAAAATGAGTCATACTTGGCATTGAAAATTTTCAACTTCAGATCCAAAGTGTCCATGTTCAGATTAGTTTCCATGTGATGTTTGAAGTTTCCATGTAATGTTCAGATTTTCCATGTCATGTTCAGAGTTTCCATGTCATGTTCAAAGTTTGCAATGTTCAGATTTTCCATGTCATGTTCAGAGTTTCCATGTAATGTTCAGATTTTCCATGTCATGTTCAAAGTTTTGTAATGTTCAGGGTTTCCATGTTTGGGTCTCAAGAATCCAACTGGCTGTCTCATTGCTGTGAACTCATAATTATGAGCAATCAACTGCCATGGACTGAGTTCAAACCTTGCCTTTAGGTTCCATCTTTGCTACAGACTTGGGCATCTTGGTCTGAATTAGATGATTATTACCTCACATACACTTGGCGGTTTTTCACCCGTCCACGTGATTCCCAAAAAGGAAACTCAACATGTGAGGTATGAACCAGTTCATAACCGAAGGTATTTAAAATTATTTGCTGAAAGGGTTTTCTCCCTGTGTATAATCCATCCTGTTCAAGTATTTATTTGCCAGGTCGGGTCTTTCTGAAGTTGTGGGAAGAGTATCTATCACTCACTTCCCCTCCCCACCCTCGCAAGCTTGGGGTCTCCCAAGCTGCGGGA
This sequence comes from Mycena floridula, assembly GCA_029320655.1. NCBI lineage: Eukaryota > Fungi > Basidiomycota > Agaricomycetes > Agaricales > Mycenaceae > Mycena > Mycena floridula. Next base: position 287,580 of record JARIHS010000052.1, read on the forward strand.
GTCTCAGACAGGCATGCTAAAGACTTGTTCCTACTTTCAACAGATATGGAGAATCTCCAAGGTCAGGTCTTCTCAGTGGCGAGAGCTTCAAAAAGAAAACACTTATCCAGGCTTGAACCAGCACCACTCAAGCTAGTATTACAGTACTACCCAGCTGTTATTACAAGTGAGCCATTGGGGCATACTAAGCTGTCAACTTTACCAGGTTATGTGAGTCACACGAGGCATTTCGGCTGATGAGAACCTGACATGTCATCAAACTGGTTTGTGGTTCATGAGGTCATGTGTTGTGTTTCCTTTTTGGGAATCACATGGACGGGCAAAAAAGTCAAAGACTACCTCACATGCTCACAAGATTGATGTGACGGGTGGGAAATATCACATGGAATCAGTAATATCAGTGTAAATTGTCACGCACAACATGTACAGCATGTTTTCTGGCTTCAGGACTCAGAGTTATTGGACAGAAGGAGATGAATCATGTCAATAGACCATATCTTTTCCTGGCCTCAATATGAAGTTCGCAGAGTCGGTCTGAAAGTTCACATCAGATTTTTGAAGTTTGCTGATCTAAGTCAAATGTAGGATGTCAATACCAAACATGGGGAATTTCTGAAGTTCGCAGAATCGATCCAAAAGTTTGCATCAGATTTTTTAGAAGTTTGCTGATCTATCTCAAACATGGGATGTTGATGTTGAACATGGAATGTTTCTGAAGTTTGTGGGTTTGTCCCAAGGTCTGGATCAAACTTTTTAAAGTTCACGGATCTGCGTCAAACATGGCATGTCAATATCAAACATGGAGGATTTCTCAAGTTAGATGGAGAATCAGGGTTTTATGCAAAGTTGGCTAAATTTTAATTATGACACACTATTACGGCCAAACAAAAGCAATGGCTAGAAACCAAATGAATCAAATCCACAGTAAAAGATACAGTACATAGACTTGCTACGAGTACTGTCGCTTCCTCCACGTCGATGCTGAGATCCAAGGTTCGGAGACAACGAAATTGTAGGAGAACAGAGAGATCAACCCGCACTGTGTCGAGGATGAGGACTTCCAATGTGTCGAAATGAGGTACCAGTGCATGATTCAACAGGAAGTCTCGGTCTTTTTCCGCGAGCGAGAGAGAGCTGAGCAAGCTGAATCTCCGAAGTCCTGAGAATGATGCAACATACCGCCAGAAGGCAGGAGATAGTTGCCGAGGTGCATCAATATCAGGAATGCATATTCTGTGATGTTCAAGAATATTCCAAAGATCCTTCGACATCAAGTGACCCGCGTCCAATTTCGTTAGGTGCTGTCATCGACAAGCAGATAACCAGCAATTCCCAATTCGGCGAGTTGTATATCCTGGATGTCATTAGGAAAGTCCCTGAGATCGATAGAGCTGCTATCGTGGACTGTAATATGTATAGTGTGGATCTTCGCCCATGGCGCTCCGTTCATCTGATGCCATATGGACCTCAAATTGAACTGGATGCCTTCTGATGTGGCCAATATTATCAAATCGACAGTGATCACAGATGACGGAAGTCTCGGGAACACCATGTCGTTGCGCGAATCTGAGTTAAATGAAAGAAGCGTGACATCCACGAGACTACCCAGCGTCACAATGGCAGCAACTAATGGCACTGGCGGGTTGTACCAGATTTCCTACCTACGAATCAATATCAGCGGGAGAACTCAACGAAACAAAGGAAAAGCTTTGTACATCAGACTCCTTAGCTCAGTCAACGACGAAATCGCCCTTGGTAACCATTCTTCAATCTCTTCTGGTAGGAAGAGTTGAGGTTTGAGTGTCAATGAACGAACATGACTCGAAATCCCGGTGGTATTCTGCGCCAAAGCCATCACAGCTTCTCTCCGTCTATGGGCTTCTTTGGCCGGATAATCAGAAGCTCTGAGGACGTCGAGATCACCATGAGCGAGGCTGAGATGCTTGAACAGCTCACCACGAATAACACTGTTAAAGAATGAGCATGTCAACCGCAGGCGCTTTTGTCTTTGTGTGGGTAACTGGAGTTATAGGTCAGCTATGAGACGGCAGCGTGAATACGAGTGCTTTACAAAGTCACGATTTCATGCCAGATTTCAACTGGAATCTCGTTGAAACGGGTATTGGCCATTCGAATTAGATTTGCGGGCGCTAATTCAGGATGAACGTTGCGACCCGTGAGAATATTCCGGAGAGCCTCCTGGCCTAATGGAGATGGCATCGGGACTCGGGAGCACCACTTCCTTACCTGGCCCCACGGCAGCTCTGAGGAGTTGCGAATGGAAGTGAGACAGATTTTGAACCAGCATGTAAAAAAGACTTCGGCGACCAATGTAACCAAACATCAGCGAGTCAGGTCAACCGATGTCATAAGCATCGGAAGATCCCCACAACTTGTCAGCGCCACAATTTCAATTGCAAGGGGAGATCTATTGAATTCGGCTCCCATCTATCTCTACACCGCTGCGATCCAAGCCAAAAAGTGTGGCAAATGAACAGATCCGGGACCACCACCATCAATTTTTCGGAATCGTCTTTTCGGCGGCTAGCGAACCGCTCACTTCACCGGAATAAAAGAAAAGAAAAGAAATCACACTGTTTATGGCAAGGAAAAAGGATTATGCCCTCCTATGACTGGGACCTGTATATGCTGGTGCTCAGAGCGCCAGTAGGGCGTCAAGACTAATTGAGCAAATTTGCCGGCTGGCGGAATCAGTTTGTCCCGACTATCACATGGACCAGCGCCATCAGCTCCCAAAATCCGATTCCGCCCTCAGCGCTCCGATTCTTCCCACTAAAGGTCCCGCTGGCCTCTTTGTCATGGTCTTCCAAGAACCACAGTTGATGGTCAGTTCAACAAGAACACGCTCAAGACTGCTAAGGATCTGAGCTGGCAGCATGTGGCAATACCTCACTATGCAGCCAAACATTTTTGAACCTTGCACCGGGAACCCAGCTTGACCTGGGAATTCCTATGTGTGCTGTGATTGAGTGTTGCTCCCACCATTTCATACATACATATGACCATGTTGTCTAGCTTGCTCTATGCTGGTTGTTGCCTTATCAGGACCTGGCCGTGTAATTCTATCCATCTGCAAAGTTGGGTCTAGAGTTTCGCCTGGTAGCATTATCCATCTGATGACAAACCATTCCAGCTCTTCAAGTTGTCTCTACTCCATTACATATGCATCATTGCAGCCACGTACCCAAATCCTTCCTAGAGCTCAGAATTACTTAGTGAAAATGGTACTTGGCTGAATGACCTCATATCTCAGAGTCAGCAAAGCCGCTGTCTACTGCTCCCGTGAATGTCAAAAACGAGATTGGAAGGAGGGGCATAAATATATGTGCTTCGTGGCAGCTTCCGGGCGCAAAAGCAAGTTCTGTCATTCGAACCAGTCTCTGAATTGATCTGCCCTTGTATAGTTCCTGCTCCACATGCTGCCCTACTCATGAACAAAGATGCCATGTTCTCCATCACGGCATTGGTGGAACGAGAGCTTGATTCCCGCAACTATGAATTTCGCGGAAGTCTCTAGAAGCTTTTGAGACGTCATCCGAATCGCATCCGGGTACCGCACTACAAGCGGACTGTCGAATGGCGCCACCGGCAGTTTCTGTTGATTTACCCAACGTCTATAGGTTTGGTCACAAGGAAAATGATGAAGAAGAGAAAGCCATAATGGAAACAGATAACAGGTCAACCCAGGGAGGATGCTCTGTGCTCATCATTTCTCCCTGGGGAGACGAGGACAACGTCAAGGTCTGGTGTGCGCCTGACTTGCCTTACCTGCCTGATATCGTTGCCGAGCTGATGTCTGAAGGTCGGTAGAATTATTCGAAATACTTTGCTCACCCAGTGTGAACGTCAACCTTAAATATTCACGAAGCTAGGAGCCTAGAGGTGAAAATTAAACTCGCTCATTAAGTTAAACCCGGGTGCTCTTGACTCTGAGGGAATTTATACCTTCAGGGTACGGCACCGCCAGTTGACTGACTGTTCTTATCATCTGTCCACTACCACTTGCAGTTATTGTCAGAATGCATCTAGTCCCTCAGAGCAAGCATCCCGGTGAAGAGAAGAACGGCGAAGATAGTATTGCGGGAGGTCAAAAGGGTAAGGTACGACACACGTAAATACGGCTCTATGTACGAGAAACCGTGTGAATAAGTACCGCGGATCCTGCGATGACATGCCCGAAGAAACACGAGGCTTGAGCTCGCTCCGAAACCAGGTGGGAATAAACATTCCTCCTGACACCCTCCTTCGAGCGAAAGCATCTAGAAAACCCAAATCTGGCTCCAGAGTTCAGCCAGAAAAGATCTAACCCTCCTTCAAACTAAGGCCCCATGAATGCGCCACAATAATATCACCGCGGAGATGGTGAAAATGTGAACCGGTCATGATGCTCGGGGTGCACGTAAGTTGCCGACCAAAGTGACAGATTCACCGGAATAGGAAATGGGAGATGTCGACGATCAATGAGAAAAGATGTCGGCACCGAGGGAAGGAATGTTGAAGTTGCCGAGTGGAATGAGAACCACCGGGCAAGGAAGAATGAATGTTCAGTCAAGACAGATGCTGAAATCAATGTCTGACTGGTGGAAGGGGAATCAGGTTCCAGTGCTGGGAATGATTCCGAATAATGAAGTGACATCTGTGAAAATGGAAAGGAAAGATGTCGTCCTGGAATTCCGTGGAATGCTGTTTGAGGAAAATACAGCTGGCACGGAAGGAGATGATGAGTGTGCCAAATGGACTGGAGAGTCATCGACACAAGGAGAGTTTCAGTCGAGACAGATGCTGGAATCAATGTCTGACTGAAGAAGTGGCGAGCAAGGCAGAATGGACTGTCTGCAATGAAGTCGGCCACAGGGAATGGAAAGCAACTGTATCAAACGATAACAGCTGCCTGAGAGGAAGGTTGGTTTGTCGGAAAGAGCCGACGATGACCGCGAGAATGAGCGCTAGATACCGGCGCCGCACGAGAAGCATGAGGCTGCAACGGGCCCGCTGGACCATATAGATCACAGCTCCGCGAGAGACGCATTAAGGTTGCGACAACCTTTGCTGGACCATGGAGGTCACAGCACCGCTGGAGAATGCACACCGTGCAAACATGGCACCACCTGGAAATGGCCGCCAGGTCGATAACGTTGACCAATCGGCTAGTGCTCACCAGCTGGAGGACCCTTTTGTGTCAGAATGCATCTAGTCCCTCAGAGCAAGCATCCCGGTGAAGAGAAGAACGGCGAAGATAGTATTGCGGGAGGTCAAAAGGGTAAGGTACGACACACGTAAATACGGCTCTATGTACGAGAAACCGTGTGAATAAGTACCGCGGATCCTGCGATGACATGCCCGAAGAAACACGAGGCTTGAGCTCGCTCCGAAACCAGGTGGGAATAAACATTCCTCCTGACAGTTATTTCTCACACTGTCTGACTATGGAGTCCTTTCAATGTCTCGGGTGCACTGTTGCCGGTTTCCTTGTGATATAAAGATGTCATGCATTCGTGGTCTGCAGTCATTAGCCCCAGGGGTATAAAAGGAGACAGCGAGGGAATCTGAATCGTTACACCCGTCCTCTATTATAAGACACTTCATGTATTCAATCCGAGCACCCCCGTCCTCTATGGATCCTGTCATAAATTTACTGGAGTTTGTGGTGGTCAATTCGGTGAGTCCTCTACACGAATTCCACTTCATTTTGATGCGAATTCTCATTTGAACTTGTTTTTTAAGTATATAATTGGTTCGTCTGATTCCATATCCAATTCGGAGTAGCTCTTGACATAGCTATCCAGCTGGATGTGTCACCGTCGTCATTTGGGACAGCCTTCTGACTTTGGGGTTAGAAGTCTCTCTGGTCTGGTCGCGGCAGTCGTGGTCGCTGGGGAAGGTGCTCTTTGTGCTGGCAAGTCTTTTCGTGGAAAATATGTCAATTGTTTTGCTTATGTCAAACAGAACCGATACGTCCCGCTCTTGTTTCTCACAGTGGAAGCTATTTGTATGCCAAAACATTGTTTATCACATTGTTGTGCTTCGCTAATTCTTCCATGATAGTTCTTTGGGATCCAACTATACTGCCCTCTGATAGCAATGTGAGTTTTGCCTACCGTATTCGAAGTAAGACGATTCTCAAGGCTGTAGTCGTATGTCTCCTGCATCGTACTCGGAAAGGGAAAGTAACCTGGTTTCAATAGCTGTCGAATCCACAATATCGTGCGAGGTGCCTTGCAAACTCTCGTTGTTGTGACTGTGCAGAGTATGGCCAAATTGTCATGGGCTTCGTTCCAGTACTGAAAAAATTTCCTAAGCGTTTCTCATAATACGTACCTATGCGTTGTATCGTACCAGGGTCGCTCTGTATTCCCTTGGATGCCTCTTGATCATTCCAAGCATCGTCGCTTTCGCCCTCGCGTTACAAATCGCCATGGCTGACTTCCCACAGGAGTCTCCATGTACATTTTCTTTCTCCGTACTTGTTCTGGTCAAACTTCTCACCCTCCTAATAGCGCTACCTGCTTTGTGCGCGCTACCATGCACGAATCCAGCGCGCTGCAAGGCAATTCTCATTTTCTTCTGGATTCACTTCATATTGCTCGATACCGGTGCGTTCATCGTATTAGAATTTAGCGCACAGCTAAGCCTCAAGCCTTTTGCAGTTGTCATTTCTTTGACCCTTTGGAAATACTATGAGACTCGAGGGTTCACAGTGGTCGTTGACGCAGACAACTTTTCCCAGCTGCAGATAGGAAACAAACTATCCCTTCTTCGATATTTTGTCTTTGATGGTATCATTTATCATCACAACACACCAGACTCTCAAGCTGACGATATCTTAGGCTTGGTTTATTATCTCGGTAGGCCCAAGTTTACTCAATAATTTCCAATAACTTATAGCTGTTGATTGAAAGCCATTCTAGGTAAATTCGAGAACCGTGGATGATCAAATTTTTGACCGTAACTTCAGCTGTGGCAGTCCTCAATTTCACACTGGTGATAAACGATCTGAATATGATCGTAGGAGAGCCGTGAGTGTCCTGCGCATGTCAATTTCGGATTTGGTTGAACACAGCCACTCAGAATTGCGACTGCTGTCCAAAGCACCGCATGTTCAAGGTACTTTATGGAGATATCATTTGTCGTCAAGTTGTGAAGAACTTTCAGAATGTTTTTGAACCTCCGTTGGAGTACTGCGGGGACATCATGTCTTACAGAGGCTGAGTCCGAGAGACTGGAATGGTATCGACCAGAGCGACCAGAGCTTTCTGCATGGAATTCCACTATTCCCGAGCCGATATTCGAGTTGTATGTCTTATAGTTCAATATTTTCCATGTAACTGTACCTGAAAATAACACTTCCTGTGAATGCTGACAAGCCGAAGCTCTAGGGCCAGAGCCATGGCTGAGTCCGCTGCCCAACTTGTGAGGTGTGGTTTTGGGAGGTCCACAAGAGGATGTTGGAAGGACCTTACTTGAAGGTTTAGCAGCCACATTCTTGATATACCCGATCGGACTAGGACTCCACTTAGGAGTTGTAGCCATGCCAGAATCTATTAATATGTTTTAATGGCTGATAAAGCCTACTTGGTGAAACACCTCAGTAGTGCTGCGGACTATTACTCATTTGTGTTTGTCATCGCTTTTGTACAGTATTTAAGGCTCAGGTTTTGTAGTAAAATAGCTAGTGAATTGTAGCCCCCCTACCAGGGACAGAAACTCAATTCAACTCAGATTTAAAGTCCATTGTGCTTGAACGAACTTGAGGAATTAGTTTCCAAGAGTTAGAGACTTAGTGTCAAAGGTTCCCAGACTTAGTGTCACCCAAGCTTAGTGCCTAGCCTCTTTCAAACCTTAGTGGTTGAGGATCCAAACCTATAGTGTACTGCACTCAAAACAATTGTTGAAAGTCGAAAGACTCCAAAGAACTAGACCCCCAAAGAACTTGCGCTTATACCGCGGTTTATCCTGAACTTGATCTTACAAGTAAACCTGAACTTTCTGAGGTTACAAAGTGTGCATTGAGGTGTTGGTTGTGTTGTGTGTTGGTTGTTTCCTGCATACTATGTTTCAAGCACATTTTATGTACTGTCCGCAAGGATCCCTCTCACCGCTTCATCCATCGAAATTCAGTGGACAAAAGAACAGCAAAGAGCAGCAGAAAGCGAGAGACAAGGAAATTCAAGAGACCCAGGACATTGATGATGCTGCAACCGAGTCTGAGGAATCTGGTGTTGAGCATGATCCAATTGATCCAATGGAGGAGGATGAGCAACAGGGTATTACTTCTTCGATGTCAAGGCAGGTCAGCAAAGAGCATGGTGACACGTCAGATTAGAATCTTCAGATAAGATAACATTTCTCAGTCAAACATGTACAATTTTTTGAAACATGAAAACCAACCCTTCTGGGATATTCAGATGGTATCGACACAGTAAAGACATTGCCTAAAATATAATATTACATTACTGGGACTATCTGTTAAACTTATTCAAACTCTGGTACAAATTGAGAACGCTCCCTGAAAATATTGTATTCATCTTCATCTTTGTTGTCTTTGTTGTCTTCCTCATTGTCAAAATTTTCTTCATTGACCTCCTTGGACCCCTCTTTGTCGATAACACCAACAAGATTGCTCAGGCTGGATAGATCCCAGCAGTTTCCAGGGACAGCATTCTCTTTATCCTCGTCATATCTGGCTCCGCCCAGTGAAGCAGAATGCTTGGCTCGCTTGGGCTTTTGTTCAAAGTCATGACCCGATGGAGGGTTCCAAATAGTAGCTCTTCCCATAGCCTAGCGAAACAATCAGTCACCATTGTCAAAGATATAAATGAATACAAACAATTTCCTTTGCCGCCTCATGTGTCTCACATTTCAGATCCTTCTCAAGGTTTCGATGATGACTGGTAGACATATCTGAGCCAGCACCAGCATCAGGAGGTACATCATCGCCTCACGTATGCTTCTTGCCACGAGTAATGACATTCTTGGCTTCCTTCTTGGCTCATTTCTATAGAAGAAAATGAGAACAATGGAACGACAAGAAAAAGAGACAATACCATATCAATGACATGCATGATTGTGATCTGGGTTCGAGCTCCAAGGTTGGTGTTGACGAGCTGGTCAAGTGCATTGGCAAAGGTCGTCTTGTTGAGGTCAGTAGGTTTCGTTCAACAGCTGGCATTTTGCTTGCCAAAACGATAACCCAATTCAGCGGTGTCAGGACAAATGTTGCAGTTGGCAATGATTTGTGAGAGAAAGTCATTCCACTGAATGTTGGTGTCAAAAGTGATCTCTTTCAGCTTGTTTCCAACATCAAGACAAACAGTAAAAGAATTAATGACTAAGAAACAGATTAATTATGTTGAGAACCAAGATAAAAGGAAGATTCACCTTTTTTCAGTGCTGTTTGAGGTTGTGAATGAGCTGCTGATGTCGGAGGAGCAGGTTGCTGGCTGTGGGCACCAGGGTCTTGATAATAGTGGCCATGGGGAACAGATGGCAGTGCATAACCAGGAGCTACAGCTAAATATCCTGTTGTTGGAGCATGAGGGATGAAATTGGGAGGAAGATGAGGAATTTGGAATGGTGCTGGTGGTCCGTAATTGGCCATGGAGCCACAATGGTCACAGTCAAAGGCATTGTAATCCTCTGGTCAAGAGTGAGCTGGCATTGAAAACGAGTTGAAATCATCAAGGTGGTAAAAGTGGATGATATTGTGGGAGCCGTGGGCTTTTATGTTTGAAAAAATCAACCATGATGCATTGTGGAGCTCAGAGGAAGCTTAAATCTTTTGCCTGGCAATATGGTTTACTGAATGCGTTAGTGGGCATCGAAGCTGGGTAGCCCTGATGACAAATTCAAACTCCGCTAATACACGACGGCCCACCAGTTCCAAAACGGCTTAGACTGTAGCACTAAATATTCCTTTCTCGGCTTATTTGTAGAGATATTTGAAGAGGAAAAGTTGCATGACATTGGCAACATTGTGGTCAGCCCTGATCAGCCCTGATCAGACAATGGGTATATATATGACCATCTAAGCTAGTAATGACATGGTGGTCTAGTGTAGTAGTCTGCATCATGTGCGTAAGCTTTGCAATTTTTAATGTCTAGAGTTCAATTCCTGGTTCCCTCACTAATTTCTAACCCTAATTTGATTCCTGAGTTAGCTTGTCAACAACAACAACAACAATACTGATACTTAAGATAAAGTAGTAGTAAGTACTACTGGTAGTAGTAGCAAGTAGTACTGGTGCCTATTTGGTGTTGGTACTACTGCAACCCTTTTTTCCAGTTATTTTTGCCATTTCCTGACCTGATTGCTCACTGGTTCTCAGCCATCATTATCCAGATCTGATCTGACCACGCCAGTCAGCTGGATCAGGCCTGGTCACTGGCTTCAGGCTGATTACCACTGCTCAGAGCTATTCAGGTTTTTTTCAGCCTGATCAGGTGCAGATTTCCTGATGACCTGATCACTGCTGACCACACATTCTCAGGCCTGATCATTTGAGTTGAGATTTTGCGACATGGTTTTCACCGACGTAAATAGAAGGCCTGGATTACTTCATGGTCTCTCTTATTCTCTCTCATTCTAGGTCTTCCTGTAATCCAAAGCCAGACTGTCCCAAACCTTGGAGCTATCATGTATGAAGCTTTCAAGGTTGTATCAAGATCATAGACCTTCTGCAGTCCCTTATCTTTCCTTTCCTGGACTTCCCTGTCATTTTCACGTTGATTCTACAAGCAAGGACTGCCTTCGATGCCAATTCAACCTTGAACTGGATAACTGAGTACCATTAATGTTCTTTCCTTGAGGTGTGAGTTCAGCACATTGTCAGGGTATTTGGGTTGTTTGATTGAGTAGCAAATCATATGTCTCAGGGTACTTCAAGGGGTTCATCCAGTAGGTCATCACAATGTAGTGAGGCTGAGCCTGGCCCAGTATTAACACTTCCATTGTGTGGAATCTTGATTCTTTTGCAGCCCTGTTTAGCTGTCCAACTGCTATCTCAAATATAATCCATCTGACAACTCACAATGTACATGAACTGCTTCTGAAGCCAGAGCAAAGCACTGGCACACCTTGTTTTGTTGAAAGGATTATCGAAGTCTTGAAAGGAAATATTATGTGACTTATCTCACACACTCGGCCCAAACAGCCTGACTGAATGGGGTCACCCTAGGTCTTGCTATTTTCTTCATGTTTGTGCTATCAGCCTTCAAGTATGAAAACTCCAAAGGAGCAAATGAATTCTGTGGCTGTGTGAGAACATCTGGGGATTCATACCTGCTACGGGAACCGGTGGCCTCTATTTCTCTCATACTGCTTTTGCATAGAATGTTGTAGGCTGGCGTGGTTATTACATTGTCAATTCAGTTATCATAGATCCCACTGGTAGCTGGAATTCTGAGTCTGTAGTGTCTCTTCTCTTCTCATGAACTCCAACTATTGTTTCCTCCCTTGTTCTCTTCTTTACATAAGCCTTTGGATTCAGTACTATCCCCTTCCTCTGATATCCCAAGTATTAGTAGGTACAGTGATCTATTGAGAGCCTGGTCCAGATCTTTGCATGCAGTTCAAGAACCAACTGAAACCACTTGATACTTGATATAGAAAAACTAGAGGCTGATTAGAACAGCCAGCCAATGAGAACCGCAACTCCAAATGCTCCACTCTATTGTCTCTCGCTCTCTGACAGCATTTCTGCCATATACTCCAGAACTAGACTTGTTCAGAGTTATTTTCAAGTCTTTCACATATTATGCTGGAATTCATAGCCAAAACTTTGGGTTGTTCATTTGAATGGTTCATGCATCCAATTTGAATCCTACCCTTGGACTCTTTGATCCTCTAGGCAGAGATGGCACACATGGTAATCGAGCTCAATACATGTTGTCACTAAAAGCGTCAACTTCTAAGTTCTACTAATGTGTCAGACTCAGCTATCTTGATTACTTTCCTCTGTAGTCTACTCGTGGTCACACTTAGTAACCGTGATTTATTCTTGGTCCGATAACTCCACAGCAAGTGGGTATTTTCCCAAGCGGTAAGTTGTGAAAAGCTTGCATTTTGAGGTGTCAAGAATGTGGTACCATTCGAATACAGGTGGGTCTTTTGATTGCAGATGTGTACACTGAAGCATGGATTTCTGGAAAAATGCGAAACTTATAACTTGGGATACAGGTGTTGCAGAGCAAATATGATGCAAGGAACAGAAAGAGGTCGCTTTTTGGAGTTGTTTTGCATCTTATTTCAAGTCAATCCAACCATTTGTGAGCGAGAAATCGAGATGCAAAACTGCCGTTTTGGCGGGGAAATGACGAAATCACAGTTACTAAGTGTGACCACAGGTATGAAGGATTCCATTCATGGACACCTCAAATGTTCAACCTGATGTGGACTTGTTGGAAGGTATCTCAAGGTGGCACAGGTTCTGTAGACAATCAAGGCTATGAGGATTGTCAGAATAAAGTAAAGAACAAGAAAGAATAAATAATCACCTCAGTCAAATGTAATGGAAAGACTGAGGAGTGAAATGGTAATTGAGCAATATATATATGAGCGAGATAGATAAGAAAAGAAAAGATAAGAAAGAAAAGAGATACAAGTCTGTCAGAGAAGTTACCTGTCCAACAGCAGTAACAAAAGATAAGTTGGAGATTGACAGACAAGATATATTCTGGGTGCTCAGATGCAAAATTGACTAATGTCATGCTCCACTCTGTTTGGAGCCCAGATGATGAGATGATCAGGGATCCACTTTGAGTCCAAAATGACTGACTGTTGCATAAGGCAGTACAACAGCATTGAAGGGCAAGAGATGAGGAACTGAATGATGCGGAGACAATGCAATAGGATGGATCAGGAGAAAAATATTACAATGGAGTTTAGTGGGAGGAAAATGGTATGAGGTGAAGTGATGATGTTATAGCTGTGTGTACCAGTAGCTTTGAAAGCAGTAGGAAAGACACTTCACACTACTGAACACTATATGACACTTCACACTTGGTAGAAGAATACTCCTTTGATATCTTGGACATCAGTAGTCAGTTGGACTCACAACTACATTGCACTTGCACTTGTCAGGGCACTATTACATGATCACTCCATAGGTTCTTTCAACGAACCTTCATCCCAACAACACATCATATATCATCTTGTGGAATTGTTGAATGATCTAGAACATTTGAATTATACTCAAAAATAAGAGTCCATATGAACCAGACAGTCAGAGTGAAAGCAAGTTTGTTACATTGGATTAGATTGTGGCATTCTGACACGCTGTTATCAACTTGTTCGGGCATTGATCCAATCAAATACACTTATAAATCATTTCCCAGGACCATGTAGCCACTCAGAACCAATGTTGCTAGACAACACTCTGCTCATTCCTGTGCAGAACATTCACATGGTGTTGTAAACAATGAGGAGCTAGATGAACCAAGCAAATTGCAAGTTCACTGTGCCAAGCCAATTTTGCTTGGATGCAAGGCTGTCAGAATCCAAGCATTCTGTCATCATCATCATGTCAGCAGATCAGATCAGATCTAGACACATGCTAAGAGATGGTAATAAGATAGCAGATAGTGATGACATTTATCACAATCAGGGTTGATTATCAGAGACATGGCAGAATTAGAAGAACCAACACATGAGGGAGTTGCGACATAGACAAACACATGCCTTACAGGCAACACAGACCGGACCCAAAGTCAATGGTCTTTATTCAAAGTAGATACTTAGTAGAATAGGGAACTGGGATGAAAGACTTGGTGTGGTTCATCTTACCAAACCTGTTCAGGTTTATCTTGGACCTAGGAATTAGAAAGTACTTAGGAGTTTGCACAAGTTTCAACACTGTGGGAAATGAGGTGGAAACACAAGGATGGATCAGGAAATGAGCCTTAGGGAAGGATTATTACATGAGTCAACACAATGACACCACTGCATGAGGCTAGAGCATGGCCTTATGATTGAAGTTAAATGACATGCTTGATCCAGCATAAAAGGTCAGGAGCATAACATGAGGCAGAGATTAAAACTTTGAGGCATTGAGGCATGACAACAGGAAGCAAAAGATGACTAGCACATTGTAGTGAAACAGGAAACAGGCATGGGAATAGGTTGTTTATAGCATGGTTGTAGGATGTTTTAACTTGTGGAAAATGGACAGTATTCTCATGTTTATGAGTATTTAAGTAGTAGATTGGTTTGTAGTAAAGCTAGTCTTAACATTCAGTTGATTTTATGGATACTTTGCATGAACACTAGATTGGCTCATTCTTACCGAGTCCCCTCATCCTCTAAGGGTGGGGCTATGCTTAAGTGTTTAGTTTGAAGTTGTCACAAAGGCAGTGCTCTTTCCAACAAATACTGTAATATTAATGTAATTCTGGCATACAAAACCAGCTGCACTGGGATCCTGGGGTACACAATGTAGTGATTAATAGGAGAGAAGGAAAGAATCTGAATCATTGTGCTTCACAGTCACATGCAGTAGATAAAACAGTGCAAAGAAATCAACTTGGTGAGATGGCAATATTCAGCCCTTGAAGGCCACATTTTGTCCTCAGAAGGCTGTGAGACTGTAATCCAATGGACCTCTGGGATTTATGAAGTTCTTGTTGGTCCTCCTGAACGACTGGACCTTCCAAAACTTCCCTTTTGGATCATGTCTGAGATTTCAAGGGAGATTCCAAACCAACTTCTTGTCTGAGACGTGAATTGATCCGAACTGTGCATTGAGTTCTCAATCACCTTTATACCTTATCATAGTTTACCTCTGGTACAGATTCTTGATGGACCGTCCTGTCACCGAGCTCTATACGACAGATCATTATTTCACCCAGACCATCATATGCTCGGAGACATACCTTTCTGCTCAATTTTGATTCTCGCATCTCGTTGTTCTGCCGTGACACTGCCAAAAAGAACGTCCATTTCCTCCAAACTACGGCCTTTGGTTTCTGGAATGATGCTGAGGCAATCCAGTCCAATTAGCATCCCACAGATCAGTGATGAGCAGCGCCGTACTTACAGAGAAAACATTGCCATAGCCCCAATATTAACAGCCCCAAACATCAAAAACAATTTATATCCCAGATTCGTCGACATCTGGGGCGTTTGTTTCGTCACAACAAAGTTCCAGAGCGACTGCCACGCGCTGATGAGAGCGAAAGCATGGTGCCGCGTTCGAGTAGGAAATATGTCGCCAGCATAGACCCAGGGAACCGGACCTGTCGATCCAGAATAAGTGCTATGTCATGTGGAGAAAGTCACGGACCCCAGCCCATCGAATAAAAGCAGACGTGCAAATACAACATAGCAGCCATGGCTCGCGAACCTGGTGCCGGACTAACAACATTCGTTGTTGAAGGTGGCAATGTCTTCAGTATTGCGCCGATAATGAAGAAACATGTACCCATGCCCAGTGCCGAGACGAGTAACGGCCTTTTGCGCCCTGGAAGAAAAATGAGCCTGGTGTGAATCAGGGATAAGTTGAGATGGTAGATAAATGCGAGCTGTCAATTGAGAGAACTTCCAGCACGTACCGAGAGATTCAATTCCGAAAAACACGAAACCGGCTGTTGAGAAGACTTTCATGATACCTGAAGGGCTTATTGAGATGTATTGGTCAAAGTCGAGTCATTTAGCAGACCATAGACACCGCTCGCAAGCAAAGAGTTTTTTGTCCCAGTGTATCCGATCTGTATCTAAATCAGGAATCATCATCAGAGAGGTTCCTTAGACGCTCACCGAGGCAAATATCTGTGGTGCATAATGACTAGACCAAGCTCATATGAGCAACATTGTAGCATGAATGCGGTTTGACTGACTTGACGGAATTCTGCCCTCCCCATTGTTGTAACAAGAAAATTGTGAACCCAATGACGAAACGTGGGAAGTTCCCCTTTCCCAAAAAGGCTTCTTTCCAGGCTTCTCTCCGTCCTTGGAATTTTCCCTCTTCTCTAATAGCCGCCTCGATCTCAGCCATCTCACGGACTACCGCTTCAGATGTCACAGGCTCACGACGCAAGAATGCAAGATTCTGGAGCGCTTGTTTGCTTTGCCCAATTGAGGCAAGGAAACGGGGTGATTCCTGTGAGAAAGTCAGGGAGAAATGAAGAAAATTATATCAGATGCAAACGTTGACCGTTAAGAGACCCAGAGCCATGACTCCAGAAGGGAGCAATTGGATCCCAAATGGTATCCTCCAGATCTTGAAACCCTGCACGATATGAATACTAACACCATCTGTGGAAATCATCCCTGAGACAAGGTCTTCCAGCAGCGTCTGACACATACAATTGACAAAGAACGTGAGCATAAGACCCAATGTAAGCTAAAGGCAGATTCAGTTAAACTCAGGTGAGTGTGAAAGGATAAGCTGACCGCGACCTGGAAACATCCCGTGATTCTCCCTCTCACGGATTTCGGGGCGCATTCCGAGACGAAGGAGGGCGCGACAGCGGACATAGCACCGATTCCGATGCCAGAAATGACTCTGCCGGCATAGATTTTGGCCAAACCAGTGCTGCTGCCGTCAGCTATTGTACACAGAATCTACGGCTTTTGTGAGTAATTGAACATATATCGATAGAACACAGGCAGGATACTGACAACACCAAAGATGAAGATAAGATTGAATCCGAAGAGCGTGTACTTTCTGCCGAATTTGGCTGATAGCCAGTCAGTAATGCTGAATGAGCTCGAGGACTCAAACTGTGACATACCACTCAGCGGGGCACTTCCAAGAGCTCCAACCATTGCCCCGGCTTGCAATACTGAAACAACATCGGATGCCACCGTATTGTATTTATTAATGTTCCTTGTCCCATCTGCATTGAGTAGATTGAATTGTTGTATGAAATATGGATTGTTGACCACCCCAGCTCTGAGAGACACTCAATTTGAATCCAATCTGTAGTCAGAGCAGAAACTGACGCTATTCCACTGCCACAAAACCGACGAGAGAGCGACATTAGAGCACCAAGATCGAAATGTCAGCACCCTAAATAACCAAAGCGATCTACTTACCCAGAATAACCAAACAGAAATATTCCCCAATAGACCACGAATGCCAGCCCTGCATAGTCTGAGCGCCAAGGGGAACATCGTAGATATGGCTTACAATAGACGCGAACATTTTTGAACATTTTCGATGTCATTGGTTTGGATTCCACCGTCACGGCGAAATGGGAAGAGGAGTAAGCCAGACCGGGACTCTTTATAAGGACAGGCTGCTTCTATTCAATCTATCAGGGAGCTGATATGGAAGGGAAGTGGGTCATGAGACAATCCTGGGGCTTTTCCCGCGAACAGTCCTTGACACAAGAAAGCTCCACTGTAGAGGATTCGGTGCAGGAATAACTACTTAACTTGCTGTTCAAATAGTACTGAACCTGGACGGGCCAACTTATTTGCGACCTTGCTATGACGTGGTTTTTGAGCAGCACCAGTCAACGAGACAGAAGCTGGCAGAATTCATTGCTGGATAGAATCAGGTTCTTCCAGGATGATACGGTCAATCTGGCTATTGGTGCTACAGTAAATGAGAAACGAGAGTATGTCACGCTGGTGACTGATCGTCCACCGGATTTGTCTTCGTATTAGTAAGCTTGATATTTCCACCACGCGCCCATAATTACGACACAGTACGTGGCGGCTGCTTGATCGGCTTACCAGTTTAAGGTTTCTGTGTACTATCAAGATAATCAAGTTGTGGTCAAGTGGAGGCCATCGGGACATACCGTGAAAGACTGATGGAGGACAAGAATGTGTGGTGTGAATTTCGGAGCCAAATTTTGCGACATTTTGGTCTTTGGCTTGATTTGGAGTGCACATCATTTCCAGATCTCTGACTGGAATATTCATACTGAACCAAAGAGGAATACAGATCAGGATTCCAGTGAGATCTAGCCTAATAATACAATTTTTTCTCGGCCTGCGGCGCGGTGTATCAAGAATCAAGTGTCAAGATGCATTCAAGCCAGATGTCCAGGGACTCGCTGGCAGGGACAAGTATTTATTCCATGGATTATAGCAGCTAGATGGACACAATACACTACAAACACCAATGAATGGAAATTTGGTTCAAATCAAGGTTCACCTTATTGGATCGGTACAAAAATAGAGGGTGTTTCTGAAATGGGATTTCCGTGTGGAAATCAAGACGGAAAGACATATATAGAGTTATCAATAGTGACTCAAGAACCTTAATATTTCCCGAGGCGGTCCATCAAAATGGATACTCTGCCAGGAGCTTGAAACGCCTGGTTGAACCTGAAAAAGCTTCAAAAAGCTTGAATTTATGCAGTGAGCCTGTAACTTATGTCTCGGCACTGGTGGGAAAGATTTCAGACGTATTCCCCTGGCTGTCTCCCGTGAGCTAGCTCTCTCGAGAATCTGTATTACCCTTGATGAACTACTGGAACCGTACTGCTTTCCTATCTGTATCGGGAGGGAATCAGATTCTTGGCTAGGACCCTGGCCCACGTCACGATGTGGCTGAGCTTGCGCCTCTCAGCCACTTTTCCAGTGCTCTGATCCTCAATCTCTTCGATACTGGGGCCACAACTCCTCCACTCACCACTCTCTCGAAACTGCAGCTCGGGGACTCCCTTGCCTGGATATCCAACATACAGGTGGTATGTTTCACGATAGCCAAAATGGATCTCGAGAGAAGGATTGAACATCCTGGGATGAATCGGACTGAAGTCAAGAATACTGTCTCGGAGCACAGTGCCAGTAATCCCAGAACGTCCGTAACGAGTTCGCGCTGAGGCAAGGACTCGATCAAGAGACTGAATCTGTGAAATGGCCTGCAGGAGCAGCGGCTAGAACAAAACATAAGAGAGAAAGAAATGATAGTGACTCGGACGTACTGTGAGTACCTCCACTTGGTCAACGTCAATGCTGATATCCAAGGTCCGTAGGCGACGAAATTGTGGGAGGTGTGCTAGAGCAACTGGCCTGTATCGAGGATCAGAACCTCCAAGGTGTCAGAGTGAGGGACCAGTGCATTCCACAGGAGTTCAGAGCTCCTTTCATGGAGAGAAAAACAAGTGAGTCTGAATCGCTGCAAACCTGAGCACGATTCAAGATATCGCAAAAAGGCAGGTGATAGACCCCGGGGTCCTTCGATATCTGGAATCCATATTGCATGATATGCAAGGGTGGTCCAAAGCTCGTCGGATACCAAGTCACGAGCCTGCAGCTTCTGGAGGTGCTGCAGGGAGCGATGAGGTATCATCGACAATCAGGTGCCCTAAAATCCCCAACTCGGTAAGATGTAGATCGCAAATACCCTCCGGAATGTTCCTAAGATCAATGAAGCTGTTGTTGTGGACGCTGATATGAAGAGTGTGTATACTCGCCCATGGTGCAGAGCTCATCTGGCGCCAAATCGGTCCAGAACTGAGCGGGATTTCCGATGTCGCCACTATGATCAACTTGACATTGACTAGGGAAGATGGAAGTGTCGGGATCACTATGTCGTCGGGAGACGCTGCGATATATGACAATGTGAGGTCCCTGAGACTACCCAATGTTCGGATCACTGCCATTATTTGTTCTGGTGCCTTGTACGATATGTGCCATCTAGCAAAACTTGAGTTCAGTTCAGGAGCTGAAGCCAGAGAGATTACTTGTCACGTTAGACTCTTTAGCTCGGTCAGTGACAAGACCGCCTTTGGTAGCCATTCCTCAATCTCCACAGGCAGGAAAACCTGCCCATTCAGAATCAAAGAATGAACATGCCTGGAGATTATGGTGGTATTCTGCGCCAGAGCCATGACAGCTTCTCATCGTCTACGAGCTTCTTCGGACGGATAATCAGATGCTTTGGGAACATTGAAAGCGCCATTGGGGAGGCAGAGATGCTTGAATAGACGGGCCTGAACGATCATGTCGAAGAATGAGCATGTGAGCCTCAGACGCTTCTGTCGTCGTGTTGGTAGCTTTTTGGAGAGGTCAACTCTGAGATGGCGCCGGTGCAGCGAGTGCTTGCCAGTGATACTATTTCATTCCATATCTCGACCGGGATATACTCGAAAACAGGAATGGTCATGGTTTATCTCCGAGCGCTAGTTTAGCGATGAACGTGGTGGTGGTGGATAGGGATGATTTGTGGGAGAATTCTGACTGTCTCTTAGCTGAACAGGTCCGGCAAAGAATCTGGAGCAGTCTGGAGGTAGTCGAATCAGTTGGCTTGTGGGGTATTAAGGAATGAAAAATCTCGGGCGAGTACCGTATCACTTCGGGATAATCATTAAATTACATCAAACTCTAGAATACGGAAGGCTCCATGGTGCGCACGCCGACAGGGTAAAAATACCCGATTTTTATCGAAAGGCGACGCTGAAAAGAAAATTCTGGCTGATCCATGATATACCACGCTGTTGGCTCAGATATTGCTGCCAGATAACCGCGGGAAATTCAGTGCATGTCCTTGGCTAGCTCAAGTCTTGCTGTTCGCGTGCGTATCACTCAACATTCAAGATTTTGTTCTGCCTGAACATCGAACTCTTGGCAGAGTACAGAATGGAAAGTGGAGTCTGTATCAATTGACATCAAGACTCCGGAAGCTGAGCCTTTTTAAGCTTGATATCACGTTGTAGTGAGCAAGAAGTGAATGTACCATGGCAACCTTGTTATGACCTGGTATATCATCGCAGTCCTCATTCTGGACACTGCTTTGATGATGAATCTCCTAGAAACCTTAGGCCATCAGTAAAATATCAATTTACTTGTGCGCTTTTTGCGTATTTTGACATGTGAAATCTGGAATGGGAAACTTCCAGCAAGGGATGGGATGGATATGCTTTGAGACCCTCTCCAGACACTTTCGAAGCCAGCGGGAGCGATGGTGAGGTCACTGGAGGCGACCCTGCCTCATCACGTAAGCGTTCTCATGGCTGTCAATCAACATCGACGGCCAACCTTTCACGAAATTTTGGAACAGGACACTTTGGCGAGGCTGATGGTGAGGGATATCAGGCTTGGGGGAGTCACAGATTCCGTCTCATTTCCGTGGATTGCTGGATTTGAATCATTGCGCTTTTTAAAATCTGAACTCAGTATTTTTCGCTTCCTGCCATTTACGTAGTCTGTTATGAAACACGGGCATCAAGCCGTGATACAACCTTCGTCGAATTAGGAAATAAAATTTGTCAGCTATCCCATCACATGGTCCGTCGCGTCTGCACCCAAACTGTTGATCAGCGCCGACGACGCGCCTATGGACGCAAATCTTTACTCTTTCCAACGAAATCAACCACCACAGACTCCAGCACCATATTACGAGCCTATAGACAGCAGTCGCTTCTATTCAACTCCGCCAAATTCTGTGCTACGTGGCCCCCAGCAGCCTCTTTCAGACCACACGGGCCCAGTTCTCTCTTCTGGCAATGCAGGCATTCATTCAACACCAGGTCCATCGAGAAAGCGTGCTCGTGATGACGACCAGAATCAATTTGTTCATTATAATCCTCATGAATCACCGACACCTGCCAAAAAAACACGTAAACCGCCGAAATCCCACAGCAAGAAGCTCGAGATCATTCTGGCTTCAATTCAATCTGTTGATTGGACCCTCGGCGACTTTCTCTTCCACCTTTTTCAGTGGAAAGACAAGAACGGCAAAACCATATTACGCTCTGCATCGCTGGGGAAAACAGTCGAGCATTTTTTGGCTGGTCATACCACACATTTTCCAGGGGAAATTCTAGAGAGTTGGCTTACCTGTCCTGACGGACGTGTTGGTGACTTCCGAGACGACGATGGTTTCCAAATGTATTCGACTGTGACACCATTTACGGAGATCAAGCCAGTCCGACAATGTTTGACCTCGTTTGCTGCTCAAATCAGCCGAGACAAGCTTCGACGTGAGGCTCAAAAGGCAGTCGACATAGAGAATGGCCTTCATGTCACCTCAATTCGCCATAACGGGCGAGACAAGCTCGAGACGGATCAAACCTGGTCAGAAGTCGGAGCATCTACCGCCACCCGGACAGGGCAGATTATCCAGCAATATCAACGCTTGGCTTTCCATTTTCTCAGTGTTATTGCTGGCGAGCCTGCACCGGACAAGAACGGTGTTGTTGCTGTGCGAAAAAAGCGTCCCATTAGCATGGTATCCAATTTTTAGTCTTGTTTTATCATTCTTTAACTAACATTTTATGTCATATAGGTCGTTACACATGCTCTGGCTGCGCTCGAGTTCAGCCGTAATCGTCAAGCCAAGCGGTTACCGCTCGCACGAGGGCTTTTGTACTTTGCCTCGTCAGCTCCAGCTGATCTCTTCGCATATGAATCACGCATCGGGACCATGCCTGCTTATAGCACCATCTATTCAGCGCTTAAAGCACTGGCAGATCTTTCAGCCGAGCGTCTTCGCGCACTGGGACTTGAGAAGTCAAAATGGGGGATCATTATTCTCGACAATGTCCAGGCGTACAAAAAGCAACGCGACATGAGAATTGGAAGAGAGAATCAGATGACCATTGGAACAGCAGCCACGTACGCGTTGAATGAGGGCCAATTCAAGGCATTGTATGTCCTGATTCTTTGGGTGGCTGTACTTCTGTCTCCAGTGTCCGTTCGAAGGAGGTATTCCTGTACCTTTGTGCCAAATTTGATAGTTCTGCAGAACAGGACAACAGTACGACCAGAGGGAAGAATCCAATCCAGTTCCAGGAATGACTTTCCACCGACACTGGACTTCATCTCTCGATAGATGATCTGGATATCAGGTCGAATATTAGAGCGACGGATCAAGTGATAATTGTTCTGTCGCAGTGCGATGAACTTGCAAACTGAATCAAATGCTGGTCCAGTTCGCATCGTCGCGGTGAGTGCTATGACTATAGCACTGTCTGGTAAACGGGCTCTTGCGTAACCAATCTGTTGAAAAGGTTGTCGAAATGACACTCCCCATGGAAGCACCAGGTGAACTTCGTCAACTCCGAGTGCACAAATTCGAGTTGAATACTCTTTATTCTTCACCAGCCCCTCAAACCTATCATTCTTCAACTGCTCCGGCGATATCATGAGCATTGAAACACGAAGGTCATCTTGAGCTTTCTTCCACAGGTCCACCGGATTTGTAGTATCGAGAAGCGCAGCTTCGGAGGTTTCCGCATTAATGACCAAGCCGAGAATATTCAACTTGAGCAGTGTATTCTCCTGTGCCAATAAGATTGACTCAGTGAAGTCCCATTACAACAAAAATTATACTCACAAGCTGGTTTTCGATGTAATTTGTTGGACAGATCGCAATAAGGACCGGATTTTCAGGGAATGATTTCCACGGACAGATGTCCGGATTGACAGAAATAGCGCGTGCGACAAGAATGAACATATAAAATAATCCAGTCTTTCCAGCAGATGTTGGAAGAATTGCAAAGACATCCAATCCGTCCAACGCTGCGCAGACCCCTTGAATCTGATAGTCATGAGGCGTGAAGGGAAGAAGCGGTCTGAGAATGGTGTGACAGAGCGCTATTCCGGTATGCGAGAGGAATCGGGAAGCATCGCCGGTGGTTGTGACCTCCATTACGGACCGGATTCGGGTCGATGTGGTAAAAGAACGCGTCAAGAACGCGTCAAGAAGGATTATCAATTAACGGCCCGTCGGAGTTTGAAGGCCACATGTGATTACCACGTGGTCCGAAAAGATCGGAAGGCTGTATCCCGGCTTGATGGGCGTGTTTCAAATCAGACTCTATATTGATGGGAACGACTGTCTTCACAAAAAATACTAGAGGCTGACTCGGGAGACTACCATTTACGTATTTTACGTATTTTTGCATTTGTTTGCATTTGTACTTGAAGTATTTTGACAGGTTACTGATGTAGGAGACTCAGTCGAGATGCGCAGCCCTTAGAATCTTTGGCGGAACATCCCCGGCTAACAAAAGCTGTTGCTGATTGATCCACAGTAGGCATGGGGAATGATTTTCCTTTATATATCTCATCTCCTGTTGTTGAGGTTCCTTCCTCCCATGCTGCTCATTCGACAGGAACCTTCATCGTCACCCAATCTGCAACACCTGGCAGAGGAAATGTATGCATTTGATCCACGATAGTTCATAACTCTCTTTTAACTCAGCATCTATAGTTATGGGCCCTTGCTGGTCGGGGTCCTTTTCAGTACTTTGTTATACGGGGTAAATGGTGGACTTGTATTCCCATGCTTTAAAGACTCACCTGAATACTAGGCCAATGTTATACAGGTTCAAATCTACAGTCCATGAGGCCACAGATCACTGAGGAACCCTTCAGGCTTTCAGCTACTACGAGAAATCAAAAAGGTATCTTCGAGCTAGCAGTATCAATTACATTGCTCAGCCATTTCCCAGGGATTCCGTTTGGATTCGGGGACTGGTTGTTACATCAAGGGATGTGTGGGTCTACGCTAATATTCCTGCAGGTCCTATTCCTATTTTTCTCTGTCACCCTCGGCACTGTCTTCAACATGCTCGCTGTATATCAACCGCTGGTCCAGCAATTTGGTATTATCATCAATCACTTCACTCGTAACTACATCTCACAGCTATTCATCCAGGGCAGATGAGAGCTCTAAAGGAATCCCCAGTGTGTAAGATGGGATATGGTCTGATTGATCCGCTATTAATAACTTGACCTAGACCTACGAACAGGTTGGTTGGCAATGTTCTTTTCTCATGCATGGTTCAGCTTATATATCATGAATAAGACCCGATCATGACGGTGCGTCTATTTTCCCAGATCCAGACCATTGATCTCTGACGCCACAACTTTAGGCGATTGTATCCATGCCGGTTCAAACATTCATGGCCTGGCGTATCATGATTATAACTCAAACAAGGCTTTGGTCTTGTATCATTGCCACCACAGCGATGGTATCATTCGGTAAGTGTGACTCAGATTGGAGAGACCGCTGTTCAGAATCTACCTAGGTGCTTCACTGTTCTGCACTATCAATGTCTCATTCAAACCTGATTTTGCACAATTCTCCGAGTTCCGCGCTGCACCACTTACATGGCTTTTCGCCTCTGCCTTGGCTGATGTCATGATTACTGGAGTCTTGGTTCATTCATTGGTTGGCTGTCAGTTCCTTGCTTGATATTTGATCTCTCATCAGTACCACCAAGCGCGTGAGAAGGAGTGGTTTCAATGCCTCTCTAGATGCACATCTGAACCGCATCATCCGCTGTAGGATCTATTCTCTTCTGATAGCTTAACATGTGCTGAATATGATGGTAGTGACAGTCCAAACTGGAGCCCTGACAGCAGTGTTTGCACTTTCCGATGCTCTGGTATTTTTAATTCTGAAGGTCTTACCTCTTCTCTTTGGCATTGTCAGTTGCTTGACCTTCACACAGAATTCTACAATGTCAGTCAAGCACTAACAAGACTAGCATGTTCAGGAACTCACTAATCAACAGCTTCTTTTCTTGGGATTTGTCGCTCTCAAGACTATATCTCATCACAGTCCTCAGCTCGTGCGTCTATGCCTGGCTGTCATCGTCGATCTTCCTGACATATCTACAGATTGAATGCCCGTGATTCGTTCACAGATCGAGAGAATGCACTCTATCCCTCTGTCGAGGAGTCATGGTCGCCTCATCAACTACATGGCAGAATGGTATGATCAAAATCTTGCTCCCGTTCGCTGAGACACAATCTCTTGTAGATCTTTAGGGCAAGTACCACCCTTTTGAGGCGGTCGTATCCAAGGCTCATTCAATCAATCAGAGTCCTCCTCGAAGTGATATGGAGATTCAATCTGTTCCCAAGATCCATAGCGAACAGAGATTCCCAGAGAATGAATAAGGCAAGTATTGTAACTTGTATTCTATATAGTTGTATGTTTCAGACAATAAAGGGTGGTACCAAGAAATAATGATAACAATCAGTGGGTTTTGCATTGCGCCCTTGGCACTTCTTCGGAGGATCAAATCGCCTATATTCCAGAATCAACATCAACAATAAAGTAGGTAACTCACCGGTTGCAAAATAAGCGCCCAAGTTGTGCCCAAGACGAGCAAACCAAACGGAGAACCAACAAAAACATCAACAGTATATTCCAGCACCAGCAGGTTGGCAGCAAGAAAAAGAGTGAACGAGAAGCACCCCCAGAGCACAAATCAAGATCAAATTGTCCCCGCGGACCCTAAATCGAAAAGAAAACTGACCATCAGAGTCCCGAGACGAGGGAAATGAGAAACATAATGGCTCTTGAAGAGAAATTCAAATCGAGCAACATTAGACAAAGGTAACTCTCACAAAACCGAAACGCAACATGGGCTTAAGGCAGCAGTAAGCTAGTGGTTACAACGGGATCCTGCTAATGAATAGTGAGATATGTTCGAGACCCGTCGGGCTCATGAGTGCGTCCCGAGCATGTTGTACTATCTACGAACCAAGCTTATATCCACCAATCCAGTTGCGGTCATCCGGACTGTTGCAACTCAACTCACTCCTAGGCAAGCCAACGATTCAGTATCGAAAGAAAAATCAGAAACAAACACGGATCCACCTCTTCCATCGTTCCCACCACGTGCCCGACGCGTCAGACAACCCTGGGAACTTGACACGTCATCTTTGCCTTCTCATTTGAGCCGTGAGCCAGCCCTTGCACTTTGGATTGATATATTCCGCCTTTATATTCGAAATGCACAATGTACTAATTGTGAATCACAACCATCTTAATGACGAAACAGCGCAGCATGAGAGTTGATAAATGCAATTTGTTGAGCTCGGTAGTTATCCTGGGAATCATAAGTACGTCTCATTTACCCTTTTTTCTCTCCAAAACTCACCGGAATGGCTTTGGTACTATTTCCCTGAAGTTGTAATAGCATCTAGAAAATGTCATAAATTCCGATTCTAGCGACATAACAGAGAGACAAACGGGATTCGCCGCATCATATTGAGGCCACAGCGGTCCTGGATGTATATTCATGAATCTGGTCGGTATCAAAGAGAAAGTGAACTTACGAGATGTTCCCAACCCGTCATTGGGGTCGAGGCTCGTGGCAAAAGAAATCCAATAATCAGCCATCCGGATGGCTAGTTCCAAGGAGGCGTTACTTATGCCTGGAATCAATGGGAGGAATCCGTATAGATAGAGTAGGTCCAGTCCGTGAGCAACTTGAGCGATATAAATTGCGGAGGATTAGAGAGCAGACAAGCGGCGCACCTCCAGTGGCCGGGATCACGATTGGTGCAGCCCGATCTGTGAACAAATACCCATAGTTCTTGATGCCGTGTAGGGCTGCCGTATTTGTCCATCGACGGCGTAAAGATTGGAAAAGCAGGTCACCAGCTTGTTCTTCACGTCAGAACTCCAAAGTGATTGAGCGGGAGGCACGGACTCACTAATAGCTGCGAGGCGCTTGTACTGACTATCCAATCCAAAAAGGTCTTCGCCAGTTCCGAAAGGAGAGCCCAGCGCAGGTATATCGGGATACAGATATAATATTTGTGTAGCAGCAGCCTGAAGCAATGGAACATCGCCAGGGCCAGCTGTGTAATTCTTCACAAGCCATTCACGAATAGTTGTGGAAGAGTTGATAGTTTGAGTCGTGAAATCAGTACCTTGATGACACTGAGCTCACTCCACTCCCTGTTCTGAATGTAGCTACTCACCCTCGTCCAGATTGGTCCCAGCAATGAATGGTATCTTGGAAAAGTGTCCTTTGGCGTAGAGCTTCGAGGGCAGATCCGGGAATACGCCTCCAGCACCGTCCAGAGTAGGATTCCAGGGAAATTGCTCCCCAGATACACTCAATGCCTGGGCAGCGGCCGTAACGAGCTCAGATGAGTTGACATTCTGGAGGCATTGAAATGTCTTTGACGTGGTAGCAATTTCACTGCATTCGGGGACAAAGCCAACAAAGTCATCCCATACATTCTGACGACGGCCAGCAGTGAATGTCAGTGATGTAGCAGCGGAGCCTGAGTGGAATATCTGAATATGGAAGGCATCAGTATCTTCTTTGCCATGTCTCATTTGAACTTACAGCTGCGCGCGCTAGACCGTCTAGCCCGTTATTCAAGAACAGCACTCCAATCGATACAGCACCGGCGCTTTCACCGAAAACAGTGACCTGGATGAGACACTCAATTCGGAAGAGTTGTAGAAATAAATAATTCCCGACCTTGCTCTTATCACCGCCAAACGCCGCAATCTTGAGTTGGATCCACTTCAATGCAGCCAATTGGTCTTTCAATCCCAAATTTAATGCGCCTTTACTCTCAGCCTCGTGGCCAGCAGGAAACCCGAGGGGACCGAGTCGATAATTGAAGCTGACGTAGATGACTGGTGTGCCCTGGGACTCGATTAGTAAAGCCTAATGGGATCACGAAGCCTCAACTCGGATGACACTCTGCGCGACTAATGCGCTTGCGTTGTATATTGAAGCCCCTCCACCTGCCTTTGATGTGAATAATGACCATCGCTGGCATGAAAGACGAACCGTAGAAACCGCCACCGTAGATCCAGGCCATGACAGGGAGCTTGACGCCGGATGGAATTCCAGAAGGACGAAAGATGTTGATGGTCAGGCAATCTTCCGATATATCTACGATTCCCTGCATCACAAGTTCAAGAGCGAAAAAGGAAAATGTGGATAGAGACAGACAAAGGTTCCGGCTGGTTGAAGACATGCTGGTCCGAAGGAGGTTGCATCAAAGGTGGCAGAATCCAGAGACGTCTTGAGCACCGGCGGTTTCAGTCTTGGAGCTTCAGCGAATGGGATCCCTGCGGATGCAAGCCAATATGGATCAGTTTGCCGAAGAAGAGTACAGATTCTATACCTCCGAAAAATTCTTGACCAAGCAAAGGTAGATCCATTCCGATGACAGAAGTAGCGCCAAGTTGAACCTGAGCGGCGAGAGCCTCAAGGACAAGGAAGAAAATAGTGGCAAGACGGTACAGCATTGTGTAGACAGAAGAGGCCACTGGTAAACTTTTGAGCCTTTTATAAGCTTTCATGCTGCGTAATGAGTCATAACCAAAGGCCGAAGATGCTTATCACGCTCCAGAAGCCGATTCTGTAATATTACGGTCAGTACCTCCCATGTGAGTAGCTCACTAGACTGACATGTGACATGCCTTTGACAGGGAACCTCAGCTATGCTGTGGAGGTTCTGACATCGGAGGTACACTATAAGTAGTCCGAATAAGATTCGAAGTCAAACTGGAGCCAGAATGAACTAACTGGTAAGAAAAGGGACAATACTGTTGATGAAGGGAACGTAGTGAAACAGAGTCCGTGAGGGAACGAATCGAACTTAAAGTGGAGCTGTGACATGATGTGACCGTTATACGAACAGACAGAAGTCCCAAGTTACTACTGACTGTAGAAGCAAGTGCTATGGGCCGATATATACAATACTGCGACAACCAACGTGTTTGATTCATTGACACGACCCAAGATTGTAAGCTTGCTGGCATCAAGTCAAGAGCGAGTCAAGAGCGGTACCGTACCATAGGTGCCCGGAGCCAGAATTTCTTACAGCTTTCTACGTCTTTCGGAGTCATTTGTAAGCTAGTATTAGTCATGTTTTCTAGGTATAAAAGTCTGTGGTAGTTTAGTGGGACCCTTGTCATTTGAACATGAGAAGGGTTCCCTGACAGTTGGAGCACTTTGACCTATTTATCCAACAAAGATGCCCACATCTTTACAGCCCACATTTCACCAGATTTTTGATCTTGAGCAGTAAGCATGGCAATAGATGAATAGCAGTAGAAGACGGGAGGGGAACAGAACGTTCGTAGTATGCCGCCACAGGACCACTGTTCTCGACCTGTCCAAATGTGCTTGCATGAGTGTCCTGAAGCGGCTGGCTGGAGTATCTGTTTCATTCCAGTGGCGGAAGGGGATTATCTAGTAGCTCCGCCCAATGAAGACATTCTTCTTCTGCAGGGAAGCTGAGTGAATGAGCAATCCTGCTATATAGTATGAGTTAGCTCTGGCAAGTTTGAGAATGATTATCATACCAATGGAAGACGCAAATGTGTAAGCCTTTCGAGTTCCTAATCCCTACGGACTCTCCAAAAGTCTCGACTCTCCGCGGACTCCCGATGTATGTACACTGCAACCTTTTGAGCAAAGGAGACTAAAAGCATGATCCCGGGTGCTAGAATCGGGTTATACATCCCCCGTCTGGGCGAAACCACGACTTTCAGCCACCGCTCAGCGCTGGCTTGTTCAGGATCATTCATCAGCGGAGGCAAATCGGCCGGCATGCCTCCTGTCACAGTGTGACGACCGTCACATGGTCACGTCTGAAACATTCTTTCGTCGCTCCCTTTCACGAAATCGAAGGAGGTCCTTTCCTCTGCGATTCGCGTAAAAGCGGGCAAAGACCTCTCACTGGTCGTCCTCGAATCATCGGAATTCTGTTTGTTCAGATTCTGCGGCTCATTTTGTTTTCCGTTCCTTGTCTATTGGTGTGCGGTGGCTCGAGCGCGCAATATGACAGACCATGGTGTACCACCACGCTATAAGCGCGATTCGTCGCTGAACTCCATTGCATCCTCGCTCAACTCTGCTGCATCGACGACCCGTAGATCGCTTGCGCCGAGCTCTGGGGTGGCGAATCTCCATGTCGAACAAAGAGACGACACCATTTACAGAATGGAGCAGCATATCATGGTCCTTGAGCAGAAGGTTGCCCTGGAAAGAGCTCTGGTGCGTCGTGCTATTCCGTCGCATGTCCCGAATCTGATTTGTGGATAGCTGAAGAAGAGCGAGAAGATGGTGAGCACCGTTTGCTACTATTCGTCGCCTCTCATCAAATATCGTCCATGTAGGAAGAGGAATTGCGCAAAGACAAAGAATACCTCCAGCGGGATTTGCGTCGCTCTGAAGAGGAAAAGCGTGTGGCTGAAAAGGAACAGCTTAGATTGACCAATATGTGCCACGACCTTGACGTTGCAAGGCTCACAGAAGCCGCAGAATCGGTATTGTACCGCTAAAACCGCTCAAAAAGTTGACTGACTGGATTTGATAGGGCATTTTGAGGCGAGACCTGAAGGAATCGCAGGACCGATTGACGGAATTGAAGGATAAACTCCATACTGAGAGGCAACTAGACGAGTTGCGTTCAGTAGGACAATTCCATTGATTCCTCTGTTCCACGCTGATAGAGTTACCTTGTCGTAGAAGCGGCCCTCGATCCCAGCCGAAACATGCCAAATCCAAGCAGAATATCTTGACCATATTGCTCGTTTAGAGCTCGAGAGGGATAAAGCTGAACAGACTGTACGGGACAAGCAGGCGACGCTTGATGAAGTTGAGAGATCGGTACGCTTTACCTTCCACTTCGGTTTAGCTAAACTCTACGCTAGCTTGCATCCAAAAGTGCAACGATTACTGCGCAGGAAACTCGTATACAAGAGCTCGTTTCGCAGGTCACAGCGGTAGGCAGTCCGGGTCCGCCGAAGTCGACAGATTATCGGAATTGGTAAGCTCACCTGCGATCTGGCCGTCTCTGTATTAACCACATCTCTTCAGTTAAAGGATTCACAAGACGCCGTGAGTGTTCACTGCTCTCTGACTTCCAGGACCCAACGTATTCCTGTCAGGTCGCCGTCAAAGACACGGCCATTGCTGCGCAGCAAACACGTATAATCGCACTTGAAAATGCAGCGGCACTCGTGGTTAAAAAGGCCAAAATATATTCAGAAATGGTATCCTTCGACCTATTGGCCCGTCTTTTTCCAACTGATTATCTTTCTCGCAGTGGGAAGATTTGTTTGGTGAAACTGAAGCGAAAGACAGGAGGATTGCGGCGCAAGAGATACGTATACTCGAGCTGGTTGCACAAGTTTCGAGAACCGATCAGAGGTAGATTCAATTTCCTTGTATCCTGTCTCATTCTCACTTTCGTCCAACAGGATGTGGATGCCGACATTGTGGATGCCGACATTGCCCTCGATGTACCCAGTCCTCCAGTCTCACCAGAGGAATACCCAGAGTCAGCACGTCCATAAGAGAAAGGCATCTGATGCTTTCACGGATGACTCTCGGCTCTTGTTCCGACGTATTGGGAAAACCCCCCAGACAAATGCGAGCATCCAGGTTGCGGCAAAACGTTCGCGCAGCGGAAAAACTTGAATGCCCATAATGTGAGTCGTCGATAGCAATATTATTGGCACTCTAGATGTGCTAACTGTGTTGTAGCGCATTCATAACCCCAAAGCAGATCTGGAATTGACGTCGAGCGAAGATGCGCAAGCGACGCTGAAGGGAGGACAACCCACTGAAGTGTGACCGCGGAGAGCCCGGAGATTGGGTTTCTTTGGCCTTGTAGGTAGTACACCAGTAAAGTACTGTTGGAGTCTTTGAAGGCTCATGAACCGCACGACGGAAGATACCAACCAAAAATTTAATACGGTGCTTGGGTAACAGAACGAGCTGGGATTGGTCCCTCTCAACCACAGATAGCCAATGCAAAATGGCAGCAGCGTGGCTTGAACGTGTATGGCCGTAATAGCGTCGCAAAATCCCAGTGTTTTTTAGGTCAACTTTGAGTACTTTTGACACCCAACTTCGGTCAAATACGAACTGAAAGATGGTCAACTTGGAATTGCCCCAGGTTTGCATACCTCAAAATGGGGGCCAACTCGGACACTTCATTTGCGGGTACCTTGGGAGGTGATCATAAAGAGTAGCGGATAACTTCAATTTCCCTGGAATTTGTAGTCAACTTGGAGATTACATTTTACAGACAACTTCGGGGCTGAGTTTGCAGTCAACTTTCTCGGAGTCGAGATTCAGGTAACTTCGGCGGCTCGGCATTGGCATGTGGCCTTCCCCTTTAAGACATTGACCAGGCCTTCCCCTTTAAGACGTTGACCATCACATGATTCACATCTCCTTGCATTTCTTTCCCCCATTCAATCATAGCGCTGTGACCGCGAAGGACTGTGACCAACGTTGATTGATTTTGATGTGTCACTCACATGTCCATTCGTGTCCGAACAAAACCTGTTTCTCAATGTATCTTATTTTGCTTGTTTCAAACGCCTCCTGTTTATCAATGTCGCACTGTACTGATCACTTTG
The DNA here is from genome assembly GCA_029320655.1 of Mycena floridula. Lineage (NCBI taxonomy): Eukaryota > Fungi > Basidiomycota > Agaricomycetes > Agaricales > Mycenaceae > Mycena > Mycena floridula. The sequence continues at coordinate 320,654 of JARIHS010000052.1, forward strand.
TAGAGGAAAATTGTGTATATAATCAATTTATCAATGCTAAACAGGTTCATCAGGAATAATTCCCATCCGTCTCTCCATAAGTAATACGGCACGGCAAAAAACATCAATGCCCCAATTACCATCATCTTCGTCAACATCCATCCCTTCCAGCAACTCGCGTCCCGCCATGATCTCGTCGTCATCATTGATGAAAACACCTGCTTGATGTTTCTCTGTGGCAGAAGCAAACTCGGTATAATCGATGTGACTAGGGTCGTCACGAAGTTCGTCCTGAGGCGGAAGAGGCTCGGTCTCTGCGTCTCTGCCATATCCAGGTTGTGATGCAGTCTCGAGATCATCGCCTGGATCGCTGTCCCAATAGCCACGGTTGATAGCAGTGGCCTTGCTAAGCTCGTACAAGGATACTGGTGTCTTGTAATGCTCTGTACGAATATCATGGAGATTCCACGATTGTCGAGTCCGTTCAAGCGAAGCTTGGATTCGAGGTTGAAACACAATATACAGAGCAACTCGATGAACGTCGTTCTGCATGTCGAGAAGCCCGAGATCATCCAGATGAGTGAATATCTGGCGAAAAACCTCCAGCGAGTCTTTCCGAACGTCACGCCATGTACGTTCCATCCGAATATTATGGGTTGACCTGACGGTATTGAATGAGAGAGAATGACGGCAGAACAATGGAAAAAATACCTTCCTCTCAAATATGCACGATGCTGTTCCCCTCGACGAGCAATCATACGACGCTCGACACCATTGTTCTCTTTCCCGAAATCACCTCGCATGCGACTAGGCCAACCATACCGAGCGACACCCTGGGTCATGAAAAAATGCTCCACCGTCGAGGAGCGCTTGTTATTGCAGCACTCGAGATATATGATCAACCTCGAGAAGCCGTCGACACAACCATGGATGTAGAAACCCCATGGTCTCAGTTTCTCGTTTCCGTCCATATGCCAAAGAGAATTGGCTCCTCGGACACGATATACGCGTCGATGAAGCAAAGCACCCCATCTACGAACACTGTTAAAAAAATTATAGATGAACAGCCGATTACACTTACCGATGCGATACCCCTAAAGCATCTACACGACGTAGGCTTTCTCTGACCCGTAGAAGGGGAAGAATGATATTCGCTGCACGAAGATGCCCCTGGACAATTCCTCCACCAGCCATAGGATGCTCCAAAGAAATCTGAGCTACTCGTTCATCAAGCTCGTCATCACTGATCTCGGTATATTCGGTGCGCTGAGGGGTTCGACCAGCGCGATCTATATGACGGTACAGGGTGGCTCGGTCGATCCCCAGAGCTGTGGCGACGGAGCTCCAGCTGCTTCCATTGGCATGGAGCTCGAATGCGAGATCAAGATCAATCTCGTACCGAGGCCGGCCAGCTTGGCCTGTATAAATTCGAGAGGTACCGATATTGATAGGCGGTGGGGGAGCATCCTGGTGAGCTTCCAACGTAGTCCGGTGACCGACTCTCTATGAGGGGCAAGCCTCTCGATAGAGAGTCCGGTGTCACGGCAACTGCCGTGGGTGGTGGCCCTTGGCGTGATGACTATGAGTCATTGCTGGCGTATGGGAATTTCGTCATGACACGAATTGTATGACAACATGAGGTCAATTATCTTCGTTTGCTCGCTAGTCACTCGCTAGGCTGGTCATTCTCATTGTAATTCAACATTTAGACCTTAAAGATGTCAACTACAGCGTTGATAACAAAACCGAGCACATTATATGAAGGACAGGCCTATTCTCTTCCGCGCTCACTCTGAAGCTGCCATGGTCAATAAATTGTTCCAGCATTATCTAGTGTCATTATCCAGCTGCAAAATATGTTTCACCCTACCAGAAGCCTGTATTCAGTGCCCGAGCATCGTTTACAAGTCACAATGTCTCGCTGCGTCATTGAAATCTTGTCATGACAAGATTCCCATGGCCAGCGATGACTCATTGCTATCACGCCAAGCTCCATCACCGACGGCATTAGCCGTGATCCCAGCCTCTCTGACGAGAGGTTTGCCTCTTGCTGCGTCAGAGAGGCTGGTTACGAGCCTACTTCCAACGGCTCAATAACATTGGCCAAGATTTGTCGGTAGGCCTCGATGTCCTCGGCGGTTGTAAATGGATCCTGCATATTGACCAAGACGTGATCAGCAGTGGCGAGGAGTCGGAGAGATCGTTCCACCGAGAATGGTTCGACATTCGGAAGGGATTGGACGATGAAATGAGCATCTTGAACGATTTTGTGGGTTTGAATGAGAAAGCTATTATTGCTGTTTTCATAATGAGTGGCGGGACCTGCCATTTTGGGCATTTTTTGCGCCAGGCCCCAGATTAGGGTTACAGTGTCGGGGTAGGTTCGGGAGCTTCCTCTGGGCGCAATTCTCCATAGAATTTCGTAAATTGTGTATATTTGAGGAGCTGAGAAGCTATTCTAGATGCATGGAAAAAATCGTGAACCAAAATGACATGGAACAAAACCTATTCTGGCCTGGCCCGGTTTTGGAGAGATCAGGCGCCATTTTGTCAATTATTCGCCGAATTGAAATATGTAAAGAGGGATGTCATAGGATACATATTCCCTACCTGCACAGCGAAAATCGTGCCCTAGAAGAAAAAACTGGTCGTGGAATAGCTCATTGACATCAGGGCTCGTGTCACAGGGTGACCATTGGCTGCTCTGCCTTGCCAAACCATGGCCACTGACGTTATCTATGCCACAGCTCATCAAAATACCTCCTTGACATGAATCACAGCAATCAATAGCGGCGGAACTGCGAGAAAAAGGCTCCATTTACGGATACTGAAGGCTGTTGGATGGACATGGACTAATATAAGGAATTTCGGACCAGGATGGCTCCATGGTGCGCAATGTTGCTTTTAACTTCATTCACAGATCATCTAATATATGTTCCCGCCAGATCCCAGCTTGCAAGACCCAGCGCTGGCATGAATTCAGAAGGGCGGTCATGCCTGGTTTGGTGATGGCCTCCGATATAGCTGTATACACCATCGATTAGCTCGAAATCTTTCCAGCACCTCATTATTAATCTAAGCTATTCCACGACCAGTTTTTTTTTCTAGGGCACGATTTTCGCTGTGCAGGTAGGGAATATGTATCCTATGACATCCCTCTTTACATATTTCAATTCGGCGAATAATTGACAAAATGGCGCCTGATCTCTCCAAAACCGGGCCAGGCCAGAATAGGTTTTGTTCCATGTCATTTTGGTTCACGATTTTTTCCATGCATCTAGAATAGCTTCTCAGCTCCTCAAATATACACAATTTACGAAATTCTATGGAGAATTGCGCCCAGAGGTATGCTGTTCATTCTGCACAAAAATTAAAGGCATTTAACAAGATTGACTTCATGAGCCCCTGGTTCACAAGCCTTTGTCAAACCGGGCAGAACTGTATGGAAATACAGTTGGGAAGAAGATTTTTGTCCGGTTTCGATGTTGGTTTTTATCCGGTTTCGAAATTGTTTTTTGTCCGGTTTCGAAATGACGTTGTCTCCGGTTTCGAAATGCAGATTCCGGCTCGGAACAACTTATAGCCGGCTAAGCGCGATACCTTGAATGGCAAGGCGGGAGGCGGTCTTGCATGATTGATGGCGCATCAGGTGCGCATGTGCCCTTTTGAGACCAATCGTCGCTCAGGGTCGAGTAAGAAATTCATCAAGCTCTTTTTTGAGGGATACAGTTCGGTGAAAGTGGTGTCTCCATTTGTATTTTATTTGCCATGGCTTTCTCTATTCTATGATGGGATCATGTTGAATGGATGTGACGGACATTCCTTATGTATTTATCTTATCTAGTCAGTAGTGACTTATTTGGCTCACCTGGTATAAAAGGTGAGCCATCGACGCAGTTTTCTTTTCTTTACGCTTACACTTACCTTTATTTGCACTGTCGCACTGCAAACCCCAATATATTTGGTCTCATTTGCTTAGTGCGTGAAGGAAGAAGCGTGAGGCTAGCCTTAACAGGCAACCAGCCTTTACAAGAGATTCTGTACCCAAGACATCCTTGCTGCCTGCAAGAAGCATACACTAGTAGCGAGGAGTGTATTCTGGCATGTTCACAAGGACACTGGACCACTCTTTGAAAAGAGATGTTCAAGATAAGTCCAATCAGTCTGAGATACTTTGATAGTACCCCACTGAACATCGCATGGACCATTGATCATGCTCAAAGTAACAAGAATTCAACACAGCTAAAGCCTAGGCCCAGTGATGGAGCAAGGGAACCTAAAAGAAAAATATCGATATCTTGAGGGTTGTGTTTGGCTTCACCTACTACCTACTATTCAGTAATTTGCTGTGCCTGTTTTGCGTGACTTATTTGTACCTCTGACTGGCAGCCGCCAAGTCCTCTGTCTTTCTGAATTTTTTCTGTGTCAGGCCTGATCACCATGGCCTTCGACCATGCTGCCTCTGCTCCGAGTCAATCGCATCACTGTCAGCAGACATTGACCTCTCGGCCTGGTCTCTGTCTTGACTCCGATGACAATAATTTCTGTACGTACAGACCTCCGATATCAGATTCGATGGACGTTCTGCATGTACAGCTAGCCTCACGCTTCTTCCTTCACGCACTAAGCAAATGAGACCAAATATATTGGGGTTTGCAGTGCGACAGTGCAAATAAAGGTAAGTGTAAGCGTAAAGAAAAGAAAACTGCGTCGATGGCTCACCTTTTATACCAGGTGAGCCAAATAAGTCACTACTGACTAGATAAGATAAATACATAAGGAATGTCCGTCACATCCATTCAACATGATCCCATCATAGAATAGAGAAAGCCATGGCAAATAAAATACAAATGGAGACACCACTTTCACCGAACTGTATCCCTCAAAAAAGAGCTTGATGAATTTCTTACTCGACCCTGAGCGACGATTGGTCTCAAAAGGGCACATGCGCACCTGATGCGCCATCAATCATGCAAGACCGCCTCCCGCCTTGCCATTCAAGGTATCGCGCTTAGCCGGCTATAAGTTGTTCCGAGCCGGAATCTGCATTTCGAAACCGGAGACAACGTCATTTCGAAACCGGACAAAAAACAATTTCGAAACCGGATAAAAACCAACATCGAAACCGGACAAAAATCTTCTTCCCAACTGTATTTCCATACAGTTCTGCCCGGTTTGACAAAGGCTTGTGAACCAGGGGCTCATGAAGTCAATCTTGTTAAATGCCTTTAATTTTTGTGCAGAATGAACAGCATACAGAGGAAGCTCCCGAACCTACCCCGACACTGTAACCCTAATCTGGGGCCTGGCGCAAAAAATGCCCAAAATGGCAGGTCCCGCCACTCATTATGAAAACAGCAATAATGAGGTCTTCGTCTTCTGCCGGACTGGTCATCGACAGCAAGAGGGATATGGGAAACAAAGGTCATAAGGGAGACAACGGTCGATCCTATTAAATTGTCTTCGATCCTGTTTCATCGTAATGCGGTGCTAATTATTTCTGGACACAGCATTGTGGTTCTAAAACAGTGATTACTATAACGACTAATGGTGATACGCATTCAGAAGCGGTGAAATCATGGCAACCTGCTCTTCCCAGACCGCGCCATCCTCGCTTTTTATCACTCGATCTGGGTGGTAAATCTACACAAGAAATAGTTAGCACTTGAAGACAAATACAAAGCTTTAAAGGCCGTACCAAGGTCATCGCCCTATACTGCTTGCTGGTGGTACCTTGAGCTTTAATTTGAGCCCAGGTTCGACGTTTCGACGGGTTTGGATGCGGGAAACGTTGCAAGACTAGCTCATAGAAGCGATCTCGGGACAGCCTTGACATTGAATCAATAATGATGCTCCAATGATTTGCGGTCGCTGGGCATTGCGGTACCGGGTTGGGTCGTGGAGCCAAAATCGGCAAAAGTAAACTGGTGGACTTACTGCGAGTTTATCTGACAGACCACTGCGTAAACGGAAGACCTCAAAGAGGTCTCGGAATCCGTCAGGAGCGAAATCATGGTTGTTGGGGATGATCTCTCGCCAGGTGGACTGCAGGAATTCTAGCCGATTGCACTCCCTGGCCATGACAGGATACCAGGTTTCATAGATCTCAACCGGGATCGCCGAAGAATGCTCCTCGACGAGGTGGAAAACCCGGCAGAGGAAATCGATGAGGGGCGAGACTCCATAAGGACCGAGACTGTAGATGTCGGCGAAATGGCTCCTTCCTGAAGAATCGTCAGGACTGGCGGTGGTGAGCATCACATGGGCATTGTCGAGAAATTCCATGCATAAAAAGACGTCACCAGACTCCAACATTTGCTGCAAGCAGCGTGTGAGACCTGATACGGCGAAAGGGATGTCCTTGTCTTCCAGACGCAGAAGACGTGTCGAGTATGAAGCAATGTTCATGTTGAGCATGATCCAAGGCTTCTGAGCATCGACATCATTTTCGGGCCACTAATAATGGAGTTGTGTGAATTAGCAGGCCTTCTACAAATCCAATGAACGCACCCATGGGGATTTCTTTACAGGTCGACAGATATAGCGGTTACTACGATAGAGCTCCTTGATATTGACGTTGATGAATTTCTCTGCGGTTCATTTTAGCACAGTGGCTTTAGAGAAAAGGCGTCAAACAAACCTGGGCAAGGATCTTCCGGTAAACCATCAGACTCGTCAATATCCATTCTATCATCGACGGGATGTGAGGAAGACTGGGAAGGAATCAACGAAGGCAACGAAATCAAAGATTTGACTAACACCAGGAGCCTGGGATGCAGGCGGTGGGCTGTGTGTCCAAGAATGCGACGACGAAGTAGCGGGCGTCTGGCTAAGTCAGATTATTTGATGGCGGAAAGAGAATCACGTACAAAAGAAGCTGACGGCTTTGAGGGAACATACTCGTCGTCGTCATTCTGATTCACTGTCTCCGATACAACTTCTACTTCACTATCATCATCAGAGTCTCCATCCTGGTCGACTGTAGAAGAGGGATGTTGCGCCATAGGAATAGCCATGGATCCCAAAGCGAGCGAGATATAGATCCGGTTTGGAAAGGCCTGCTGGTCGGCAGATTTACTGTGATCCCTGCCCCTAGATTCCGAGTCTGTCAGCAGGTCATGACGGATACAGAGACTCGAATACGCACATAAGGAGATCATTGTAAGACAGCATTGGAGCGATTCCTAGTGGCGCAAGGATAGGAGGCTTTCCTCGACCGCGGGGTTGTGGGACGTAACGCTGCCAGCAAAGGAGCATCTTGGAATAGATGTGGCAGGCCGATGTCCTGGCTTCGGAAAATTCGCGATGGACAAGATCGTGGATCTCTTGGTTGGACATTCGGGAATTCAAGGTGATACGTCGAACGAAACCAGCTATATGCAGCAGCTGTAACCTGCGAAAAGAATTGAGAAATGATAGCACAGAGAAAATCGCGCATACCCTGATTTTGTGGGCATTGGAAAGGTGCCCCTTTGCACCGATGGAGTATCAGGGATGAGGATGAAGGTAAATTCAGTGGTTTTGAGTTTGACAGGAGCGTCAGTGGTGGCTTTCGACGGAGCTGGCCCGGCCTTCAGGTCGGTCTTCTTCTTTTTGCGAGGTGGGACGGTCGTACGATTGTTCTGATTAATGCCCTCGAAAATCTAGGGGAAAAAACATGAGCGAAGCAATCAGGCAGATGAAAGATAATCAAGCACCTTGAGAGCTGGCTCGAATGGCCGCTTGTTTGGTCCATTCTCGAACTCGGTTTGGAGAGCCTCTTTCCTTGCCTTCGCTCCTGCAGCAAAGCTTTTGACGGTGGGACGAGAAGCAGAAGGTTCTGGGTGAGAGGATCCTGGGGTAGGAGCTGAAGCTGAAGCCTGCGGTATCGCAGAAGGTCCCTATTGAGAGATCGAATTTAGCCAAAAAAAGAAAAAGAGGGGTAATGACAGCTCTTACGTCGTCAACGGGCTGAAACAGCTTGTGCTGGGCACCGTAACATCCGCAGATGCATTTTTTGTGGAGATAAGGGCTTCCGTAGGCAAGTCCAATACCAACGGTATGAACACCGGGAGAAGTCGCCATCGGCCCGTCCTCGGGTGTAAATCGCTGACAGGAGCCGTCAAATGAGCATTTGGTTGACATGCAAGCTAGAATGACCAGGTCGATGAAAGATGAAGCAAACATGGCGGAAATCCCAGGATGGTATTGAGAGAAATGGTCGGATGCAATTTCTGACTCTGGATGACGCCCAGAGGCTTGTTGTGACAACTGTGTAACAACTGTACAGTTGCAGATTACCAATCAAATCCAGGTCAAGGTGACCGAGTCCGTCGATGATCGATCAGTGATGTCACCAGAGGTCCACGCGAAATTCCCCTCGATTTTGAGCAGGCTGATTGAATGTGGCGCTATATTGTTGGCATGGGCTCTACGCCACTGGAGAAGTCCGAAGCATGACCGTGGCATCGTAGGAGAAATTTGACTCTCACGTCAAAACCACAGACTTTGCCGGCAAGTAGCACTGGCAAAGCACCAGGATACAGCTCCATTCCCTAAGAATCAAAAGCCTGAAGCTTCAGATGGATGGATGCAGAGAAGCCAACCAGAAATGATACCTGCCAACTTGCTGACAATCATGGAAGGAGGCAAGAAGGAGGAAGGAAGAATGATGCGTCATTATGTCAGGTGACCTGCCAGCAATTTCGGCCAGTATTGATCCGAACTTCCCCCCTGCCGAAGTTCACTCCAAATCTAGTTGACCGAGTCTGAGGTTGTCCTGATCCAAAGTTGACACAATCCAAGGAGTTGCCCGAATCTGAAGTTACTGAATCTGAAGTTGCCTCTCGGGAAGTTGACCAGTTTCAAGTTGATCTAATCTGAACTTGCCCGATTATTAACTCCGAAGTTGGCCAATTCTGAAGTTAGCTTCATTTGTCTTATTTCTTGAAGTTGGGTGTCAAATGTGTGATTATGGCCAAGTTGACCATAAATTAGATGAATTTCTCTCAAGTTGCCTGTAAAAACGATTTTGCAACACTATTACGGCCAGAAACGTGCAACCCCGCGCTTGAAAAAGAATGGCAACATCGTGGCTTGAACGCGGAACCTACCTGCTTATACGGGGTAGGAGCACACCCCGTATAAGCTCGTAAGCTCTTTTGCCAGGTAGCAGTCGGGGCGATACCAGGAGCTCGCAAGCTCTTTCGCGGAGGGTCCCCTCGGTAGTCAGCCATAGTGTTGAAAGGTATTCTTTTTCGCCAATACTTGTCTAAAAGATAACCGCCCGGCGAGCAAAATGGCCACAGCGCGGATCGAACGCGCGACCTTCAGATAAACTGTAATGAACCGGATTGACTTCAGTCTGCTGCTCTCCCAGCTGAGCTATGTCGCCTTGGATCAACGGCTCGGATGGGTCCAGCTCGGGGATATAGCGATTCACGTCGGATGATCAACCCACAGTTCCTCCATATCTGCTCCAGCATACGTCTGATTCATTGGTAAAAAATCCACTGATGTCCCTATTGCGACCTCGATAGCACACGTGTCAGCATTTCCTCCATTCTCGAGACCATATGCCCTTCCATCTCGTCCAGTCGTTTCTCAATCATGTTTTCGATCCTCTCCGTGAGCCTTACTTCCATATCCACCAGCCGCTTCTCCACGAGTTCATGAAGATCATTCATCGAAGGACCCACCGTGACCAGGGCAGAGACGTCAACATGGGGATCACGAGCGCGGAATCTGACGAGATTGTGGAAGACATTGTGCTTGTCCGATCCAGCAGATACCTCCTTCCGATATCGAGCGACCAGAGTCCAAGGGAACACTGATTCCACAAGTTCCTCGCAACTATCGCACACGAATGCATCCATAGCCGCTGAAATTGGATCAGATCGAAAACAATACAACCCCAACATCAACTTACTACATTCTAGACAGTACCAGCACGGTGCCGAGATGCCCTGCTTACAAACGAGACAATGCATCTCGCCGTCCGACTGCTTTGACGCCAATTCGTAGCATCGTTTGGCGTTTTCGAACAGATCGAAATATTGATTCATGAGCAATGGATTACGGACTTTGAGGAGGAGGTGTTTGCGGTCATGTTGCCCCACGCATCTCGCTTTGGGACATAGATCAAGTAAACCGCCGTCGTCGGGTCGACAGTCGATACAGATGACTCTGGATCGTCGAATAGGACTGCCGCATACGCTGCAAACGAGGAATCTGTGGACTCGTGAGTTACAAGTTGGATAAAAGAAGGGGAGATACTGACTGAGGCTGCCGGTCAGCGGTCAGCATGTACCATTGATACACCGTATAGATGTTTCGATACTGCTCGAATGTGAAGGATTTCCACAGCGCTACAAGCATCTTCTTGTCATCCGGGGATATATCGCCTCGGTCGTACTTGTGGGTGAGCTCGAAGCATCGCTTGATGTCCAAAAGAGCTAGAAGTCCTCGTCGAGAGACACTTTGTCTGACGATCGACCAACGCTCTTGGATACCGAGTTTCTCGGACAGAGGACGGTAACACATCGTCTCGGGAGAATTCGTGCGTTTCAGGAAGAAAGAGAAGTCCTGCGAACTGTTCAAACCAACTGTAATAGTCCCATCAATGGTATCCTGCGACAAAGTTCCGGAATATGTGACTTCGACCCCGATTTCATTGACGACGGTGAAGCTGATCTCTAGATGGTCTATCGAGGCGTCCGGTCCTCTCGGCAGAATGATATCACCGTCGATGATCTCGGAGTGGTAACCGGTATACAGGTTTTGTCGCCCTTCAAGGATGATTTTGACGCCTTCGTCATCCTCTGGGACCGTTATTCCATTGTCGGGTTGGATGTAGGCAGGAAAGTAAGAGGTCTGAGCTTGAAGAGTGAAACGACGCATGGGACTTGAAGGCTTGTGGTCTTCGGTGTATTCAAAGCCGTACCAGTCACCGGAACTTTATGCAAGTCAGTCTTAGCTTGGAAAAACAAAGGTCGCGTACATCAGAGAATCCGTCGTCAAAGTGCTGGAAGATGTAGAATCATCCGTCTCGTCCTCTGGTCCACTGTATCTTGTTAGGAAATACCGGCGAACTGACGGTGGGTTCACACCTTGATGATGGCTCTGCTGTCTCAGAAAAATCATGGTTGAGTATATCTCTTGAAGGAGACGGATCAAGAGTCATGATCTCTTCAGACACCATAAGAGAGTTTGATCGTTGATTGGTTCTGAAGTGATTCTTGTTATTGTATGTCTGCCACTCGAAGTAGTTTCGGAACTAGAGCGGAATGTTAGATCTGTGACACGAAATCGGAAGAAACACTCAACCAATCCAGCTGAAAGCGTTTCAAAAGCCAGCTTCATGTCTGTTACGTTCTGACTTCTGAAGAGATCTAGGAAAAGATGTTAATTACATCACATGTTCGGGGTGTGAATGTACGAACCGGTGAGATTCTGGAAGCGGAGCCAGGCAGCCTTGATGACATTATCTATGGTATCGATATCATCTCTCAGCTCCTCATCCGCAATCTCCTGCTCCAAACACAAGTGGAATTTCGCGAGGTGACGCCGAAGTATGAGTGTCAGTATCGTGAATATTTGCTAGGAATATCCAGTGAGTGATTGTTGTGAACAGTGTGCGTCCAAATACCTTCTCGACATGGTCTTCTCCAGTTACAAGAGAAACGGTGTCGACAGTATCGATATCGTATGAGATGCGGTTGAGACGATTGCCTAGCGTTTCTTCCTCGCTATTTACGAGATCTTGGTATTGCGATGCGAGCCAATACGGAGCATTGTCGTATCTCTCGAAAGCACTCGTCAGCGCAGTCACCTGCGGCCAGACACCATTGATATAGGTGCTGACACGGGTCGTGTTGACCGGCATCTCCACACTGATCTTCTCTCGAAGCAGGACCATCTGGTTAAATATGTTGTCTATCTCGACGCAATACTTTGTTGCGCAGAGTTGCCAACCGACAGTCCAGTAGGAAATCCAACGAGGAAGACTGGTACCGAGATGAGCAGTTTCGGAGTGATAATTTACTTATGCTCCATACCTCCAATGTTCTGGACGTGATCGAGTAAATGTGTTGATTTCCGAAATGGTCCTTGCCAACAAGTCAGGTCATACTCGTGGCAGACTCGTAATTGTAACGTACGTGAAGCCGGAACCGTCATTATCAAACGCCTCTGCATTGAGATCAATACATGAATGCACTGAAGATGAGATTGACTTACGTTGAAGAAGCCTAAGTCGCTTCACTTGAAGGAAATCCACTATCCAGTCATCTTCGAGGGGTTCGCTCAGATCCTTCGCAAGATCATCCGGATCATCATCATCAGCCGGTGCCGGTGATGCCACGATGAGGTCGCCCTCGCCTCGACTCCGCTCAACTCGTTCGACGAGATAATCCCGAATGGCCAAGACCAATGGCCGAGTTTTCGCGCTACCTTTCCATCCCTAAAAATTGTTAGTATGAAAAGTAGCTTCGCATACCAACTTGCCTGCTCCTTCCAGACGTGATACATGATCTATTGACAACGATGAGTCGTCAATTGTGGGCTCGGAAGTATCCGCACCTTATCTTTGATCCTCTTATGCGGACCACCTGAAAGCGCCCGCATCATACGGTCTCCCTCGTGTGTGATAGAAGACTTGAGGTCATCCTTCAGCTGATCCAATCCCATCTCGAAACGCTGCATAAAGCCCTCCATGTTATCTTGAATAGCGACCTTGATGTCCTCGTAGTAGTCCCGGCGCAGGGACGCGATTCGGGCTTCCTCAGTCATCGATTGTTGCATTCCAGGGCCCAATTCCCCTTCAAATTGGAGTAGCTGGACGCATTGACTCGGATTTGCCAAGACAGCCGACACATTGGACTGTCCATTGTCTTTGAACCACTTCTCCAAGCGACGCTCGTTGGGTGTTTGCATTGCTTTCAACATTTGCGCCATTTCTTCGACCATTTTACGTGTGCTTTGAGATTGTTAGCCTTGTGAATGGATAAACCGAGAGACATGAACGTACTCTTTGGCACTGCATCGGACGCGGTCAGTGAGCGCAAGGGGAATGAATTAGGTAACTCACATATCATTGTTTTCTTGCACGACAGTCATTGTCTGCATTTGAAGCGAGAACTGGAGTTCAGAGCGTCGTTGATCAAACTTGACGCCGTATTCAGCCAGCTTCGTGTTCCAATCTGACGCCTTGAGAAACTTGACTACCAGACCCTTTTTCTCTTGCGCGTTGAGAACTACGAGTAAAGTCAATATCGCTACTATGGGGCGAGAAGAGAAGAAGGTAACCATTCCAGCACTCCTTGATGTCGGTCTCGAAACCTTTGCAGACAGTCGCAAGGCGATCCAGAAGGGGCTCTCCTTTGGGAGTTAGGCGCGTCTTGTCATCCTTTTTGACATCTTTTAATCTAGGATTTGTTAGAAGATGACATACTAGAGACGATGGAGTAGACCTCACTCGAGAAGTACCATAATGGTATCTTTAATCTTTTCGAACAATGTTTTGCGCTTCTGGTCATTGTCGCGGCGTTTCATCTCTCTATTCAAACTGAGTATCTCGTCGCGGAGAGAAGAAGGAGACTTACTGGCCATATATGAATCTGAAAGGAAGATACGCCGCTGAAGGGGGTTGGCAGATGACACGGAGATCCTTGAGATATCATACCTGCAAGGAATGGATGCACCTTCGAAAGCTCTTCCAATGCTCCCATCAACGCAGGAATGCCTTCCAGAATCGTCTTGCCAATTGCCTGAACTTCCTCGTTCTGGACGACACTCTGAATGAAGCCTACAGCACCATTGGCGGTTTCAGCCCCCGCGACAGCACCACCTTGACAGGACTCGTCGAGATACGTTCGAGGAAGAATACTGAACAAGGCTCACCGATGAGATCACTGGCTTTATTCACATACTTCTCCGCCTTTGATAGGTTTTTCTCATCCTGAGCGTCGGTTACAGAGCCCCAAAGGTCTGCCATCGTGTTACCCGTGGCAATAACGGCCAGGGATTTGCTCTCTGCATTGGCCAAAGCAACCGCCTTTTCTGCTGCCACAGGCCTATCACGCGTTTGGGTTTCCGGTTGAGCTGAGGGATGGACATTAGTGCCAGAAGAGACTGTTCGTTGGGAAGATGTTTCCGAAGATGTAACGTCTTGTAAAGTGAGCCCAGCGACGGCGAAGGGAAGAGTCATGCCACGGCGCAGATCCTTCGAAAGCTCTGGCATAGGAGGTGGCGCCTCATCTTCAGTGCTGCTGGATCTGCGGATATTCCGAGAGCTCAATCTCTTGAGCAACTTGGGGACGGATGGCATTGGAGGAAGGAAATGGGAAAGGAGGAAAAAATAAAAGGCGCCCAGGACAGTGTCCCTGGATTGGATCTGTCATCACGTCATGGGCGCGAAATGCGGTGTCCCCGCTGTAGTAAGATGGAAGTTGCCTTTGATTAGCGCCTCAGAGACTATCACTCCGGTCTGTGATGATCCCGTGCCTTCATGGCGTTATGGCGTTATGGATCCCGGATCCGGATACGTGATTTAGGAAGAGGAGTTGAGCATAGCTTGGAGAGTCGCTGGTACACCCTGGAGATTGATGGGCATGGAGGGGACGATGATGACTGAGACTCGGGCGCGCCCAGCAGCTGTGAAAATGCAGCGCTAAAGATAGCTCAAACCGAGTATAACGTCCGAGAAGGCCAATGCCGAATCTGTAGCCGAAGCTAAAAGCATCCAAATACCACTCACCCTTGGATCATTGGATAGAAACCGTATGTTTGTCAACTACAGTATCATAGAAACAAAGTCTGATTAGAGCGACGAAAACCCTGATAAGAGCGGGAGAAGCGCTCCTGACATAGAGCAGACCGCAGATAAAAGACGTCCTACGAGTTCCATAACATTCCTAGTTCATTTTCGGAACAGAGAAGCGACTTCACAGTCATATAGAGCAATAAAAACCACGATGTCTTGAGAATGCGCCTGCAACTGTGAGGGTCTGAGACAAGCGCCCGAAGACACGTGATTGATTGATTGATGTGCCAGCTGGTACATGACTAATCCGTTATTGCCGGCCATTGACGCCACAGACCGAGACTAGAATATTCCCACGCCCATCGAGAGCTCGTGACGAGCGCGTATTCCCAAAATAGTCCCGAGTCTAACCCACTTTTCCCAAACCTTTCTCAACATATTCCAGAGCGGTATGAAGTGAAGCGAGTCAACAGTCCGGACACAGGACCATTATATCTGCCAATATCGTGTACTCAATGCAGCAGAGGTCCAAGTCTGGCACAGAGGAGTCTAAAAATCGCATTTATAAACCCTGGTTTTTAAAAAACTTTTTACAAAAAGGTTTTCAAACTTTGTAAACAGGACCCTAATTAGTCCTAGTCTTTAAGAGGATCAGGCTTACTCTTAACTCTGTGATTCTCGATGAGAATGACAGGGCTCGGTCGGGTACACATTCAGTTGGGGCGAGACGGCACCCAGGACGGATGTAGCTCCTCCGGCACAGACAAGTGCGCCACTGGATCTGATGTTGGGGAACAGAGTCTGAGGATGCGTTTATGTATCCGGTGGGAGAGGACTGTGCTTGACTATTGATGTTGGATTGAGATGAGAGAAGGCGATATGAGAACTGGGGGACTGGGGTGAGACGATTCTCGCACGTTCAGAGCCGAGTATGATATGAACGGGAGAAAAAATTACCGCCTTCCCGCTGATGAGATCGACATGCATGTGACATAAGGACGAACTTGAAGAAGAGCGACTAGAAAATAATCATTATTATATAGCAATTGGAGTGTAAGGCGAAAAAGGCCCTAAATATTTATATTATCACGATCAAATGAGTGACTTTTTGTCATTTCCGCCAATGCAATGGAGTCATCAGGGCTTTGCCTCTCCTTTTGACTCTCGAGATAAATCTCATGGCCAGTGTTCCCAGAGTGACCTGCCATCGTACCAGACTGACTCCCCGTCAAGACAGACCTGCTTCCAAACACTGCAGACCTATCACTGACCTTCCAAGTCCCAATCCCGCTGCTCCCAGCAACACTCTTTTCCTGCCAAATTGTCTGCTGGAAATTGACGATCACCACAATGAGCGTCGGGTACATCCCTGAGATCTGATCGCCCATGCCCGAGAGAATGATGTAGAGGTAGTACACCGGTGAGTTGCGATCAATGTCGAAAAAGAGGATTAGTTGGGTGAGCTAGAGATCTTCTGTTAGTATCGAGTTGGCCAAAACGTAACTACGCACCCAAAATAAACAATAGATAAAGCCGGACTCTACGAGAAGCGATAGGACCCGCTCGCTCACTGTCCTTCTTGATTCTCCTGTCATTAAAAGCATTGATCTGCGGTGTTCCCTGGTGATTTATGAGTACTTGAAAGACTCCATTAAACGACGGAAGGACATACCAAGCTTTGATTCCAATCAACACCGTACAACTAGCATTCGTGACCAGTGAGAATGCCCATGAAATCAGTTCTGAATGCTGGCAAATAGCACCACCACTAGCTATGCTGGATTGGTCGGTGATACCAGCGCCAGTCAGACATGTCAGGTCAATGATTGCAAATACTAAGTCCGAAATTAGGGCTGGAAGAGTGTGGTGTGAAAGTACTTACCCAACGACATTGTGAGCATCAAGCAAGGAATCCCTAACAACCAGAGCTGGTCTGTATAGAGTACCCACGCTCGCCAGATCACCACTGTGTCTCCTACAACCATCTGAATGCATGTCCCGTCATTTGAAACGTATTTATCTTGGAGGATCTCAGAGACGTACGTTGAACATAAAGAGCGCCTCCATGGGCGTGCTCAATGAAAACTCAAGCAGCGAGTTTCCTATGTCTTTTCGATCTTGCAATGGCAAATCCAGATGATCGATAAAGAATATATGTATACGCTTGAACCAGTATGTCATGTTGAGGGACCAGAGAGTGAGGGATGTGGCGTAAAGATACAGGACGACGCAAAGGAGGATGATGGAGCCGCGGTTTTTCAGGCCTTTTCGTCTGGAAAGAATCCGTCGTCAATTCACGAATACAATTTGTAGGGCAGAGCTGATAGAAAAAGTGAAGGACATACAGGATGGAATATAGAGCCAGGAGGAAGAATATTCCGTATGTACCTGTCATTGAAAAGGAAAATTTTCTCAGTGCTTCCATGAGCAAAGTGAGAGAAAGACGTACTAATGAAAAGAGTCTCCCAGATGAGACCAACAGCATCTTGACTCAAGCTACGTCCAAATTGGTAGAGGAGTTGGGTGTCGCTTGCGGATAACCCAGACGACGAATCTGCGGACATAATGGGATGGTCGAAGGAATTCCCTCAAAAACCTTCTTATCAAGGCTGGGCGCTCGACTTTATCAAAGTTCAGTCCAAGCCTCCAAGTATAGCACAGCACCCGATGTAGGAATGTAAGAAGCTATCTCCATCCGGAGTACACCCGGTGATGAAGGTTGCCTTTTTGCGACGTCTGTTCTCTTTCGAAGGATGGATATCGGCATCTGATACCTTTCAGAGGATGGATCCTCGAGGTGCGATACCACGGTGGAATCGCAGGATTTTTACATGGGGAAAAGGCGGAAGTAAAATTGCAAGAATTCTATGTGGGGCTGTGGTCTAGCACTGCCGACGCCCATAATTAGTCCAATGGCTGTGTGCTGACTCCCAAAGATCAATCGTCTGGGAGCGCTCGGGTCGCGACCATTCATTCGGATCGCTGTGAATGATCATCATGATCGTGATTCAAGATAGTAGCTCTGAAACATGTTTCGTGTCTTGGTATTGATTTCTGAAGCCAACAACCAGGAGCATCAGGATCGGAACATCAGTAACCGCATGTAAATCCGACTATCTACTTAAATGCCCTTGGGAACATTAAGACATGTCTGTGTGAGTTCGGCATCTTGATTCGGAGATCCGTCGTTTCAGTGTGCTGGTCCACGTGCTGGTTCAGCAGTCGGAAAGTCTAGCTACTGCGCTCAGACAATCATGCACCTCAGTCAAATACAAATATCCTACTACTCAAGTTTCATTTATGCTCGCTTCCACTGCCGCGATCAAAGAGGCATAGTGTTTGGCCCATATCTGTGTGTTTTGATCACCGCTTGGAGTCTAGATTAGCGTTTGGCGTAGCTTTGGAGATTTTTGGGTACATATTAGAAAGATAAACTTAAATTGGGACAATGCTCGGTCATCTTTCCTCACTGAAGGCTTTCAGGGTTATCAAGCACTCCGGCATTGACTTGGGGAACTCCGCAGGGGCTGGTACTCCTGTTACCGTAACACTTGCTGCCCGCTTGATACATCTGCATGTGGCAGTTACGGTGGGGTTTGTAGAAACATGATTTTGGCATCTCTGTGCATCATGCGCTTGCTGCTGAAAGCATCTTGTGTTCCTGGTTGTTGCATATCAAATCTGACTTTTGTGGACTGGTGGGCTTGAGACTCAGTGATTTGTGGCCTGTTGGTGGATTTTCCAGATGCATTGAACATTCAGTGACTCAAAGATGTTTGTGTGCTTAAGCCCTCTGCAGGAATGCCCCATGCCACCGACCTTTTGAGACTATTGAAACATGAGGTGAGATGGAATTTTCTGCATTCACCAGAGATGGAGTGCTTCCTTGCGTTATAGTAGATCATTGGGTGAAGTCGACGACAAAAAGGGCCCACATCATGTCTGAGGCTACTTGAAAGCAAACATGAAGGTCTGAGAAACTCTCAAGAGCACTGTGATGCTAAATAAATGTCACTCTGGATATTTACTTCATCCCTGGAGAACTGACTACAATTCAGGAGTCATGAAGACATGATCACTTTCTCATCTTTGGTACATGTCTCCCTCAGAATATCTAATACCATGATCATGAGCTGTCATAGCATCATGTATTATCTCGTTCAAGTTGTTCGAGAACTTTTTGAGAATTTATGGTGGTTTGACCCTGTCTATGTTTTTGCTCTATGGTCATCTGTTCAGACTTTTCTCTTCCACATACAAGTCAATAGAAGTGATATGTACCACTGCGAGGGACGGCGCCATCCGAATTGGGGTTGGAGGCAAGAGTCGAGATAGGAAACACTTTCCGATATTTTAGCTAAAAAGATGCTATCAATTCAGCGCATGTATCACGGACAGCTCGAACAGTCGTAATGATACTGGGTATGTTGCGCTGGTGGTCACCAGGGCTAGGGCCCTGTTTTCGAGGTTTGACAATTAAAAACTGGTGTGCCGGTTTATGTGGCGCTGACCTCAGTGGATGGACACCTATTCGGTCAGATGTTCGCAAGGGGTTTTGGTATGGCTTGGACTCGTGTCTGTGACTGAAAACCAGCAAGAAACTAGAGAGAATGTAGTTGAATCAATGTATTGAGATGCTAGAGGGAAAGTAATAAGGAACAGGTACTCTTGATATACCGGAATGTGGGTGGGAAACTAGGGAACAGAGGTCTCTTTCCTCTGCCTTTTATACCCAGGATATAGGCTATAGGCTAAATATGGATGAACATGTCCTTGGCGATGAAGGCCATGTCTGGCCACGTATGCTACCCAATGCTTCTTTTCATTAGTGCCCATATACCTGCACTGTCCTGGAATCAAGATCGGATCTGGACCTGACTGATATGTTCATTTATGTGAATATACGCTCAGCCAAAGCTGAGGTGCGACACTGGGTTTATAAACCAGATTTGTAAACAGGCTATTTATAAACCGGTTTGCAGTTTTAAGTCACTGCTTACCTAAATGAGGAATCTGGCTGATATTCTCAGCTGCCCTTGTCTCTTACATCTACCATGACATCTTGGACACTTCAAAAGGGTCTGGTGATACACAAAATGCTTCAGTGACTTCAACAAGCAGACTTGACAAAATTCTTGATGAAACTCCCACACTTGATCAACCGTCAGCCAGCTCAGGCTTCTGTCGTTGGCCGATGCAGGGCCGCCACAGCCTCAAATATAACCTGGAGATTGTCGCAAAGACATTTCAGTGTGAGTGTTTTGTTAGAGGGAGGTCAATACCCTCAAGGACAAGGTCAGGATGATATCATGGATGTCTTGGTCAAGGAGTTAATACATGAAATCGGCATATAAATAGGGTTCGGACAATGCCGAGAGTATGACGAGATAAGAGGTGACAACCATCCTCTGACATGTTTCAGCAAAATATTTCATATCGACCACCATAACTCAATCAAAAGGCCCAACTAGTAGTGTATTTAAAAACCAATAAACCAGGGGTTCTTGAGACTGCATTTAAATAAAAACCGGTTTATAAACACCTGTTTATAAACCAGTGAAATAGAGGCCAACAAGCAGCAAGTATGAGCCCCCATTTTTTTGGCTCTGTTCACCAAATTGTTTGATCAGTCAAAATGAGGAAGGGTGAGAAATTGCAGGCTAGTCAGCTGCCAAAGTGAGCTCCACGTCATCGGTACACGTTCCTGGCTGGATATCCCCACTAGGTTCTCCGATGCAGCTCTCCTGAATTTTGCTCACTCCCAACAAACGAACCACTCATGTGGTCTCATAACTGGTTTGCAAACTAGTATTATAAACAGGGCCCTAACTAGGGTCATTTGATCCATTGTCACTTCAGATTGTTGAGTAATACCTCTGCATGTGTAAAGAAGCACTTGCACTCAGGTTTCTGGCTCGAGGCTTGATGATATTGTACGATGCTTGCGCGATCACTGATGAAAGGCATAAGTATTCTATAAGGGCATTTTTCATCATAAATTAATTTTTTGGAAGTCAAGTGAGAACTCAAAATATTAGGATCAGATGGTGTCTAAATTCATGTGTGGACTGGTAACTGGTAACTCACTACTACCACGGGTGTGACATCTGGTGACAAAGTTGTGCGGTGCTTTGGGTGAGAAATCAAGCCGGTCTGCTCGGCCCGAGCCTTTAACAATCTTAAGCCCAACATCATTGGGAATTTTTACTTTCTTTTGCTTTCTTATTCTGTTATTTCTGCTTGTAGGCTCATAACCAGCCTCTCTGATGCAGCAAGATGCAAACCTCTCATCAGAGAGGCTGGGATCACGGCCAATGCCGTGAGTGATGGAGCTTGGCGTCATCATTGTGAGTCATAACTGGCCCATGAGAATTTGATGATAGCGTTGAGCTCATGACTCAGTCACGATGCAATATGATCATTTCAGCTCCTAGACAAGAATGTGAAGACCTTTGGCTCCATTCCCTCCAAAGGGACCTCAGAACACCTTTTGGAACACACTGGGTAGCTGCAATTACCATATACTATTCGCAATAAGTATGGCAGAATCACAACTGTGAATAATGTGGCTGGTTTTCACCTCAATTTGATGCTGATTCCTTAGTGCTCTTGGAGTTGATCTCGTCTCTGCATCTTGTTCTGATTTGTCATATGTATAGGAATCGCAATCCATGAGCTGTATTTACGGTGAACAAGCTTTAGGTTCCTCTGGGAGGAACCACAGCTTGTTTTCCAACCCTGCGCCGCCACCCTGTGTCAGAACCCGAGGTTTCTGTCATCATTCAGACGTTAGCAAAACAGCCAACGTTGTTGGACTTAGTTCATAAAGCAGCAACGAATGACGTATGTCAAGATAACGAGGACTTAGACTGATTCGAAAGGATCAATTATCGGAAGGACATGTGATGATAAGATAAGGAATAGAAGCACGACATGCTTGATCCAGCACAAAGGTCATAGGACAACATGAGGCGCGGAGATTAAAGCCTCAAGGCATTTGGACACTATAACACATGGCAAACAGACAACTAGCGCATTGTAGTGAAACAGGAAACAGGCATGGAAACCTGAAGGCACTTAATAAAGAAGGCATGGGAACAGGTTGCTTAAAGCATGGTTGTAGGATGTTTTACATTGTGGAAAACGAACAGTAGTCTCATGTTTACGAGTATTTAAGTAGTTAGAATATTGTTGTATTCTCTAGTCTTTCAATCTCGTTCTTCTACCCACATACTTGTCCGAAACACCACTCAGTGCACTTCTTACCGTGTTAGTCGTCTCATACGACACTGAGAAAGTAGGATTTAAGTTTAAGTTCTAACACCCTGCGGGCAGCCTTGGGCAGTGTCTGCGCCTTCAGTGCTTAATGTGATTATGGCAGTTGAAATGATTTCTCATTGATTTGTCATGAATTAATCAGCATCACCTGACCAAGGTGTTTTATAGGTATTGACAAGCTTTAGGTTCCTCCCTTTGGTAGGAACCACAGCTTGTTTTTGCTCATTATGAGACTGAATGAAAAAGAGCTTACTGTAATATATCTTAATATTAACAATACCTCTGGGATATGATATAAGACCCTCTGTGACCAATCTCTTGTTCTGTTGACTGGATGTACATTCTGAAAGGGTTACATAGGACTACCCTCATGAGAGGACTGGAATCAATACAACCAACATAATTGACAGAGTTTTTGATTCACATGGCAAAAGACACACATCCTGGGAGCTGGGACCATCAGAAATGAAAGGTATATTAGATGGTTTGGTTCAGGAATACTCCAGGGAGTAAAACATGAGAATCTACATCCATGGGTGGATTTCCATCACTTGGAATCCAGAGAGAACAGTATCAGGGACTGACTCAAGACCTCAGCACTGCTGGGGGGTATGTATAACCTAATCATGTCATTTCATGTTGTATCTTGTGCTGATACTGTACATTTATTATTGGAGGAATTCCCTGGAATATTAGCACAGTGACATGCCATTGACACTTCAAAATAAGTAGATGACAGCTAAGGATATACAGTTGTCAGGAGGATAAGATACACAACTCTGGTACCTTCTGAGGCTGCAGAAGAAATCATGTTTGGGGCACACCTCAAAACAGGCCAGCAACAGCAGACATGTTGAAAGCCACTGCCAGTGCAGTAACTGAGAGCAGTCTGTCATTGTGAACAGAAAACTTTCAATTTAACTCAGAGTTCCAAATAGCAGAATTTGCATAGCTTTTGGACAGGAATATCAACTTTTTATTGAGGACAGATGTCATTTTCCAAAGCCTGGTGAATCAGCAGAGCAAATAGCCATATCAAGGGAAAGTGCCAATCTGGATTGGCCTTTGGTCAGGAATTTGACATATCTGGAGCCTAAAATCAAATTTAAAGATCAATGAACATATTAACAATGGCCAATAAGTAGGCCACAGGAGGAAGGTCTCAGACAGCTGTACCTATTCCCTGACTCAACCGAAGAGTCTGGCCATCTCTATCAACATCCAGAAATGGATCTTCACCATGGGGAGCAAGCTCTGTGTTGAGCACCGGCCTGGGAAGCCGACAGTGCTGTAGGGTATCCATAACACGATTATCTTGCTCATTTTGACATTCCAAATCATGTTGATGCTGTGGTGTTGTTGGAGGAGTCTCCCTAAAATATTGGACAATCAGTGAACAAATCTAATATAACAAATAAAATTGTCACATACATGTCATCTACTGCTAAGAAAATGACTTTGCAATATGAACAGAAGGTGTCATTGAGATCCTGCATTGTATGAGCTTCAGAAAGCGAAATGAAGGAGGAATTTATACCTCAAAAAGAAGCTCAAAAGGGTAGACTTGTCAAAACCCAGTGATTGAGTGCAGAAATGTCAATTCAGAATGAAAAAACTGCTGAATTTCACAGTTTCTGATTAGGAATGATGCCTTATATAAGCTTCAAAAATCGAAATCAGATAATAAAGAACATACCTCCAAACAGCTTGTACAGGACAGATTTCCTAATATCCAGGAAATCAGAAGAAGAAACAGCAACAGCAATCCAAAGTACAACTCTGGATTGCTATTGCTTACAGAAAGAGAACAGATCTAAGCCCAAGAAAGCGAAATCAGATAAGCAATAGGCCTTTACAGACAGCCAAATAAGCAGGCCACAGTGGATAGAACAGCCAAAAGAAATAGGACTGCAAGGGTGAACCTGTGCAGAGCTGGTAGCTGTTGATAAAGGCCTAATTGTAAATAGCTAGATGGCTGTATGGAACAGGAAATGTGTGGACATAAAAGCATGAAGGACCTCATGGCCTGTCAGGAAGTTTCCGTGCCACGCCGGTGCCAATTTGCTTACACAGGTCCGATGTCAGTGACGTCACACGTGATCTGGATTAGCTAAGCGGCCTCCGTTGAGAAAAAGATATACATAAACAGCACAGCAGAGGTATCCATACTATAAAGATGAATATATATATAGCTATAGTCAACAGGAAAGCAGTAACTGATGCTGCAAACACACTATTAAACGGTGGATGAACAGCCTCGGACAATCAGGCGGTCCTGCGCTACACCGGCACCAATTCAGCCACTGACAATTTGAACCACATGTGATTTCAGCGCTAAATCTCGGGCGCTCACAAGGCTTATGTCAGTTAGAATAATTTGTCATCATTATTCATCATTATTCATCACAAGCTTTAGGTTTCTCCCTCCGGTAGGAACCACAGCTTGTTTTCTGCCAAACAGTGTGCCGCCGCCGCTGCGGGCGGCCTCGGGCGGCGTCTGCGCCTTCGGCGCTTGACATGACTATGTCAGTTAAAATGATTTGTCATTTAATTAATAAGCGACAACAAAATAATTAACCAGCAGCACCTGACTGAGGTGTTTTATATGTATTGACAAGCTTTAGGTTCCTCCCTCTCATAGGATGGCTCACTCTGCTCGCCACCTACCTCTGGGAGGAACCACAGCTTGTTTTCTGTTTCAACCCTGCGCCGCCACCTGTGGGCAGCCTCGGGCGGCGTTTGCGCCTTCGGCACTTTAACTTGATTATGTCAGTAAAATAATTCGTCATCTAATTAATCAGCATCAGGTGGCTGAGGTGTTTTATATGTCTTGATTTGTCATGGTTTCAAATGATTTCAAATAATTAATCAGCACACGTGCCTGAGGTATTTTCTAGTATGGATAGTTGACCTGATGTTGTCACACAATTCGGATCATGACAAAATTCCCATAGGCCAGCAATGACTCACGATCATTACGCCAAGCTCAACTACCCACAGCAGTTGCCATGACACCAGACCCTCTATCGAGGCTCCCTCATAGAGGGTCGGTCACTGGACTATTCTGCTAGGTCTTTTGGCAATGAATTCTGATTGAAAGCAGATGTCTGTAATATTTCAAACTTGTCTTCCAAGAGCATAGGCTCACTGTCGGGGCGAAGGCGGGAGGCCCTGCCTCAATATGGTTTTTGATCCGAGCTTTGTCCCACGATATCAGCCCGCTGTTTCATCTCCATCACCCTGTGAAGATCAGCAGCACCCTCTGGATATTTTGAATCACCTGATCTCCCTTGATTCCTTAAGATTGTTCAAACATCCTTGAAGAAACCTCATCAAATGACATTTAGTCAGTGCTCATTAAGGCTCTGACTGTAGCTTCAAGACTGTAAAACTATAACACTTCTGACTGCTTGCTCTCCAAAGTGTCAAATATACAGAGCTATCAAGTCTTTAGACGGTTAGCAGACTCCAGTTAGTAGTTCAACCCTCAGTGACCAAAACTACCTGTGAGTTGTGAGTTGTGAGTTCAATTTCAGCCTGTCACTTGACTGATGAAGTACGTTTTGACCCTGTCTGTTGAATAAATGATGAAAAATGCCCTCATACTTAAGCACATTGTGATGTAGATAAACACCACACTTGATCTTGCATCAATGTGGCTGCTCTGACTTGGATGTTCGTTGGTCATTGACGTGGGACAGCTAAATGCTTTGAATCTTTTTGCTCTATGTTCGGACCACCACAGACAGAATTGTGACACACCTCTGGATTGACAAAAATCTTATCGCCTCATCGGGACCTGGCTGTGTAATTATATCTATCTATTTTATGGCAGTTTAATCAGCCACTTTCACAATTTGTTGCACTAAGTAAACACTGATCAAAGCATGCTATGTGACCTAGTCAGTCTGTGAGTCACATATGTAGCTTTTGAGTTATCACTAGAGTCCAAGACTGCCCAAACTACGTTGGCAGAGCAACACAAAAATAGCTACAGAGTCAACAGCTCTCCTCCAGCAAACATTGACCACACTGAACCCTGAACTCAAGACCCAGAGAGCATTCAGAACTATATGGCATAATTTCATCACTACACTAACACCATCATGGTTCTGCAGCCGAGGCTGGTTTTTTGCATATACGTTCGAATCTCCATTCATCCCCACTGCCTGTGAGACATCAAGAGGATGGCAATGTTCGTGTTATAAGACATGAATGCTTTAGTCTCTGTACCTACCCTTTGCGCCTGAGCGCGATGGACCCTGGAGTCAACTGTGGGTATCATAATGGTACCAGTGGAAGGAAAAACAAGGGCAAACATACCCGTGTCTTCCAACCTTCATATCCACAATCTGCCACACCAGTCTCCTACTGAAACATTGCAAGCTAAACTTGACCGCCAGTTTTCTCCCTAGAGGATGTGATCAGTAATGGCTCAGCATAGAATCTACGCAAGTAAGGCCAAAGAGGACATGGGAAACAGAGGCTGTAAACTTCCCAATCAAGACACAAAGCGTTCTGAATTCGGATTCACAGACCAATGAAACGCAAAAAAATACGAAATGAATGGATTTAAATGAATAGTGAATGAAAAGTGCACAGCCAATGGGGGCTGGTGAAGAATCAAAAGGAAAGTGCTGCCAGAGGAAGATGAAACTCAGCGCAGACCAGCCAACAAAAGCGAACGACATCAAAAGCAAGCAGCCGACTAACCAGATATTGTTGATGATGTATCGACATTCCAGACCCAACTACTAGAGAGCGCCCAGTCAAACTGCACTGCAGGAAATAAAACGATCATGCAGGTGCAACCGCAATGGATTGGCTTTGGTTTGGCATCCAGCTTGATTATGAGTCCCCATTTATGGGGCTCGTTTGTTGGGAGGGAACGAAATTCTGGACACCATCATCAAAGAGCCCAAAGGGGATATGTTCAGAGTGTACATTCCAAGCTACAGCTGGCATCATTGCTTCACATTTGATGATGGCCGCATCCTCTCAGCCCATCCGCTTGATGCTCATAGAATCCACAGCACCATTTGCACATTTTCATTTGACAGATACCAGCACTTTCATAAGTAGCTCTGATGTTGATTACAATTGATGGCATGACTGATCATTCAATAAATCTGAAATCTCATCATCTCAGCTGAACTTGGCATGTGATGAGAACCACATGTGTCATTTGATTTGCTGGCACCGCTTACCTTCAACCACCATTATGCTCATTTGCTGGCTGTTCCTTTGCAGCCTCTTCTCTATCATTCTCACTTCCCATTCTGCTCTTCCTGGCACCTCTATCTTGACCACTGATCAGCTCAACGTTTCTCATGTTGGCCCATTCTTATTGGCACCAGGCAGTAAACTCGAGCCTTGCCAGCTCTGCTATTGCAAGTCCGCTGGGGGACTCATCCATTGATCAGGTATGTGTCATCTCTTTGTGTTCTTTCTTTGCCAGCCTCTATTTCATTTCATATTTCCTTCTGTAACCATTATTCAATATTTTTGGTTTTTCGGGCGCGATTCTACGTTTTGATCAAGTGCTGCTTGGCTGGCCTCTTTTTGTCCATTTTGCTGGCTTCTGGCATGCCCTGGTGATGAACAGACTTGATCAATTCCCTTCCATTTTCCTGATTTTGTTTATTTGACATTGTCTCAATTTGGCGCGGCGCTTGTCGCTTCTTTCGGTCGGTATCATTTTCAGACTTTCCTCTGTTGTCTGCTCTGGTATTAGGGTTGCTGCCCTAATTTTCAGTTTTTCAAGTTCGGTCAGATTTCCGTTTCCGTTCGCTGTGGCTTCTTTTGCTTGAGATATTGTTCCTTTTGGTATCCGGTGGACATTTTGTTATGTTTCCCTCTTGGCGTTCAGATGATTTCCGTTGTTCTTTTACTATCTTGTGGAATGGTTTGACGTATGGTGTAATTTTTTTCCTCCCTTGATGTCAGTTGTATGAGTTCTCCTGTCAGGTGCATCACATATAGTGTGACAGCCATCGTGCCCTAGTCTTATTATATAATCTCCCAAAAAAGTCATAGACACATTTTAGAAAAGCCATGAGACTAAACCAGTCAATTGTGACTATCACAGCATTGAATTATTATATATGGAATATCCAATAAGACCATAGTAACCTGGGTTGGAGCTCACAGTAGCCATATTTGTGATAGAGACGTGAGGAGAATGAGCGCAGAATCATGTCCAATGTGTCCCCTCTGCTATCAGTCCCATTACTTTCGGAATCTGATTGTTTTGTAGTCACTTTTAGGTTTCTGTGACAAATACATCAATATTGCATTGTACAGCCAACAGCAAGTACCAGATCAGCAGTCTGCTGGGAAGCCATACCAGTGAAGATGTCAGCATTCAATATTTAGGTACCATCTCCATGTAGTTTTTAATAGCCCACAAATGAATCCCTTGTACCTGAAAGTTGTGGCAAGATTGAGATTTGAATGTAAGTTAGTAAGCATTGGTTTTTGAAATGTAGATCTCAATATAAGTCTCATACTCTGAGATAGAATAAGTAGATAGTGTAGGTGTTTATTGTTTGTAAAAGGCCAGGCCAATGTAACAAGTTCAGGTTCATAATCACACCAAGAATCTCACATACATTGAGACTCAAAAAAGGGGACTCATGCCTGCCACCAAAATGGTTGGCCTTTACACCACTGGTACTGAGAGAGAGGCACACATTGTCAATTAGACAAGGTTGATTAGACAGCAAGCATGCAAGAAACCTACCAAACATCATGATTCTTGCATTGCAACACCTGAGTAACAGTGGCCAAGTGGATTCAAAAGCAGCAGTGTACAAGGGAGAACAGTTGGATGTCTGAGGGCAGGTGAGAATCAAATGAGGAGAGTGTCATGTGATGGATGTGAACCAATTTCATGGAATGGGAGATTCGCTTGCATCTGCAATATCCTCATCAACCTGAGCTTCAATTAGTGATGTACCAGCTCTGGCCTGAGGCCAGAAGCCATGCCAAAAAAGCTGGGCCAGGCCAGATCAAGGTGACAGCTTAAGGATGGCTTTTCACTTGGCCTAGGCCGCAGCTCTTCTAATATCGCTACAAAGGAGCACTTACTAGCGAAATCTGAATTTTCTGGCTCTATTTTGTCCAGATTTGCCTACATTCAGCAGAGATATAGTGTCAGCATGGTGTGGAAACAGTATTGGAGCTCTAAACCAGCCTGCCAGCAGCAAGACTGATGTCAAATCTTCATGACCTGCTACAGAACCTCATCAGGAAACACCCATTTGCTGTGGGGTAGTTTCCGGAGTTTTGGCTTGATTGCATAGCGCTCAGTAGCATCTGGTAGTGATCACTAGATGATCAAGGGCATCAGTAGCATTGGGCAAAAGCTCAATAGTGCCACAGATCCACAGTGACCAGTGCTGTAGCGCTTGCCATCTAGGAGCTACCTGCATATCCAATATCTTATAAGTAATCTTGATCTAAATATTATAATGGCTAATCACCATTTGAATCATCAAGTCCTTGGATCAATATTTAAGTGATGAGCATGTCATTGTGATACATTGAGTGGATGCTATACCAGTGATAGGGTCCCTACAAAAACAACCCTATAATGCGGATTAAAGGACTAATTCAATGTCTTTCTGGTTACTATTGGTATCTTATTGTTCGCTGCACTAGAGTTGAGCTCCACGCTGCTAGTAAAAACTTGTACCTATGTATCGTGGAAACACTAGAACTTGACTCGTCACAGCAAGTGTACTAGCCACGGGAACATACAGACGCATCAGGAGGCAGAGGCAAACGCATACCTCACAACAACATTGGTTTAACAAGGGTTCCATGGAGCAAAGGGACTGTATAATGTTTGATTCATAACGATTGAACTGGCTCTGCGATACCAAGGAGTAACTCTCGAGGAAGCTTACTGTTTCCGAGGTAGTCACCAGGATGAGCAACGATCACTAGCACGTCATGGCTCCGAGACATCGGGCCAAGTGGATCAAATGATCGACAGATAAGCGACGACTGATTAAGGACCAAAAGGTTAACTCAATCAGTTTATGGTTATCAGTGCTGAGGTAAAAGAGTGCTGGCTTCCAGTTATGGGTCGCAGTGGGTCCACACGGTACTTCCTTGACAAGAAGGAATCTTTTAGTTAAGAGACCAAGTCAGCCAAGGCAGTGTTGCGATCAGGACTCAGCTGCGCGACAGGCGATCAACAGTAAACATGGGGACCAAGGAATTGGTTATTATCAAAAGTACTCAATGCGACTAGCTTAGGCTATACTTTGTAGAACGACATCGTTGAAAGACTGGCCTCATACACAATAAGCCACGGTCTTATTGGTCACTAGGGATAACACAGAAACTAGCTTGACCATGGAATCCTTGGTCAGCTGACTTGGGGCATCATTTTAATGGTTTTTGCAGACACCGAGTAGACTCCACCTTCATGAGGAATGGCTTGATAGCTGAGATAGAGGGTGCACTGGTTTACAAGTTAGTTATTTATCATCATCTTTGGACAGTATTTAAGTAGCCTGTTTGTATTAAGTAAAAGTAGAGAATCAGTGGCCTGCTACGCTTTAGTGTGGGATCCATCTTGTACACTCTCTGTGTTGAAATCATAAGATTGTCTGCACTTGTCTTGTCTCATTCTAGTCTCTAGTTTCTAGTCTTGTCTTGAAGTCCTTGTCTTGGTAACAGGCAAAAACCCTCTAGTATCTAGTCTTTAGTCTTGTCTTGAAGTCCTGTTTCAGTAATAGGCAAAACAAACCGTTGGCTTAAAAAC
Source organism: Mycena floridula (assembly GCA_029320655.1). Lineage (NCBI taxonomy): Eukaryota > Fungi > Basidiomycota > Agaricomycetes > Agaricales > Mycenaceae > Mycena > Mycena floridula. The sequence continues at coordinate 351,427 of JARIHS010000052.1, forward strand.
CCAATACAAAACCTTTCCGAAAATCATACTACCTCATACATCCCACAGAAGTCTGCATACCACGGAATAAGAACTTGTCATGGAAATTCTGTGCGGAAACTCTCCAAGCTCCCAAGTCTCATTTGAACTAGTTAACCAACTCGCACAAGAGGGTATTAAAGAGATATTGTGGTGTGTGTTAGGTGCTCGATTTGTTGCCACTCACTTGTGTCATTTCCATCCCATCCATTAGGATCCCTCACACCAGTCAGCCATGAAACTTGGGTGCAGTATGGAACTTGGGAAACCCGAATACCAAAAAAATAACTTACCATGATATCCCAACTCATTGCATGTTCCTTACCAGGTCTGGTACATCACTGCCAACAAGCCGAACAGAGGACCTAAAAATTAAAAAGTCTAATGCAGACAAAGACCCTGACTGGAGATCCAAGAACCATTTAATTCCTTATGTTGATATTGTACAAACACCGAGATTGCGAGATATGAGCCAAGAGAAAATTATAGAAAAGCCAGAACAAACAGTCAATATGAGCGAAGAGAACATAGAGGAGGTTCAGTTCCCTTTCATTGGCATACCAGCGATTAAACAGGTACTGTTCGAAGGCCCACCTCAACCAAGAGAGACGTTGATCCCTGATGTGGAGAGAGTGAAGGAACCATCCTATCATAATCAAGCACCAGTGGAAAAGTGATCCTCGAAGGAAGAATGGTTAGAGATCGTTATGAAGACTCCAGTGTCTCTTAAGTTCAAGGACTTGATGGCAACAAAAGAAATACAGGAACAGTTACGGAAGGAGGTTACACCAAAACGAATAGAAGCTACCCCAGGAGGGAAAGCTATGTTGATTGCAGACATCTGGCCACATGAAGCACCAGTCATACAGGTGCTCAAGGATCCCAATATAACAGATAACTTCAAATCTTTTCTGATGCAAGAAGATGTGGTTATGATGAAAGCATTACCACCAGTGCTATGTACTGTGTCCCAGTTTGCTCTACAAGGCATACCTAAGGGATCATACATAGTACAAGACCCGGTGGAGCTCTATCTCAATAGTCTTGAGCCAAGCGAAGTACCTAAACAGATACTTGTGGCTCGAGATTCTCATTCATTATGGACATTGTACCCAGTGATCAACAGGGCATTTCCGGTTGAAACAGTCATGGATAGTAGTTCGCAACTTGTCTCGATAAAAGAAGAGGTTGCAAATAAACTAGGCATATGTTGGACTCCTGATGTAAAAATCAACATGCAAAGCACAAACAGAAGTGTTGAATCGTCTTTAGGGCTGGCTCAGAACATTCCATTCACATTCGATGGACAGGTAACATACTACTTCCAGATACACGTCATGAAGGACCTGGCATATTCAGTTCCACTCAGAAGACTGTTTGATGCTGATGGGGTATATAAAAATTCAGCCTTGTTTTCATACCAAACTGGGCAGTTTGGCATCTCTTTGACTGCTGGGACGTTGATGGAGTGCTAGAACCAAGCTTCAAGGTTGCTAGTAAGAATGTCAAGTGTTAACAAGTGTCCGTGCTTTGTGTCTGTACTTATCAGCCCAGAAGGTACTCCTAAGACTAAAGACAGGGTGCTACGACTACAAGAAGAACAGCGGTGTTCACACAATGGCTGAGACTGAATACATGACAAAACCCTGTGAGCCAAGATGTCTGTTTAAGACTGGAGGACTTAGCACTGTGAAATGGCGATGACTCCTTAGTACAGACTAAGCGGAGCTCTACCCATATCATTGTCATGAGAATTACATGACCGGAGCTTTGACCAATGTTGTTTGTGGAAACCAAGACGATTGCGGAATGATCAGGGCAACCCACAAGGATACCCGTATATAAAGATGGACCCACAGTGTGGACAATTGTTCATACCAAGGGACGTACTTTTGACACAAGACTAGATGAAGAGAATCAAGTAAGAGAGTACAGAAGGGACTAAAGTACTTGTCTTCTTTCTGCACTTCTCAAAATACCTGATTGGCAAGAGACTCCACTAGAAGGTTTCACCTGCCAGGTGAAAGTTGTACTATTAATAGCAGGATGACTGATGTCATGTGGCCACCTTGGCAATCTGACTCGGAGGCTCCTGTGAATGACTCAAGTGTATTATGTTATCATTTCTGGACAGTATTTAAAGACTCTAAGTTTGTAGTAAATATCTAGAACATTGTAGGGCATCGAACCCAGTTAGTGACAAGTGACCACCTGACCAAGGCTGGAAGCTAGTAGCTGACTTGTGGATAATATTACTTTGTTTCTCAGACTCAGTTACTGACATTTTGATGAATTGAACAAGTTTGAACCAAGTCTAGTCTAGTCTAGTTGCTTAGTGCACCCTCTAGTCTCAGAAGAGAAACCTCTAGTCAAGTTACTTAGTGCAAATCGTGCTTCGGTCAAGAGACCACAAACCCTAGTGTTATCACACTTTAAACAAGCTACAAAACCAGTTAAAAGCTCTCAAAGATGACCAGACGTAAGACACTGAGTATGGACAAGTGTTTGTACTTTGGACCATCTCTATTATAGAAACCTGAACTTATCGAGGATATAAAGAGTGTATTTGTGTGTTGGTGTTGTTGTGTGTGTTGTTCATTCACATATGCTTATATTGATGTGCTTTCCACACTGTCTGCAAGGATCCCTCACAACGCAGTAGCAGAGTTGTGGATAAAGAATGACTATCAAGGCAGACAATCAATCACAATCACTGACCCAAAAACTGGAAGTCATTTGATGCTACCAATGTTCAAGTGAGGAATTCCGAGACCAATACTCAAGAAGGGAAACAAACCGGATATTGAAGGGCAAACACCAGCAATATTCCAGTCGGTTTTTCGCCACTCAATGAGTTGATCAATGATCAAGAAGAATTGGCACTTGAAATCCTAAAGAACAAGTACAGAGAGTATGAAATTGCTAGTTTCGAGACCTCTCAAGGATCAGTTTACACAAGCTGAGTTAAGAGACGCGTACTTGGATGCATCAAGAAGTGACTTAGAAAGAAATGATGATTCTAAGTTATTACATTCGTATTACACCAGGACAGTGGCAGAACACTTGTTACTGGGATACGAAGAGATGTTCAAAGTGCCAAGTAGAAGTGCAAAGATACCAAGGAAGCGGACGTTTGAAAAAGAATGGCAATGAGTAAAATTAAAGCTAGATGGACTTAAGCATGACAGTCAATTTGCACAATACGAGCAAGTGTAAAAACTGTATTGTACTTAAGGAAATTGAACAGCAGAAAGTAGCTCGGGAAATTGCTAAATCAAACAAAGTGGTAGAAAGCGAAGAGATTTGTATGTTGGTTTCAATGAAAGAATATTGGCCGAGTCATCCAGGGACCTTACTATGTTTCAAACTCCTTTTGGAGCATTGCGACTAGTTACTTTGCCTATGGGATGGACAAACTCAGTGCCAATATTCCACGATGACATCACATATATATTACAGGAAGAAATTCCGCATATTACAATGCCTTACATTGATGATGTTCCTATAAAAGGACCAAAGTCAAGATACGAGTTACCAGGCAGAGGCTATGAAACAATACCTGAAAACCCAGGGATACATCGTTTCATTTGGGAACACTTTCAAAGTGTGAATAGAGTCTTACAATGAATGAAATACTGCAGTGGTACCTTCTCAGGACCTAAGTCAATCATTTGTGCCAGAGAAATCATGGTAGTAGGACATCTATGCACCTACACAGGAAGGAAACCTACTCCGGACAGAGTCAAAGTAATAAAAAACTGGGGTCCTTGCAAAGATGTCTCAGATGTTAGAGCTTTCCTCAGTACTTGTGGCATAGGAAGGATGTACGTGGAAGGGTATGCAGTGAAATTGGAACCACTGGTAAAATTAACCAGGTTAAACAAAGAGTTTATTTGGTGACCAGCACAAGAGGAAGCAATGCAGAAACTCAAAGACGCTTTGAGTACATGTCCAGCATTGTTACCGATGGACTACCTATTGGAAGGAGGTATCTACCTCTCAGTAGATACATCGTGGCATGCCGTTGATTCTATCATATATCAGATAGACCCAGAAACAGGGGCAAAGTGATATGCGAGATTTGGGTCAATAACGTTGAATGACCAAGAAGCAAGGTTCTCACAACCAAAATGAGAATTATTTGGCTTAATGCGAGCATTGGAAGCAAGTAGATATTGGATTATTGACATGAGAAACCTCACTGTCAAGGTGGATGCCAAGTACATCAAGGGAATGTTAAACAATCCTGAGATGGGTCTGAACGCTACTATCAACTGATGGATAGAAAAGATCTTGATGTATCAATTCACACTGGTGCATGTCCCAGCAAAGGACTTTGCTGCAGTGGATGGCTTATCAAGGTGCATGAAACAACCAGGGGATGAGGAGTATGAGAATTCAGAAGAATTTGAGGACCCAATATGAGTCCAGGAGTAGTGTGCCACATCAATAGATGATTTTGATCAAGAAAGGGATAGAGCTAGAGCAGATAGTGAAGCTTGGAAACAAGTACATTGAGGACAATATGTGGAAGACATAATGAAGATCAGTGGAAACTTCCAGCTGGCACAAACCTTCACTCTAAGAATGATACCTGATCTAGAAGAGCAAGTGAATAAGTGGGAACCATATGATGAGAGACATTGAACCAAGATGGGTATTATGAGCCCCATTTATGGGGTTGTTCATTGGGTGTGAGTGAAATTCAGGTAGCCTGGGAATGTAGTCCCCAATGGAGATTGGCACGTGACTCTATACAGCCTTTGAAGACTGTTGACCCTCATTCCACTCTCCATTGCTGACACCTGGTTCATGGCACCATTGCCGACTAGGCTGGTTTATCTTTCCTCTTTCTCGTCTCTTGCTCTGGTCTCGACAATGATGTGACCGAACATTATCTCATCATCTCGACTCTTGCACCAATCCCCTCGACGCTACCATTAATTCCCTTTTTCGCTGTTATTCGCCGTCGTTTATGTGGACCTTGCTCTCGCCATTGGTCTCCCTTTTGTCGACTGACTCACCGTATTGGATGACATCAGTCTCTTCACTATCGCGATTGCTCCACCTTCTTTGACATTGGTTGATTTTGTGACTCGCCGTATTCGATGGCCTTGATGCTTTCCTGGGACACGGTCTTGACATTCTTTGACCTTGACCTCATTTGTCAACTGTGCCTGGCGTCTCCGGATTTTGCGACCCGGCCGGAACTGGCGGTTTGGTTGGAATTGTGGTTGACTGGAGTAGATTGGATAGATGAGACAAAGCTCAAGGAGAGAAGAACAAGGAACAAGAGGTCAACCTATTGTATTGGTGCATTGATATTTGCTAACATGGTTTACAGAGACACAATGGCTTACTGTCACCCATAACCACTGTGGATATTGTCACCAATCCAATCATACTCTATATGCTCAGAGTTGCCTTTGAGGTCGGAGTCACTGTCAGGGTCTCGCTCAGTGACAGTGGACTCGTTCGCCTCAGGCCCTTCGTCCCTGTGTTCACATCCCACGACGTCGGCGCTTCACTCCATTCGGCATCCCATGAAGCTTCACTCTGTTCAATTCCTCAGTCCCAATGCGCTGTTGGTGTCGCCATCATTCTCAATGTTGTTAAGTCCTGGAGACGTCGGCGTCGGCAGCGGGAAAGCCTAATTTGGCACAGGAAGTAAGGTGGGTGGGAATACCTAATTCGGAGAGGAGGCAGGATACTTCGAACTAGGCCAGGAACGACCAGATCCAGAAGAAGAAGGCGAATACTGGGAACGGAGAGATTTTACTGCGAGTGTTGCACTGGGATTGATGAGGTGCCGGATGAGGGGTTACGAGACCACATGAGTGGCTCGTTTGTTGGGCATGAGCAAAATTCAGGAGAGCCGCATCGGAGAACCTAGTGGGGATATCCGGCCAGGCACTTGCACTGATGACGTGGCTCTTGAGTGAACTCACTTCGGCATAGCCTGGGAGCCCAGCTTTATATATTTGCTCCTGGTCACTGTTATGGTTCAGACCCTGGTAGCCCCCAAAGTTGAGATTTTCCAAACTCCGCCAAACGGCCATGCAGGTGCCACTGATAAGGATTATGATTAGATAGAGGACATGCTGTAATTAAGCGCTTGCATGTCGCGTTCACCACCATGGAGGACATGGACCAGGATTGGGTCACCTATCTGGCCCATCAATCACGTCAAGTTAGACAGGACATGTGGCCTGTATGCAGCGTCTAATTAAAGGGCTTTGATGCCGTCCCTCTAGGTATCATTAAATATTGTTAATTATGAGAGACTTTGCCACAGAGTTCTCCTGAGTCAGGTTTTGGCTATACAGTACCTGGTTACTGTGAATGAGTCAGACAGGCGCCCATCTCCACTGGTTGTTCCAGGTATTGGATCAGCCCAAAATGGAAGGTGGTCGTTACATGTCCGCTCGCTGTCCCACCTCCCGCCTCATGTCCCAAAAAGGTAGTGACTTTGAGATATGGTTAGAAGATGGACACTATTGGCTTGGGAGCTCATGAAATCATATTTCATGTATTGAATACACTGTTGAGAGGTATTTCACTGCTGTATTTGTAGCACAGGACATGTTGTGGTTGGCCAGACAGTTTGCTGATTTTGCTCTCAGCATCTGCACTTTGGAGGGCAAGTATAGATGCAGATTACTCTCTATTATATGTGCTATGCATTGAACATTGACCGCCAACCTGAAGAGCACTTGCATGCCTGCTGGATTCTGAACAGAACCAATATTGTACCTATTGGCCTGGAGTGAATAGGCCCGTATACTCCATGCCAGTCATAGTTTTTATGTTTATTAACCATGTCATGCTGAAATGGATGGAACGCTGGGCCAGTGGCACTGTGAGGCAAGGTTTGAGTCAAACTGTGGCATAAAGCAAATAACACCAAATACCATCAAACTCCTTCCGGAACCTCCACAGAAGTCAATTCATGGACCAAAGCTGCATTATTATTGTCAGAGTATTTACATAGATTATTTCTTTACTCGAATATGAGGTTTTGCATGTACTGTATGGTCATAATCATAACAGATAATGATATCTCTCTTATTCATGTCCTTGGAACATGAATGGCAAATACTATTCTTCTCCAAACTCCATAAAACTGCTCTGAATAATGATCTATCATCTGTCTCCACCATATGTATTACCCTCACATTTGCAGAGCCATTCTATATCTTTGGGTTTTTGTCTAACCTGACCTTGAATTCAGACAACAATCAGTAAGTTTATTGTCACACTGAGGCTTTGATAAAATGAAAGGACAAATGGAAAGTATTTTATCACCATACAAGCACAATATCCGAAGGTTTATACCGCTCTCTCAGCCACGTATCAAGGTGCAATGACATGAGCAGATTTACACCAGTATCTTTCATGTTATTCCCAGCTAAAATAATGATTTATTGTCAAATTATTGTGATCTTATACAGATCATTGTGCAGTGTGCTGAGATGATATCTGACTAAATTCGACAGAATATTTATCAATTTATCAGCTATTTTGGCTTCAGTGGAGGTTCAGGTCCCAGGATACAGCCTGGGTGCTGTGAGGAGTGTACCGCAGGTACATAATGAGCAGCATGCAATTTCTCATCTCTCCTTATTCTCACTGATCACACAACTTGGTGAAGAGAGCCAAAAAAATGGGGGGCTCGTACCTGCCGCTTGTCGGCCTCTATTTCACTGGTAAACCAAGATGTGGAAATACCTAAAATCAAAGCTTGGCTCGACGATCTGTTTGTAAGACCTGAAGGGATGAATGACAAAGAGTATAGAAGCTTTGTTAGACATGTGAGACAGTTCTTCCTTGACAAGGAGAATTAGTTGTATTGAAGAAATGTGGATTTGAGACACAAACTAGTAGTAGAAAAGGAACATCGTACCTATATGATGATGAAGGTGTCTCATGACAGCCTTGGTCATAGAAGATTACATTCCACTGCGAAACTAGTTGGAGAACGATTCTGGTGGCCTGAGTTCGAAAGAGATGTTAAACAGTTTGTCAAGACCTGTAATATCTGTCAACTCAGGCAGCACAATTTATTGTTAGCACCACTGACTATAATGCATACTCCCACGATATTCCAAACACTTCATGTTGATACCTTTATGATGTCAGAAATATTGGACTTGTTAACATCTTGGCCAGAAGCAAGAGCACTTGTAAAAGAGAATGCTTGAACAATAGGTCAATGGCTGTTCGAAGAAGTCATAACGTGTTGGGGTTGAGTTGAGAAAATAGTAACCGATAATGGTAAAGCATTCAAAAAGGCTGTGGCATGGATAGAGCAAACCTACGGCATTGCAGAGATTCAGATATCACCGTATAACTCTCAAGCAAACAGAAAGATTGAATGAGGACATTGGGATGTAAGAAACACACTATTCAAAATGTGCGGTCCTGAGAACATTGGGAAATGGTTCGATTTCTTGCCTCATGTACTATGGGTGGATAGGATAACAACACATAAGACTACAGGTTGCTCACCTTTCTTCATGGTTACTGGAGCACATCTGATATTGCCCTTGGACATTATAGAAGCCACATGGTTACTACATCCACCAGATGGAGTAATGACACAGGAAGAGCTGTTAGCTTATCAAGCAATGGCTCTAGCAAAGCATCAGATCCATGTAGGTGACATGCAAGAGAGAATTACAAAGGAGAAGCATGAGAGACTTTTCAACTACAAAGAAGAACATGCTGCCACAATTAAAGCATACGACTTCAAGTTGGGAGACTTATTACTTGTATGAAATACTACAATAGAAAAGCACCTCAACAAGAAAATGAAGGCAAGATATATTGGACCCTTGATCATAGTGAAAAAGACACTAGGATCGAGATACATACTATGTGAATTGGATGGTACAGTTCTAGTGGGAAGATTCAGACAATTCCGAGTTGTACTGTACTTTGTGAGAGAAAGTCTGGAATTACTGACTGATATGAAGAGCAATGTGTTGGCTGCAGCTAAGAGACTCAAAGAGTTAGTAGTGACTGGACCAACATATGGTGACCATATCAAACAATTGAATAAAGACAATCCTATATTCAGGAAAGTCAGATTCAAGATTCCAGCAGATAAAGAGTATGACGATGTGAGGGATCCTTACAGACGGGATGGAAATGACATGAGTGAGTGGCGACGAATCGAGCACCCAACACACACCACAATATCTCTTTAATACCCTCTTTGTGCGAGTTGGTTAACTAGTTCAAACGAGACTTGGAAGCTTGGGAAGTTTCCGCACAGAGTTTCCGTGGCAAGTTCGTATTCCGCGGTACGTAGACTTCCGCGCGAGATGCGGGATAGTATGTTTTCGGAAGGGGTTTTGTATTGGTGTTTTAAGCCAACGGTTTGTATTGCCTATTAGAAACAGGACTTTCAAGACAAGACTAGAGACTAGAACAAGACAAGACGAGACAAGTGCAGACAATCTTATGATTTCAACACAGAGAGCGTACAAGATGGATCCCACGCTAAAGCGTAGCGGGCCACTGATTCTCTAACTTTACTTAGTACAAACGGGCTACTTAAATACTGTCCAAAGATGATGATAAATAACTAACTTGTAAACTGGCGCACCCTCTATCTCAGCTATCAAGCCATCCCTTGTGAAGGTGGAGTCTACTCGGTGTCCACAAAAACCATTGAAATGATGACCCCAGTTGATGGACCAAAGACTTCGCGGAAAAGCTGGTTCCCATGTTATCCCTAGTGACCGATAAGACTATGACTTGTCATGTATGAAGCCAGTCTTTAAACGATGTCTTTCCGCGAAGTATAGCATAAACTAGTCGCGTTCAGTACTTTTGATAATAACCAATTCCTCAGCCCCCATGTTGATCGTTGATCGCTTGTTACACAACTGAGTCACGATCGAAACACTTCCTTGATTGACCTGGTTTCTTAACTAAAAGATCCCTTCTTTCCGAGGAAGTACCGCATGGACCCACTGTGATCCATAACCAGAAGCCAGCACTCTTTTACCTCATTACCGGAAACCATAAACTGATTGAGTTAACCTTTCGGTCCTTAATCAGTCATCGCATATCCGTCGATCATTTTGATCTACCTGTTCCAATGTCTCGGAGCCATGCCGCGCTAGCGACCGTGGCTCATCCTGCTGACTACCTCGGAACCCATAAGCTTCCTCGTAAGTCGTTCCTCAGTATCGCAGAGCCCATTCAGTCGTTATGAACCGGACAATATACAGTTCTTTGGATCCGCGAAACCCTTGTTAGACCAATGTTATACTGAGGCATGTGTTTGCCTCTTTCTCCTGATGTGTCCGTACATTACCACGGCTAGTACCCTTGCTGTGATGAGTCAAGTTCTAGTGTTTCCGCGGTACATAGGTACAAGTCTTACTAGCAGTGTGGAGCTCAACTCTAGTGCAGTGAACAATAAGATACCAATCGTAGCCAGAAAGACGCTGGATTAGTCCTTTAATCCGATTTATAGGGTCGTTTTTATAGGGACCCTATCAACGATGCAGACAATACCCTGGAAGTATTGTATGATTCAGATGACCAAGAAGAGTCAAATAGTGACAAGGACAAAGCGATGTAAAATTGTTGAAGGGGCTCAACCAAGGAAGCTACTACGAGCTAGTTAAGAGCAACTAGTAAACAGTAACTCCATGCATAGTACCCTTGGCAGATCCTTCCTCAGCACTAGCCATAGCCTCTTCTTCAGCATTGGAAACTGACTCCTCAGAAACCTCAGGGTTGGAGTGATGACCTTTGACAGGAGAAGTAGTGCGAGAGATGCTGATAACTCTGGTTCAGGCAACACCCTTGCTTTTCTTATAGACCTCGCCTTGGGACTGCAGCTCTTTGTTGATACGAATGGTCTCAGTGTCAGCATGATTGAGCTTCTGAAGTTCAAGAATGAGACAGGCAGAAGCCAAGTCGCGCTCCTTGAGAAGTTCCTTGCGATGAGCCATTAAAGTGGCGTTGGGGACACCATCAGCAGTATACTTCTCCGCCTCTTCATGGCTGTGATGAATATCGTCGATAGTAGCCTCCAGGACACCAGCGTCTTCTTCATCAGCAATGACTAAGTAAAAATAAGTCAGAAGGAGAACGCAAAGTATGTGGAAAAATGAGACGCACCAACAGTAGCTATGCTCTGGGTGGAGCAGCAAGAATGAAGTCCCTCGAAAACAGCACTAGTATTGGCTTGGGCTTTTTCAATGACCTGTAAAGCATGCAAATATTGCCTTGAGTCAGTATCAATGCTGGGTACATGGTCAAAGGGAAGTAGAAGGGTAAAACCAAGAGAGATCAGCTAAAGACTGTTGGTGCAAAGGCAAAGGAAAGAAGATTGAACAAAGAAACTCACAGCAGTGTTTTTCAGGATCTTCATAGTACTGAGCATAGTCACATTGATAGGGTTAGGAGCATGTTGCTGAATAAAAGAAATAAGTTCAGCGAGGTACCCCATATCGAAAGGGTTAACTAAAACAAACTGATTCAGTACGATGTCTCTTGGTGCGAGAATCAGTTTTACTGGGGTTGGCACCTATGTGCACATTAATATGTGTACTGCCAGACAAGACAACTTGGCCACCTTGATCTTCATTGGAGTCTACGATTGTCAGAGACTTTCTGGTCTTTTTGGGATGCTAGAAATAGCATAAGAAAAAGACAGGACAAGTTAAAAACAGAGTATGACGAACTTGTTGGGATTGGCACCAGTTGGGTCAGAAGGAACAGTTATGACTTCTTCTTGAGGAGCCATTATGATGTCCTCTTGAGGAACAGGACCTTTCCTTGAGTGGTACCAGAACTAGCAGCGAGAGTTTTGGAAGCTATTACCGCCTTGCATTTGGTGAAGGTATCGAGTTCAAGAATAACTGGGGAAGGAGCCTCAACAACTCCACAGCTGGCAATAGTTTTGACATACTTGAGTATTGCAGCGACATGACCCATCAAGGTTTTGTGACTTCCAGGCTTAGGGGCGTTCTGGACAAGGGCAAGCTGTGAAAACAAGAGTCAGCAAAAGTACGAGGAAAGACAATGGATGAATTTACCACAGTGTCAGCATAAGCCGCAGTAGTAACAGCCAGAATGTTGGGCAGGGAATTCATCGAAACACATTGTGCAACGGTCTGTTTAGCAGTACCAGCAGCATTGAACAACTGTGAAGTGTTGGAGTTGGAAGCAGCAACCATAAGAGGTGATAAGAGTTATGAATCAAAGATAGGATGAGACCACCTTTTATATTGATCGTCCCACTCAGAGAGCCATAAAGCTTAGAAATGAACATATCAATAATTACTGGCCCAATTGGGAACTTACTGATGTCAGTGAAAGATTGATTAGGAAAATGATTACGGATCACACTTTGGGACAGGTGTATGTGGCCACTGATTACCAAGCAACCAGGGACAGTTGCTAAATTTTTCACAAAGAGAAGAGGGCACCAAGCATGTTTACTGTAACAAGAGACTATACAGATCATATGCTACAAAGAATAGTCCCAATTAAGACAACTGCAAGGTTCCTTACCTGGGTACAATGGGACTTACCTGTAAAAGATGGCAACATGGGGTAACCCAGCAAAAGTCTTTTATGCAGCACTGAAAGGTGGGAATAGCCTAATTTGGTTATGTGCGAGAAGTCATTGAAACCAGATTTTCAATGGCTAGAACATGAGATCATGTACATCTCAGGCACCTGTGGAAGTAAATGAAAGGAAGCAAATATAACAGACGATCACTGCTTGATAAGATCGAAAATTTATTTGAAATCACCTGATTTATGCGACAGAAAAGGACTGAACAATGGATGAGTGTACCATCGATGAAGACTGATAAAATAAGCAGAAAATAGGACATAAAAGGCTCAAGTAAAATCAAAAGATTAAGAACCAAGAACCATTATGCCTGACTTTGTATCAGTCATCAGAGGATCAGACACAGCCTACGAAGAGATGTATGACCTCAAAGGATGCGAAGGTGTCATCCTGATCTCCAACATTCTTCCATATCCTCTTGGGAACCTAGCCAGAATCCTGTACAATCTGGTCCACAAGGTTCAGTACTGTATGTGAGTGTATGGATGAAATCAGGAAACGTCGCATTATGGTGATGTAAGGAAAAAACTTGGAAACCGGCCAACCATTATGGTTTCCAAAATAAGAAACTTTTTGGCTTTTTTTCACTGTTTTTGGGCCCATTTGCCAAAATCTCAGCGTAATACAATTTTTTTTGGAAACTCAGCTGGAAAACAGTGTTATATCACACAAATTAAGAAACCCAACTGGGGCAGCGTTATGCATTACGGTTTCATCTGTACACTCATGTACAGTACTCTATGGCAGTAACTCAATATGACAGAAAGGAATGGAGAGGTGTGAGTTGGTTGGAAAGTCAGATCACTTGGATGGCAACTGTAGGATGCAACAAGGAAATGTACAAAGAAGCAAAGCTTTCCCTTACAGCTGATATCAACTCTTACACCAAGGATCTTGCGGAAAAATGGATCAAGGGAGAAACATTGTCAATTAGAGACGTGTTCCCAGACCAGGTGAAGCGGACCAGGGAGATCAAGTTGAAGTTTGTCCAGGAAGACAGTACAGGGAGTCTTCCGGAGATACAAAAGAGAACGACAAGGAGTGAGAATACCTTGATCCACATGTAATGGGAACAGAGGCTTTAACAAGTGTCTAGCAGCCAGATAAATCGAAATCAAGAGCATGTGTAGTAATACACATATATACGAGTCGATCTAGCATCGAGGATATTCAACCAAAGGTGTGGCACGAAGAATGACACCACTGTTATGAGATTTACCATGATGACTAAGCAATAATCAGAAGGAATGATGAAACATCAGCAAGGACACATCATCCAGATGACTAAGCAAGATTCATGAAGACATTTGCCTAAGTTACAATACACATGGTAAAAACTACCAACTAAATCATAACAAATGAACAAGGCAAATGAACGAGAAAACAACTTGGTAAAGGTTTGTCGCAAGGTGGAAATACAACATGGAAAACACGTGACTTGTATTACCAAAACAGGACAGACAGCAGCACCAGTACTCCTCGAGGCTGTTAACCAAATCACTTAACATTCGTTCAGAAAATTGATTTAAAAATCACACAAAAATTTTTATTTGCCTCAGAAGGCCCCTGACTTCTTGATTTCCCTGAAACCTCCTGATTCACCAAGCTAAAACCGTTCCACAAAGAACGAGAAGAAGTGTAGCTCGTAAGAGCTACACTGGTGGAAATGAATTACACATGACGGGACCTGGAAAATTGATGTTGAGCCAAGGAGGAGGTGCTGTGACAGAACCACCTGGTAAAGGAGGCTGGTTTGTCAGCTCTCGAGGAAGGGCATCGACAGGTCAATTTGACAATGGTGGTGGTGGAGGTGGCCAGTCCAAGGGAGTCGGATAGCCTGCATCAAATTGGAGCAATGAGCATACCACAAATGAGTATAGAATGACTCATTCCTGAAATGAAAAACATAAGAACAAGAACAAGAAGAAAAGGGAAGTGATGTACATTGGGGACCAAGGGGACCACCCAGACTTCAGTGCCATCAGGAGGGGTCAATCCAGGGTAACAAGAAAGGTCTTGCAGAGTTTGCTTTGCAAACTCTCAGCAATGATACATCTCTGCGCTATCCTAAAGGCCCAGCTCGATGAGATGATTACAGTAGGGGACCTATAAGTCACCAAATAAGCGGACTTATAGGGAGGAAAGGAAACTAAAGGGAATGTACCAGGAGTTCTTGAACATTCTCAATAAATAAGAGAATGTCAGATGAATTTGGCATACCTGATGACTTCATCAAAGTCATTAAATCACTCTATGAGAATGCAAGGTCAGTAGTCATCATCAACAGCAAAATTAGTGACGCTTTTGACATAACCAGAGGGGTACGGCAGGGTGACCCTCTAGCATGCCTCCTTTTCGACCTCGCAATAGAGCCTTTAGCAGAAATGCTAAGAAGCTCACCTCTGGCTGGATTCAATATCCATGGTGTCTCTGATAGGTTGATAACCTCCCTATTTGCAGATGACACAACCATATATCTTTCATCAAAAGATTCCTTTAAGACACTACAGGACATCCTTGACAAATGGTGTCGTGCCTCCAGTGCTAAATTTAATAAGGACAAGACACTCTTGTTGCCAATGGGCTCACCAGAATACCGACGAAGAGTACTTGAGACACACTCAATTGACCCAGACAGTCAAGAGACACTGCCTGCAGATATCCATATTGTGAGAGATGGTGAATCTATCCATATCCTAGGTGCACAGGTTGGAAACAAGTGTCTAGAGTTGGACTCATGGACTAAACACTGGAAGATATAGATGAGATTATGGCAAGAAGTGCAAGGACCCACCCAACACTGGAGGGAAAGCATCATACCATAAAGACTACCATCGCTGCTAAGACCCAATATAAAGTCCAGGTTTCAAGTATGCCTAAAGAAATTGCCAAAAGACTCAATGACATCCAACATTCATTTGTATGGGGGGAAAGCAAATCCTCATCCATCGGAATAGATATTTTGGCATCCTCAGTACACCATGGAGGAAAGAGCATGAGAATAATGGAGACACGAAATGAAGCTGCAGATATCATGCGCTTGAAAACCTACCTGAACATGGGTGAAGATCGCCCCACATGGGCCTATGTTGCAGATGCCCTAATACAAAGATCATGCAACACGACGGATGGAGTCAAAGATGACGCCTGCTCAAACCTATTCCTCCAAACCTGGAACACTGCTCTGTTTTGTCTGCCATTGGTTCTAGAAAGGATGCTCAGTACTGCCAAAAAGTATGGAGTAGAATTTGATGGAAACTACCTCAGCCCGGAAGTCTTGAACGAAATGCCAATCTGGCACCACTTGGGGAAAGACCCTAAGAAAACTCAGTACAACAATCGTGTGACTGACATTTGTCTCCGTGCCATACACCGGGTGTTCTCAGTCAGAGATGCGGTAAACCTTGGCTCAAGACTCCAGGATAATGAACAACATTTGCCCTCGAAACTCTGTGAATGTGCAAGATGTTTAGACAATATAAATGACGGTTGTAAAAACCCGCATTCTTGCATCAAGGAAGCCATGAGCAGATTATTGCAGCTGCTTCCAAAATGGGATCCGAGGCTACATCTTGAAGTAGAACATGATCATCACCCTGTACCCAGGACTCAAGAAGATATGGATTCTGTCCTTGTTGACCTTAAAAATGAGGTAAATTCTATATCAGACGGTTTTAGAATCATGGTGAAGCACAATACCACCATAGAGACCTACACTCCCAGTGAACCACGGTGCAGGAGAAACCAGCAGGTTATAGTGCCTCCAGCCAAAATAAAAATCTACTGTGGTGCTGGTACCAACAATAGAACTGGCCTAGACACCAGAGCTTGGGGGGGTATCTGGTTTGGACCAGACAACGAAAACAATTCTGCAATTGCGGTCCCAAAGAGCTGTGACCAGTCAGGCTACAATGCAACGATCCTCGCCATGCTAACAGCTGTGGAAGTCACTCACAAGAACTCCGAGCTCGAACTTCTCACTGAAAATCCCTGTGTGTTTAAGGTCCTGACCTCCAGGATCCCAACATGGGAGGACAAGGGCTGTGTTGGAGTGTCAGATCCAGAACTAATGAGAGCTCTGGTTGCCAAAATCCGGCTCAGAACAGCAAAGACTTTTATTTCTAAAAGCTCAGGTTCTGAAATTGAAGAGGCCTCCTCTGTAGCAAGAACCAGCCTCCACAATCCAGACATTCCTGTAGCAAAATTCCTGGATGTACGCATCCCGGACTACCTTCACATACGAGGCGCAAAGCTCTCCACAATGACTCAAACCAGAGCCTACAAGATGATCCGGGCCACAAAGAAAGTCAAGCCAAGGAAGAAAACAGAACAGAACATCAAGCTCGTACAGGAAGCCATCAAGGACCTAAATGGTGATGCACCAAAAGAAACAGAGATATGGAGGTCTATTTGCTCAAATGACCTCCTTAGGCACCAGAGGAACTTCCTCTACATGGCAATGCATGGAGCCCACAAAATTGGCTCGTTCTGGAAGCATGTCATGGGGTGCGAAGCCTGGGGCATATGTCAGCATTGTCAGACTACAGAAAACATGGAGCATATCCTGCTAGAATGCCAACGTCCAGGACAAAGTGAATTATGGAATGTGGCCCAGCTTTTATGGAATCAGAGAAGTGGAGTTTGGCTGAACATGAGCCTGGGCCTGATTTTGGGCAGCAGCATAGCCCAATTTAACGACACTCAAGGAAGGTACAAGCCAGGCCTTACCAGGTTCTTCCATATATTGGTAGCTGAGACAGCCCACACCATTTGGAAAGTCCGCTGTGCTACAGTTCTGAACCAGAACAATGTACCTATGACGAAGCCACAGATCCATAATATGTGGGTTCATAGCATGAATGAGCATCTAAAATTTGACTGATCCCTGACAAATGTGTCATGTTATGGGAAAAAAGCAATACCCATCAAAACGGTGCTCAATACCTGGAGCGGCACATTGAGAGATGAGGCAAGCCTCCCAGATTCCTGGATATGGGAACCTAGGGTTTTAGTGGGTGTAGAGCCAATAACAAATCACCATAATGCTGTCCAGAGACCCACGGGTCGAAGAGGACGCAATCACTGACCATCGTGTCTGTGACAGCTCGAAATCCCCACACTGTGGCTCCAAGCCTCGTGCACTTGTGCATTTTCCTAGGGTAGATCTGTCTATTCTCTCTTCTGGAGGTTTCAACCCCTCCAAACCTTACGCATGTCTTATCAGAATGTAACCTTGTTACTTGTCTTTTAAGATGGACTCTTCAAGTCCGTACTACAAAAAAAAAAAAAAAAAGAATGTCGGATGAATGGAGGAAGCCTTTATCATATAAAAAGGGATGGTCGGAAAAGAACAAGGCAACATTATAACCAGTGTCGTGGACGAGATCAAAGTCATCATGTAAAAAGACATGAGAGTGAGGTTCAGCATAACCATGTGGGAAGTGAATGCAGACATATTTAGTGCAGTGAACCAATGTAGAAACATTGGTTGAGGGTGTTTGTGAGGAAGATGAGGGCAGCTGCGACATTGTTATAGCATTGGCAGAAGCAATAGAAAATGCAATGTATGTGCACGTGACATGGCCACAAATAAAGAATTATGATCAGATCTCAGAACAAGCCCTGACTCATAATTCTCAGTGGTTGAAGTTATAGATGGTATTATTCAGCATCTAGAAAACAAGGAAAAATGCGGGGAAAACACCTAAAAATGCGAGAAATTGATATTCAATGAAATTGATAACTGTGTGGGGTAGTAGTTGTCCTGAAAAGGCAAAACTCCGATTGATCCAAAGATGCGGAACCAGTTATCAATTACTGCAGATCGTGGACTAAAAATATGAAGTACAAGGCACAAAGTGAGGCAGTTGGTATGAGGACTCAAGCATAAGTGCATGATAGGAATGACCAGGGGATCATTATTATTGTGTGGGGGAGATAATAGGGTTGGAAATGTTCCACCCTGTATTTTCAGCATATCTAGTAAATATGACCGTCTTTCCTGATTATGAATGGGACACTATTTGCCTAGAGAGGAGTTCTGACTTGTCTATAAGAGTACCAGTGCCAGTGCTGATCATGAAACAAGCACCTAGTAGGCTCTAGCAACAGCGCTTGAACAGCACTTTGCTTGAATACTCAATGGGAAACATAACAACAAATGCAGTGGTTCTACTAGTAAACCATCTGTAAGCAGGCTACACTACTTGGTTGAAACATAGGATAAAGACTCAATGCTCGAGAAACTCAGTAACTTACTTTGTGAGCAAACCTAGAAGGAATGCACAGAGTCAAGGAGCCAAAACAACAAACAACAATGCGTCCACATGTGATCAAGTGACTTGGTGAAAGCCAGACAGTACAAACACACTGTTTCATATAGAAGTCTCAGCATGGATAAAGCATGGATAAAGCAATGAATAATTGTTATAATACAGGTTCGAGCCAGTGCTATGCAAGTAGAGTCGAGTGCGAGAAAAGCAGTACGCTACCATGAGTAAAGCCTAGAATCAGCAATGAATGAGCTTTACCCAAGGTAGCCTGATTAGGATTAGGATGACTGGGTATTGGCCTGATTGGGAAGAGCTACAAAGCAACGAGCCCAATAGGGGCAACCTAGTCTTGGCAGATGACAGAGTTGTGCCCGAAAGGGAGGCCTTGCATATGGCGAGGTCCTGAATGGGACTTGTAGTATCAACCCAGCAGACTCTGAAATAATGTAGAATTACTATAAAACTAGAATGTTTGTATCTTTAGTAGCCAGTGAATTGTACCCCACGAAGCTCAGCCCACAAGCAGAGTCCGAGTGGAACATTTTATCTCATTTTATTGTGGTACATGAGGACATGGTGATCCAAGGTACAAACCCAGTGATAGTGCTAGTGTCTACATGAGGATGTGGTGCTCCGAGGTGCAATAAAATTGTGTTCATCTAAAAAAACATATCAAAGTCATAACCTGACAACACATTGAAGCAGTAGCCCTGCAACCATCACCTTTATGTTCCTTGCGAATTAAAACCATTTACAAAAACCATGCAAGGTTCACCGTCAAAGTGAACTAAGCTAAGTTTCTGTCCATGAGAGACCAATAGTGCACGATCAAAACCTTACAACTTTGTTGAAAGGCTTTGTCTTTCTTAATAGCTGCTCAAATTACTTAAGGTGTTAAAAGAGAGTTAGTGTGTATTTGGATTATTAGTTATTATAGATCTGTTTCGAAGACTCCATTTGCATCGACAGCCCCACCAAAAGGTACCCTATTATCGAAAGGGGTTTGTATTGGTATTTTAAGCCAACAGTTTGTTTTTCCTGTTACTGAAACAAGACTTTCAAGACAAGACTAGAAACTAGATACTAGAGGGTTTTTTGCCTGTTACTGAAACAAGGACTTCAAGACTAGAGACTAGAAACTAGAGCAAGACAAGACAAGACAAGTGCAGTCAATCTTATGATTTCAACATAGAGAGTGTACAAGATGGATACCACACTAAAGCATAGCAGGCCACTGATTCTCCACTTTTACTTGATACAAACAGGCTACTTAAATGCTGTCCAAAAGTGATGATAAATAACTAACTCATAAGCCACTGCACCCTCTATCTCAGCTATCAAGCCATCCCTCATGAAGGTGGAGTCTACTCAGTGTCTGCAAAAACCATTAAACTGATGCCCAAGTCAGTCAACCAGAAGACATCGTAATAAAGCTTGTTTCTGCACTATCCCTAGTTGTCGATAAGACTCTAGCTTATCATGTATCAAGCCAGTCTTTAAACAGTGTCTTTCTGTGAGGTATAGCCTAAACTAGTTGTGTCAAGTACTTTTGACAATAACCAATTCCTCAGCCCCATATTGGCCGTCGATTGCCTGTCATGCAACTGAGTCATGATTGAAACACTACCTTGGATGACTTGGTTTCTTAACTGAAAGATTCCTTCTTTCTGAGGAAGTACTGTGCAAACCCACTGCAATCTATAACAAGAAGCCAGCACTCCTTTACCTCATCATTGATAACTGTAAACTGATCGAGTTAACCTTTCAGTCCTTAATCAGTCATTGCTTATCTGTCAATCATTTGATCCACCTGTTCTGATATCTTGGAGCCATGCCACGCTAACAATTGTTGCTCATCCTACTGACTACCTTGGAAACAGTAAGCTTCCTTGGGAAGTCATTCCTTGATATCATAGAGCTAGTCTAGTTGTTATGAATCGAACACCATACAGTTCCTTTGTTCTGTGAATCCCTTGTGAAACCAATGTTGTACCAAGGCCTGTGTTTGTCTCAATCTCCTGATATGTCTGTATGTTTCTGCGGCTAGTACCCTTGCTGTGATGAGTCAAGGTCTAGTGTTTTCACAGTATATAGGTAGAAGTCTTACTAGCAGTGTGGAGCTCAACTCTAGTGCAGTGAACAATAAGATACCAATAGTAACCAGAAAGACATCAGATTAGTCCTTTAATCCGATTTATAGGGTCGTTTTTGTAGGGACCCCATCACTGATTCCAAAAAAAGTCATCTCATCAAGCCAACTAGGGGCAGGCTCACATAATGGGAGGTCACAATTGGTTTTGGGTTATCGAGGGAGCATCATTACAATTGCTGGACCAAGCAAATCAGCCTGATTGTGGTGCTGGGGTATTGAGAGCTCATTGACAGTCCTCCTGGTATATTGATATCTGAAGGAGATTGGGCTGAGTTTATTATTAGATACCAAGGTATCAGACAGGTACAATGAGTATAATATAGTATAATAAATTAATGTTTCGCAAGCCATCAAAATCAGCTGAGATCACTCCTTTGCACAGCTGTGACAAGTTGTCACTCATAGCCCTTCATCATCACCATCGTCACCATTGGGGTCATCCTCGCTGTCTTCTTCACTGTCACTCTTCAGCTCATCCTTCTTCCTCCTCAATGGCTTTTTTGGAAGGTCCTTAACCAGTGTACTGGCTTGTCGGCCCCTCGAATATTCATCTTTCCATGACTCTATATCAATGGTATTCATGGAAACAGAATGATCTGCGGAACATGGCATGTGATTCATGACAGATATGCATTAGCTAAATATGATGCCAACAGAAGCCATCCATCTCCTGACATCTAGACCCAGGTGTAACAGCTGGTTACCATGAGGTTGCCATGAGGGGTATTGAAGTGCATCAATAGTTCTTTTAAGGCACTGGGCTTCCTGTGCCTTGGTGATTGCTTCCAGTGTCTTGCAATGTGAAGTACTGGTATTAGCTGGGCCTGCGAGCGTTACAGAGGGCAGACTGGTTTAAGGGCTTGAATAGCGCCAGGAGGGTTTCTGGAAAAGGCAAGGCGGGATTTCACCTGCCACAGATTATCACATGCAATGTCCTATCTCGTAAACAATCAATGGCTATCCGGATCCAGATCTCTGAGCTATCCTAAGGTCCCAGCTGACTTACTTATCCTGAGACATAACCTGACCCAGTTGCCACCCCATCCTGATCCTACTAGATGACCTGACAGTATCTGGATACTCACCAAAAAAGTCTTCTATCAACTACTGACCGGACCAAGATACCTGAGATCCTGAGTCCAGGTTGTAATGGGCCATCCAGATCCGGATAAGTAGTTGCAAATGCAGTGAACAAGACGAGGGAAGAAAACATAAGTCTCGCATAAGTCCAAGCATGTTGTCATGGTCCAGCGATGACGAAGTCAGCCGTCATAATCACATGCTCGCACATTTGTCCATTGAGTCATAAGTAACAACCAGCTGATCAGTGTATTGAAGGTTCTATGGATCCGCTCATCCGACTGGACCCAGTTATCCGATGTCCTATGCAGGCCCCAATCACAGAAGTCTCTCATAGATCAAGTTAGTGAGAAGGCGATATGTTTAACGACACAGCTTGACCAATGATCGATGTCCTATGCAGGCCCCAATCGCACAAGTCTCTCATAGATCAAGTGCTGTGTCTTGGAAATGTGTCAAACCTCATGAATAAGAGGGAAACATGCAACTAGCGCTACATATGTGTAATTTAATCAGCTATAAAATGGTCCATTATTTGGAATGTTTCAAACGCCGCTTTATCGTATTCTTCTTCAGGAATAATGGACGCTCTTTACCTTTCAGTCTCAAATAGACACCACAGGCATTGCAGAGCTGATCACCAGTCCTGCTTCTTCGCCATTCCGATGTGGCGCGCGTATGACAGTGACTGCATTCGGGTCTGGTCTCGTCATCCGGATCCCGGCTGCTATTATCGTCGTAATCATTATCAGCATCGATGAGCTCCTGTGGTCGCAGCTTATTGCGCTGCTGGAGATACAGACCGCAAGCATTACAAAGCACTCGAAGTGTCACTGGTTCTCGACGCCAAAGAGGTGTTGATATTGTCTGACAGTGTGAACATGTCTTGATGCTGCGCTGTGAATCCATGCCGGAAGATTTTCCGGGATCAAAGTCTGGGGATGCCGAAACTGATAATGAAACGGCAGAACCAGGTGAGGAACTCCAGGATAGCCCGTTAGACGTCAAACTGTTTTTTTCCCACTGAACGGGCGACAGCATGAGATGACCATCCTGTCTGAGGAGTTCTAGAGTCCTGCCGCGGTCTATGAGACCTGTTGTGAGGCTCCCCACTGTGAGCCTGAGGAAGCCTCCAAGGCATAGGTGGTGAACTGTCTGTTCCCATTGAACGGGCGACAGCATGAGATGACCATCCTGGCTGAGGAGCTCTAAAGTCCTGCCGCGGTCTATGAGACCTGTTGTGAGGCTCCACATTGTGAGCCTGAGGAAGCCTCCAAGGCATAGGTGGTGAGACACCAGACCTGATGTATTGCCCATTGGTCTTGGAATGGCAGACATATAGAGGCGAAGAAATTATTGAGTCGCAGGCCACAGCCAATTCAACAGACCAGGAATCTGTATGGAGACTCTGACTCATCAGATCTATCCCACCCGCGTACGGGAGATCATCTGAATTGCTAAAGTTGAGTCCATTGAAACCAAAGATGAATGGATGAACATACAATAGCTGGAAAATTGTTGATCTGCATGCATTCCAGCCTCAGAAGTAGATGAGATGAAGAGCTAGATGGGATAAAGGACACGCTGCTGGTGGGATATAGAGCTCGAATCTCCGGTGGGATGGTTCATCAAAGGAAGACCTATTTACGTTGACAGTTGTAACAAAGTAAGGACCGAGTCGTGAGACAGATTATCCTTGATAGATAGATAGATGGATAGATAAACCTTCTTCTTCCACGCACTTTATAAGCCTTATGGACAAATGGAATGTCGTGTTCGGTAGCTTCCGCGGATCAGGATCCAGCCATACCCTCGAGCGTCATTTTCATAGACTCACAGCTCTTATCAGTTGGCTCTATTTGCATGTTTTATCTGTGTGTTACAATAGTCCACATCCATCAGACCCGTCTTTGAACCAAAAAGTGGTTTGGTATGCAACACGCGCCGCTTGCACGTGCTGAGAGTAATCCCGATGATATCAGAGACCCAAGAACGTGGGAACACATTTTCTGTAAGTTGTGACCATTACAGCGCTAGAAAATCGGGCTAGCTGTTCCGTGATGCAGTAAAAGCTCTGCCAGATTTCACATGACTGGCAATGAGTGTTGCTTTCACAGCACTATGATCCTTCCAAGCATCATGGGGTACTCATCCCTCTGTATCCTTTGCTTCTGTTTGACTCCGAGATTTTCTTCTGCCAATCACAGATCTCAAAGGTGGTTTTTACCGCACATGGCCCGGATCACAAAAGAGCTTTCTCCTTACCCTTGCGACCCTTGCAAGGGGCACCAAGCCTTCGGAGACATTACAAGGATCCATCTAAGGCTCAAAGTGGATGCAAGCCATGGTCCAAGGCTGGGATGCGACTAAGCAATGTATATCCGAGCCTTGGACGCTAGATTAGAAGGTCCTCTAAGGCTTGGATGAACCGATGCAAGGGTATCCAAGCCTTGGAAGTCACATTGAGATATTAGTGAAAGCTTAGATGTATTATCCCAATCCTTGGTGATTGCAATAAAAGGATATATGAAGGTACTCGCGAAGATGCAGTAAGGACCTGTCACCCGGTTACGGAAAGCCAGAGCGTCCTGCCATTGATTATCAGATGTCAACCCAAATGCGGAAGCAAGGACTGTAAACCCTTGACTGAATACTAATTGGATGTGACATGACCGACTACATACGCCGTGATCAAGTCAAGTGGATCATCCGGTTCGAGTCCGTATCAGCTAACCCCTATCTTCTGTTTCCCAGGCTAGACATCCTGCAAATCACCTGGGCATAGAGACTGGCTACCGATTGACTGTGAGATATTAAATGTGTTCAATGACAAAGTGCCCTCAAGCCGAATCATGCACACCACTCCTTGCAGACATGCTGGGCTGGAAATGTCTCAAATGCTTCTACAACATTATCATCTCCAAAAAGAAGAGCATCATCTTGAGATAGCTCGCGCCTACAAGCGGAATAAACTGAGTACGACAGATTCAAAATTCACAACCACAACCTGAAAAACTCACGATGATGATTTGCGGATCGGTAAAGGGTCACCGACACCTGAGGAAGCTTTGCCGGTTGATTGCCGGGTCGCATCTCTCATCAAATTTGCCAAGCCGACTCAGCCGCCGGAGGAAACGAGCCAGCAAGTCCCTTTTCATCGAGTTCTGTAAGCTCGGGTGCTAGATACCTGAGCTGGATCATAATGGGACAGTTCGACTGAGCTATTAGACGTCCGGCTAGTACAGCGATTATGTTGTCTCGCTAATCAATTTGATCGCCGCTTAATTCTGACGTCACAAGCTTGAACCTGAGACCAGGCACATTTAACACTTGATACAATGATTGAGCCCTTGACTTGTCGAGTTACGTAAATTGAGTTGTACCACTAACAAGTAACTAGAATAAATGAATTCCGGACTTAGTACAAATGTCGAATGCACAACATAAAGAAATTTATTATTTATATCTAAGAAAACGAAAAGAGACCGCTTTGCCCACTTTTGGCACCGTTACCTCTGCACAGTCGCCTTCCGCAGTAAACAGGAATATTGCGCACCGAGTGGGAAACACCGTGCGCGGGATATAAGATCGTGGCGGTTGTGAGGCGGGCGCCGGGGTTGGTGTTGATGGACTGTGACATCATCATCCATCCCCACCCCATCCATATCCACATCGCTCCGCGGCGGTCGTTCGGCCATTGCATCTATGAGCTGCGAAAACAAAGATGACATTAGTACATATTGAGACTACAACGACAAATGGATACTATAAGGTGAAGAGAGAGGAGGAAGAGGAAACCAAGTCGCGAATCAAGCTTGAAAGAATAAGCCAACTCGCTCAAGTCCACAGATCAATTCACTAACCGACTCGACCAGCCTCCTTAGTCCCACGTGGGTGAGTCTCTCGACTCCCCCCAGTCGAAACCCAAAACAAGAGACGGACTACCCGCCTTCCTTGACTCTCCCCGCATACTCCCGCGGCCCGAGCTAACTGTCCAACAAGCGCATCCTAGACAAGGTCACCAATAATAACCGGTATCAACGCGATTGTTGCGGTTGGAACTGAGTTGGAAAAGCTTAGGAGTCGTCTTTCAGATTCCCAGCTATTCAGACGCCAGCCAGGCTGCAACGTTACACCAGACGTAAAACATGATCTCGAATAATGGCTATATGGTGTTCGCATTTGTAGCGGCCATGGTAAAGGGTTTGTCGTGGTCGTAGTTGAGGACAAGTAGTTGTGACCATCACTGACCGCCCTATCACGTATTGGATTTTTGATATGGCAAAGTCCATTTTGTTTGCGCCGCTATTCAGTTCACAGGCATGTGGACCAACTCGTTCTCGGCACCACCATTGATCCTCATCAAGTACTCAACAAGTACCAGTCAAACCCAACTCAGGACACCAGCAGCAGAAGTAGACGCCGGAAATATTAGCTTTCTATCTTTCATTATCTCTTACCACGCAATAATGTCTCCTAGGAGAACAGAATCAAGTCAATTTATTGTGGAGATATTACAGCTTGATGTGGTGTAGGTAGAGAAGAGATACTTATCGAATAAGTAGGTATGGGCGGAATCCGGAAATATGGGAAAACACGACGGGTTTACGACTATTCTGTTTCTATATACTCGTGTCCTCGGCGTGGCTTCGTTCACGCCTCCTCAGCCAGGAAATATCTGATATTACCACTCTCTAAAATGCACGGCAATTCAATCTATCAAAACTTGTCTATGAACTACATTCTGAGTACTGGAACCGGCATCCTTGTCAAGTAAAGTATAAATATGGGATCGGGAGGTCGCTCGTAAAAGGGCAACATACAACTGACCATGGGAAAATACAGGGACTCGAAGATCCAGTCCAACTCGTCTGAGGGACTGACCCTGCGCCTTGTTGATAGACATTGCAAAAGCCAGGCCGAATAAGTAGAAGCCTTTTTTTTGCTTTTGTGATTCACAGTCTCAATGGGGGATTGGATACCAGAGGAAGGATGTCGGTGGATACCATTGTAAAGAATGGCTAAAGCGGAGTCTTGTTGGGTACAAAATATCAAGCCGCAATCAAAAGTAAATACGGGAATACATTGGAAGATACCGTCGGGTACTCCTGACCTTCACCGATCGTCAGCGGAGTAATTTGAAATTCACCAAGTTCTAGTGAAATTCATTGGAAGCCTGCCAGAGGCAAAGGAATGTCGATGGAAATTTCCAAACAAATAGAGCACTCAGTCCCGTTCCAACCGTTCCAGATTTACAGACTTTCAATCAAGTGGGATACAAGGCAGCCGATACAAGAGTGTATGTATATTATCTGATTGGCTAGTCCAATGCATGCAATCCTGTTAATGAACATGGCAATGCAGTGCGGGTGAGCTTGGTTGTGAACGCAGAAGTATCGTCACTCTGAACCATAGCCTCGTATCCTTGAACAATACTGGCTGCCGCGGGATCCGCTAATAGGAAAAAAGCTTAGCGTATTTAAATGATGGACCAGTACCAGACTTACTAGACGCTAGAGGTGTGACTATCCTAACATCCAACCCTTGGAGAATTCCTTCCAAGAGCATAGAACGGTTATCACTATCGGCGGAGCCACCAGTGGTAAGATTATGGCTGCCAGCAAATAGGATGACAGTGAAATTATTGTTAACGTTCACCTCAAGAACCTGAGCATAAACTTGAGAGTTGAGTGGCAATTTGTCGCTACGAATGACATCCCCTCGGGGTACCAGAAAGTATCCCTCATCGATGGCCGCTAACCCGACGGTAGCAGCCCTGCGAGACAATTTGGTGAGCACTGATTTTAATATATGTATAAATCGTATCACATACAATAAAGGTCCCAAACTGAGGTCCCCAGGTTGAAGGCCGAGAGCATCAAGCGCGCTATCTTGATCTATAACTACGTTGGTATCCACACCCCCGCCGGGAATGGGTAGAGCAGCGACAACCCCCTGAAAAACACCATATAAGTGACTGGTCGATTGATAAAAAAATAATCTCAACTGTAGCAGCCGTTACAAGCGACACACCAGTCATAGCAACTGGAGGTTCTGTGGTAAACTTGACATACAGGTCCACCTCAAATTGGTTCAGTGGCGAGTCATTCATAATTGAAGCATATGAGCCCATGGTTTGTGGAAGTGAGTAGATGGGTCGGTGAAAGGTTTAAATATTGATTGAAATATGCTCTTCTTATGTAGCTCTTGACAGCCTGGAATATTCAAGATTTCAGGGGTAGAGCTAGGTAGGGCCTGTTAAATACATTCGGTCATTCTGTTCCTCAACCTTGTAGTTTCATTTGTTACATGGGCAATCGGAGGCATACCAATCAATCAGAACAATACTAGTCAACGTCAAAAAAAGCCGTGTCTGCTTCGAAGTTGTGATGTTTTGACAAATCACATTTTCATTGGTTAGTGTCACCATCCACTTATCATGAAAGAAGTCATAAATTCATGTCATAGGAATGACGGGCATATGCTTATCGTGGCGTATCCTTGATGAGGCATCAAGGATATGCCATCTGTCATGCCTCTAACTGCGATAGATTCTCTGGTTGGCCCTGGGACATTATCAATAACAGGTGGTATGACCTTATCAACGCGGGAGTATCCTTGATAAAGTGTCAAGGGTATGTCGATGAAGTACGGAGGATATGCCACCCATCATGCCTGTAATTATAATAGTGATTTGTGGTGGGACATTATCAATTTCCTGTGAATCCTTTAAAAATAACTTTTCTCCGAGCTCCAGCTCTTCTCTCCTTTTTCTTCCTGTCTCTAAAGTGATCACATCTACGTGGGTGAATAAGCCTTTCCTCTGTGTACTCTTCAGAAATGGCAGAATAGCAGGGTGCAGCATCATCTCAGGCTTTGAAGTACAGGAACCTGACGGAGCTTCAACGTCAAGACATTCCTTCAATTTTGATGAATCATGTTTCATAGAATCATACTTGATACCGGACGGACGACATCTGGCAGACAAAGAAGAGGACCGGGGTTCTCCTGGATTGTTTCAAAGGCTCTGGTTTTGATATTTCAATTGCATGGCACTTTCCTTTTGAGAACTATAAAAAAGTCTCGTATTTCTGCAGAAAATTCAGTTTTTCCCTCAAAGACAATGGGATCTTACACTTCGGTTCTGAATGACACCAATTCTACTCTCTATATCAAATATGCCGCCAACCATGTAGCGCTGGATGTTGTGGCAGTTGTTACTGCCGCGCTGGGTGTAATTGCTGCCGTCGCATCTGGTGGAATTATTGCACTGGGTATCAGTAGTGCCCTCATCGCTGCATCACTAGGTGTTGCTGCAGGCTCTTTGAGTGCGGCTGCGCTGGTGTGAGTAATTTGGATTCTCTTCTAATAAACACTCCCTGATTTATTGACATCACAGAACTGGAGCTATTGATTTGGCTGCGAAGGACACCGGATATCACGCTGTTGGTCCCGGAGGCACATACCGGTCCCAGAAATTGACACTGAGCCTCATTCACCAAGCGGACGTCAAATTAACAGCCACAGTCAATGTTAATACTATCAATATGTGGTCTGGGAGCTTCACAGTGTTCACAGGACCCACAGCCGGGTCATTTTTCATTTAATAGCCCAATAACTCTCATTAATATTTCTCTTATAGCTCAACAAAGAAGTACAAAATGAGTGATCAGCTTTCCAAACTGGACTCGAAACAAGTTGTGATCACCGAATCTAGTACGTCTTTCATGAACTAGGTCTTCCCCTGCCATTTATGAATCATTCTTGTAGCCAATGCTCTAGATCTGGCAACAGACCTGTTTTCAAATTTCACCCTTGTGTACTACCCCCAGTCCAGCACCGGGTTTACAAAGAAACTTGCATTGCAACAGTCCTGCTTGCTATCAGATTTGGACTGAGGGGAAGCCATTTTGTTGAGTTTGAGTATCACTGTTGTTGTTCTAGCGTATGGTGCTCTCCCCGAATGCATTGGCTTTCAGACGTTATTTAAATTTTCTTAAATAGCCAGCAAAACCCCAGTCAAAATATTTGATCTGTTTGGTCAAACATTTGAATGGGATAGATTTGGTATGGGTGGACTATAAGTTGCATATCACAGAATAAAGAGTCCTTCTCTAATGGTGTAATTCGTATGATGATTCCATTTTTGTCCATCTGTTCGAGTCTCCACTCCTTTATTCGGAAACCTCCAGTGCCCCTGCTCGACATCAAAGCAAATCCTTTCCCGTCCCAACATCGTGACAAATCTAGCCCAGGAAATACCTGGATGTATGAGAGTGTACTATTTAGAAGGCTAGGGAATAAAATGGGCTCAGAGAAATTTGGGACGATGAGGAAGGGGTAGAGTAGGTCAACAAAGCAGGAGATTTACGATAACAATTGACACCAAGAACATAGGATCCATGGTTGAACACAGAACACGAGTCTCAACAAAGTCCACAGGAAAGAGGAGACAGCCAAAGTCAACAAAGAAACAACAAACCAAGAAATAACCATCAATTACATCAGGCAAGTTCAACAAAAGCAAAAGAAGTCCGAAGAACCTCGAGAAAAGAGAACCAAAAGCGGGAATCACCCATAGCAGGAAAATATAATCGCGGCACAAATCAACTCCTCCTCGGCTGCTCTTGGTACACTCTCCCTACAGCTCCTCTGGCCCTAGCATAGCACCATGATATCTTTTCGTCATTGGAGTCCCATTCTGATTGCAAAGAATCCGAAGACTGGGACCGAGATTGTGAAAAGTGGTATCGCTGGCAGGAGGTGAAGTAATCAGATTGAGAGGCGAAGCAATCGGATTGGGCGAGACGCAGAATCAAGGCAAGATTCCGCGGAATCAGATTGAAAGCTGTACGGTGGTTTCTCTTCCTATTCCTTGGTTCTGGTTCAAAGGAAAGAATAGTTTTTCTTGTTTGAATCTCAATACAGCATCTACAGACCTACAAGGAAGAGATGAGGAAATTTCGATCTGTTTCTATTACCATATCGGACGGTGGGAATGCTTACATAGTTAGTCAGTCCACAGTTTTGACTTTCGAATTTCTCTATTTGGCAGTCCCCAGAAAATAAGTTGACAGAAGGGATAATTGTACAATAGAATACTCATACTCGTAAGTAGGAAACTTGTAAGTAGCGAGTACATTCATAAATACCAGAGACTCATGAATAATTACAAATAATCATCAGTATCCCAACAATGGAGGGAAAGGGAAAGGTCGAGCTGTTGACCCAATAACACCTCCATCGACTCAGGAGGAAGATTCCACTTAGTCTTTGTATTTTTTAAAGTTGCAATCGAACTTGGTTTAGTATTAACCTGACATTTTTGTTACATTTTGTGACTAATCATATAAGTATTTGACAAGTACTTGTACGAGTAATCTGGTGAGTATTTGAGGTTCTTCCTTTCTTCAAAAACCCAAACTCGTATGAGTATGAGTTTGGACTTGCACTCAACTTCTACTTGCAAATATATAAAACTCACAATTTTTCCCATGAGTTTATTCGGTGTGACTCATGAATATGATCCAATCATCTGATGCTCTAAGAAAAATTAACAGTCTCCGCTGATTATTCTTAGTGGATTGGATCACGATGAGCCAGCTCAATATGTGCAACATCACTAATATTGGCATCACATCAGGTTGCTGTTTGTGCGCTCAAATATATTCAAGCTCATAGAATAAGTAGTCAAAGATGTGCACCAAGGAAACAAGATATCTTCTCCTGGGGTAGACATTGACTGCTTGAGGATGTGTTTTTATCGAGCCGAAGCGGAATTCGAATATATCGGCCCGATGACATTTGCTCCAGCTCGAGCAATCCACCATGCTCAGTGAACCAGCAGGTTTCCTACCGTCATTTCAAGCCTTTTCTCCCGCTTGGATTATCCAGCCATGATCAACGATCATATCTGTCTATTATCCATAAAGATTGTGCTTGAGAAGGCAGTACACGGTCAATCACGATTCACTCCATCTGCTTGGATTATCCGGCTACACTGGCTTCACCTGTGATTTATTGCTATAAAATTCATCATGACATTCCTCAGACAGACGGTGCAATTAGAAGCCGTTGAGTAGAGGTTTAGCTGGATCTATCTCAATTTTCGCGCACTGCCGCGGGCAAGGTCCAGTGCTGCCAACATAAAACATTCGCTGCGAGGAAATGATGCCTACACAATAACAAGATCCTGCGTTTTTCTCAAATTTTCCCCGCTGCTGGGGGCATTTTTCCCTTGTCCGAGGTCACCGAGTGGCTTGCGGGCTTTCCCGAACTATACAGCTGACTTGAAACTCTGCTGATTCAGATTGCTCACTTTAAGTCCCACGAATCATATCTTAATCTTATCTTTCTACCTATATTGAGCTGAGTGAAGACCAACAGACCAATGAGGACAAGGCTGTGACACTACAGCCGATGATCGATCCTGGCAGCAATTCAAACTCAACTGTACTATGTAGTACAGTTCGTGATCAATCAGCATCCTCACTGCCTTAGCCATCGCCCACCAAGACACTCGAGAATACTGGCGGATAGAGAGTATGGGTCGCAATGAGAGGACGCAGCCAATATAAGCCAACCTTGATAACCACGCGAACTTGACCAAACTAAAGGCAACTACGGCAATGAGGAAGAAATCACGACAAAGACAATCAAGGATCCGAACGGAAGGAAAAACTTGAGAGCACAAGAAATCGCATTCAAGTCACACTCGACAAAGAAGTCTGACCTCCAAACTTCATACACCCCTTCCCTCCTCAACTTCCACCTCGCATACACCCTTCGTCCTTCCGCCCCACGCTCGACTGCTTAGTGACCCATGATATATAGGGAACCCGCTGCCGGGTGTTGACACCACTCAGAAGGGTCGAGTTCACCGTCAAAAGCAGATATTTTCAAATTACCAGTGAAGGAAGAGTTTTTGAATGGAGACCTCCAGTCGAGAGACATCAGCTGTCTCAGACTCTATCGAGCTTCCCTGTTACGAGTCCCCATTTATGGGGCTCGTTTGTTGGGCAAGAGCAAGATTGGGCCAACGATCATCAAAGAGCCCAAAGGGGATAGCCTCGTGGTCGCACAGCCACCGTTTTGCTCAACTTGTGTTCGTCAACCATGAACATTCAATCCACGTCTCATTGTCTCAATGGCCGCTGTATCTCTGTCTGGTTACACCTAATTGTCCCAGATATCACATCATATTAGACATGTGATGGGGCCCTTACAACCGGTCTAATTTGACAGGCTTGATGTAGATTTGCTACTCATGAATAAATGTGCTTAAATATTGACTTCACCACAGAGTCCCCAGCTTACTAGTCCTCGGCTATTTGGCGCATGGTTACCGTCATCACAGTAGATGTGCGACCGTGTCCGCTCGCTGTTTCCTGACATCGGATCAAGCCAGGAATGGAAAGGCGCTCGTTACACGTGCGCTCCCTGTCCGCCTCCCGCCTCATGTCCCAAAAAGGTAGTGATATTGAGATACACCTGAGATATGGGCCGGCTGGGCTGGGTCATATATGTAGTAGTACTATATATATCTACTGTGCTGCAGAGAGGTATGGGACTGTCCTCTCTAGCACCCATACCATGTTTCAAAGATATAGAGAGTTTGCTCATTCCACTCTTAGCACTGAGACTGGGAGGTCTGGATATGGGCTTAGAATATTTGTATTGACCATTGGTGTGTGCTTGGGATGGACCGCCACCTGGGAAAGCACTTGAATGCTTCCTGGATGCCAAAAGTAGGGAATGTTACAGATGTTGACCTGGTAGGAATGAGCTTGAATGCTGTATGTCAGTGATGGTAGGAATACAACATAACTCTTTGACACTGAAAGCGCAGCACCACGATGCCAGTGACAGCTTAGGGCGAGCTCTGCATTAGATTGTGGCGTAGAACAAATACTACCAAATACCATCAAAGTCTCTTCGGAACCTGCACCAGACTTGATTTAATGGCCGGACCTTCATTATTATTGTCGGAATATCTTCAGTGATCGTTCCTACAGTGGAATATCTGGCTTAACATGTGGTTCTTCAAAGTGGACAGGGCAGATATTAGTTTCTCGGTCATTCATGCCTTTGGAACATGAATAGCAGGTGTTATTCTTAAGATAAAGCTCTAAAACCATGGTCAATAGTGTTCTATCATCTGTCTAAATCACAAGAGCAAACATAGACTCAGTAGTATATTTCTACATCCTCGAGTTTTTGTCTGACTAGACCCAAGAGTTGCACAATATTCAACAGGTTTCCTGTGCCCTTGTGGGATTCAGACAATGAAACAACACATCTATATTACTCTTCCACTATGCAGGTGCAATATCCGATGGTCCAGACCGCTCTATCGGAGGGATACCATGGTGCAATGAGACATGAGTCAATCTACAGGATGACCTTTCATGTCATTCACAGCTCAAATAGCTGTCTACTGTGGAATTGTCATGATATTCAAGTGTTCATAAGTTATGGGATCAATATCCGACGATAACAAGCTTGTTCCGGTATGTAGACCAGGAGCTATGAGCATCCCGAGCGCCAATCTGATTGTATTTGGTCCTATTTGTTCTGCGCCACATTTCATCGCACTTGTGCTCTAGCTCAGAGAAAATGTCGTGTCACTTAATCACTGGGGTGGAAGTGCTTGTAGACATGATATTCATGGCCCATACAGAGCATTCTGTCTCATTGGCTCTGGGTGAACAGCTGAAACATACCCTGATTATGGTGAAATGCGGCGTCTATAGCCATCTACCAGCAAGCGGACCAGTTCAGTATGATGCTCAAGGTGTATTCCAATATTATAGACCTATATACAGACCTCCCAGTCCCAGTGCCAAGAGTGGAATGAGCAAACTCTCTATATCTTTGAAACATGGTATGGGTGCTAGAGAGGACAGTCCCATACCTCTCTGCAGCACAGTAGATATATATAGTACTACTACATATATGACCCAGCCCAGCCGGCCCATATCTCAA
The DNA here is from genome assembly GCA_029320655.1 of Mycena floridula. Taxonomy (NCBI): domain Eukaryota; kingdom Fungi; phylum Basidiomycota; class Agaricomycetes; order Agaricales; family Mycenaceae; genus Mycena; species Mycena floridula. Next base: position 386,540 of record JARIHS010000052.1, read on the forward strand.
GTGTATCTCAATATCACTACCTTTTTGGGACATGAGGCGGGAGGCGGACAGGGAGCGCACGTGTAACGAGCGCCTTTCCATTCCTGGCTTGATCCGATGTCGGGAAACAGCGAGCGGACACGGTCGCACATCTACTGTGATGACGGTAACCATGCGCCAAATAGCCGAGGACTAGTAAGCTGGGGACTCTGTGGTGAAGTCAATATTTAAGCACATTTATTCATGAGTAGCAAATCTACATCAAGCCTGTCAAATTAGACCGGTTGTAAGGGCCCCATCACATGTCTAATATGATGTGATATCTGGGACAATTAGGTGTCTGGTTACGAGTCCCATTTCTGGGGCTCGTTTGTTGGGCGAGAGCAAGTTTTGGCCCACTGCCATCAAAGTCCCCAAAGTAGATATTCACATGCGCAACACTGCCTCGCCCAGGGACGTGCCCATCACCGAGTCTGGTATGCTATTGCTCTCAATGTTAGTCTGGTGATTCTATGGGCAAAACAATGAAACAATACTTCCTAAGTGTCTATCCAGGCCCTATGAGCTACCAAAAATTCAACTTGGCCAGCAGATGGGCCAGCATCGCCGTTGCCATGGTGCCCTTCCCACGGCTGTCATTGATGAAAAACGGACACAACGAGCGGCGTCACGACTCACCATTGAGCTCTGAATTTGAGCAGAAAATGTCATTGACAGCGTTCACATTTAAGCCCTTGATTACCGTTCTGAAAATTATTAGGCATCAAGCCCAGTCAATGAGGGTGGGCCTCACAGCGAGCAGAACTGGCTTGTTGACAGTTGTTTATTCTGCACCAAATTTTGCGAAGTCCTGGTTTTCACATATTCTGGGCCGTACGTGCCGCATTCCCTATTATCGTCGCTGAGAGATATGGCTCTAGGAGTAAAATATGCCTTTCCATGTCCTAAAGGTACCCGAATAAGGTCTCCATTATCATGTTTTGATCGCAGCTTCACTCGAGAATCATCCAGTCATTTCCCTGATTTTTCCGGCTGCAGGAAAAGTACATATCCATATTATTATCAACTTTAGGGATCTATCGGCATGATATGAATGATTTGGCTCGGTGAATTTCTAGCGGATCGGCTTTGTTTTTGTTCGTTGCCTGAGTCAAGTTGAATGCTTTTCAGTCATTTTTTTACACTTGACCATTGTTCACGGTCAGAATAGTCACTCAGGCACCCATATATGATTTACTAGAGTCAATGCAAATGGTATTTCATCCCCATTACCACAGTCCAAGACATTTCTCAACTCTAGGTCTTTTCTCCTGCCAAATCCATACCAAAATGTCAGGCAAATAGCAAATCACACCAACAACTTTCTTGCCATGTCTTAGCTGTAAAATATGCTCCCAGCTGGTGTTATTGACAAATGTCCACGACGGATCTAGAGTTCTTGGGGCCATTGTTGAAAAAAGGCTTCTGACCTTTTCCTTTGCCAGCTGCTCCGATAATGGTTTGATGGGCCGCACGCGCGCCGTAAGTTCTCAGACTGGTGTCGACGGTCAGAGAGGCGGGACCAGGTGGAATAATCCCACCTTATCAGGTGCTGACATATAGCTGTTACCTCAGGGCTTAAAGCCCTGTTAAGCTTTCATCCCTTAGGCCGGACATTGGTTCAAAATAAGTAATGTTCAGAACAATCCAAGTCTCACTGAATATTAGTTGACATATTGTGCATTAGAGTGTTGCTAACTCTACTTTTACCAAAAAATTTCTGGTTCGGAAACTACCACTTACCACTGACTTTGCCTTCTTGGCAACATTGGATGTCAGCAGGCCGACCTTGCTCAGAGGTTCATTGTTGCTGCCATTGAGGAGTGAAAGTGGATCCAGTGGGATACTTTGGACTCTGGTGTTGATACCATAGCTTTGGTCTTAGTTTGTCTGCTGGAAGCTTTGGTGTATCAGTTTCATTGAAGAAATGCTAACTTATCAATCAATACTGACAGAATATTATGTCCTGATGTTTCAAGTCATTCAAAGTGCCGATTTGGAACTTTTCCCTTGCACCACACATGTTGGCTGAGTTCCGCGCCAAGAGGTAAGCTGTTCGAAAGCATAAAACACATTGAAGCTCTTTAAGGGACAACAGAGTGGCAATTCAGAAGGTTCACCAGGTACTTTTGTACTTGATCGGTAGATTGGTAGGTGGTAGTTTTGGTATCAGAAAGGCTCACACTTTTACATAGGATATAATGGAATTGTTTTTCCCATACTTGCTATGGTCTGCATGACCTTTCATTGGAGGAACAATACTGCTTTGCTGAATTCAGCTAACCCATTTCTTCAGTTATTCTCCTTGGAGGTATTCCATTGAAACTGAAAAAAAATAGGGGACTCGTATCTGACACCAGAATGGTTGGCCTCTATTCCACTGGTACGGCAAATAGGGTCAAAACGCCGGAATCTGGAAAGACTTGACGCACCACATATCTTGATCTCTCCTGCTTTTCTTTGTTTCCGGTCCTCTCTCATGGCAGCTATTGTACTAGTTCTTCATTGTGTCGGCTATCCGAGTCGTTTCTTCTATGCTGTCCATTCAACCAGCGTACTTAATCCAATCCAACAAGCGTGCAGACCGAATCGAATGATTTGTCGAGTGACGTTCATCAGATAGCGCACAGGCTTGAATCAAAGCATAGAGTCGCCCAGCATGCTCGGCGCGGTCGGGTGATTATGGAAAGGGATGTCAAAGAAAAGCGAAGGAGCAAGGCTGAGGCATGAAATTTGCATGAAATGTCAGAGAGACGTCAAGGGTAGGAGAAATGGTGAGGGACAGGTCAGAAAATGACGTTGAAAGGCCAACGTCGAGGTGATAGCAGGGTGCTCGCTGCTATAAAATCAGGAAAAAAGGACCTCCTTACACAGCCTCATGTAGTCTCTATACATCCTGTAGACCTGTAGGGGAGTACCCCCTTTTATAACACTCTGTAGCCTGAGGGGTCAGTGCTATAGTCATCTGTAGGTCACATGGCACTGTGCCACATCATGTAGATTATATCAGGCAGTGTAATGTTAGTGGTGATCAGCTGTAGTCCTGCCAGAGCTACAAGGCTACAGAGACTCAATTTGTAAAATTGATCAAAAGTGTAGTTACGAGACCCACTTATGGGGCTCGTTTCTTGGGACGGACCAGTTTCAGGATGGGATCATCATTCTCGTTATCTCCTCTCACAGTCATCCACCGACAAGCTGTGATTCATTACGTGTCACTGTACCGTTGCCAGTCTCTGAGTCCGAGGAGTCATTTGATAGTCTTGTAAACCAGACTCAATGACATGAAGAATCATTCCCTGTGTAGAATCTGGATTTGATGACAGGCCCACGATGTAGACTCGGGGTTTAAAAGTAACCGGTGCCGATGGGCGGCTTGGCACGTGCCCCACTCATTTTAAGCGCTACTCAAGTCTCACCACCCCAAAAAAAATCTGTGATAGTCAGCAAGGCGCGGCATCAGTCACATCATTATCGCATGTTTGTCCTCATGGCCATTTCTTTTCATCCAGGTTGCTGGTTGCACAATGAAGTCTCTTTCTGGTATGCCTCTGACACTATAGGTATGAATAGTGTTACATATTAACCATAGGGTGCAAGATGGTCTGTTGACATTGGACAAGAGCTTGTCGAGGTAAAACGTGACCCAACATGACCGCTGCCGAGCCCTGCCGAACATCCGAGTTTCTTTCAAGTGGCCCCGAATTTGACTCATACACATCACAATCTCCAGTCACTTATGGATGGAACTTGCACTAGTGCTGGCCAGGTGCTGGCAGTCATTTCTTTGAAGTTTGTAAACAATACATGACAGGGACTGGTAGACTTTTTGGTCTCGTATCTGCCACCAGAGGATGGCCTTTATCCCACTGGTTTCTGTTATTGTTCTAGCACCTGATATTCTCTAACCTACCATGCTACCCGATGTTTATTGGAGTTTTCTCTTATGTACAATGTACTAGTTAGTAGTTAGTTCTTCAAGTTTTATTTACTGTGATACTTGAGTGCTTGATGAAGTCGAAATTCACTGACATATTGTAAGATTGGTAGAGAATGTTAACCGGATATGTACATACCAAGTGGAGAGTCTCCATGGATATTGATGGAAAGAGTCAATTTACATGAGACATGCACTTATGAACCTCAAGAGGAGCAAAATATTTAAAAGTGAGTCTATAGGGGCTTGGGATCCTCATGGGATCCACCGGTAAGAGCAGCCCTTGTTTCAATCTTGATATACCTGATGCTACTGCACCAGCTGTTGGCAGTGTACTGGACAGAGTTTAGTCTTCACTAGAGGCAGAATCAAGCCTCTTTAAACTTTGTCATCTAATCAATTACTGCTACAAACCTGGCCAGTCAATTCATCATGCAACTCAAAGAGGAAGCCATACTCAAGCGCAACAAGGCATAATTCCATTGTATGAGGGCTACAGAGACCTATAAGGGGGTGTGATCAAGCTACAAGGTCTACAGAGGCCACTGTATGTTGGCTTGTGTCTATGTGGAAAAGGCAAGTTCCCTGATAAGTTGTGCTGCTGTTCCTCCTGTATTCCACTTCTCCTTCTCTGACTCTGCCTTCCCGTCCTTACAACCGATTAGTTGACAAACCTGGATAAGAAGATCTTGCGCAAGCTTCTGTTGACGATGACGTGGGGCTTTTGTGGTCTGAGGCGACGGCTGCCATTTCGGACGCTCTCTAGAACCCGATCTGTACAAGGCGGCTTCTGAAAGGATCGCCGCTTAAGGCTACTAGCCTCAGGGTTACCAGTGCACTGGCAAAAAATCAGAAAAATCATAGGCTTGACACCAAGATTTACGCACCGTCTTTTTCACCACCGGAAGCGTTTTCAGTGAGCCGCCGAGTAGAGTATTCAGGCGGCGAGACCCAGTGGATCGCGCTAGTCATGCTGCCTCGGTCGTCGCAGGAGCAAATTGGAAACGTCGTCTGTCTGCGCAAACGAATTACAGAGCACCTTTTTGGGGGTGTGGAACAACTGTACCATTTCATTCAATTCGGCAGTCACAGGTCACAGCCGTCTGAAAGTCACCCTTTTTTAGCACTTTGCTGACAAAGATTCAGTTCTAGCGGGCCAGAATTCTACCCCTTTTTCAAGGTCAGCATGGATTTGAGCTCTTTCAAGTGTGCTGAATCCATCTTTGCACAGACCTAAGCCCTCTGGGCGATATTTTCAATTTTCGGCAAGGTCACAGGTCACAGTGCCTGCCGAATTGAATGAAATAGTACAGAACTTGAGGAAGCATTCCAACAGGTATTTTAGATAGCGAGACCAAGCAAATCATGCTGGGCTTGGCCTGCAGCCTGGGTCGCGAAATGTCATCACCACAGGCCAACGAGGGACGGACTTGTGGAAAGAGTGATCAGAACTGCGTTTGGGTTATCGAGGGAGCATTACCACACATCTACTCTGATTCCGACTATGCTGGATGTCTCGATGGTAGGAAATCTACCTCGGGCTACTTCGCTGTCATGGCTTCAGGCCCGGTTTCTTGGGGTTCAAAGAAGGAGGAATGTGTTATGACCTCGACAACTGGCGCCGAATACGTTGCCTTAGGCAAGGCTGCAGAACAAGCAGTTTGGATGAAGTTGTTTATGGAACAGATCGACTTACCCCAGACAGACCAATTGTGATTCATGGCAACAATCTCGCAGTATTATCACTTACCGAGACTCACCGCCACCACCAACTCACGAAGCACATCCATATCCGACACCGTTTTATCCGTGACCTGGTTTCTGACGGTAGCATCAAGGTGGAGCCAATAATATCACGGGACAATTTGGCTGACGTCTTAACGAAACCCTTAACTGCCCCGCTCCATTGTCTTCTTGTCCGGTCCGTCGTATGAGTCCTTGAGCTTTCGAGGGCAGCTCTTGTTTCACCTCAGTCTGTTTCCTTTCGACTGAGGTGATAATTCCTTTTTCTTCCCTTTCTTATATCTTACTGATTGACCGGTAGTCTTAGCTTATTCTGGCTTATTCTATGTCCCTCAGGTACTTGCTCCATCGTCCAACACTTTCATGTTCAGTGAAAACGACACCAGGATCAAACAAGAGTGGAAAAGTGAAGCCGGCTGTCGAAAGAATCCGACACTACAAGACAGTGCTTCGCATATGACAAAAGCCAACAACAAGAAAAAAAACGGGGCGAAGCACTCGGCCAATCAACCCGCTGTCATGATCCAGCAATCTCAGGCGTTCAGGATGTTCAGGACGTAGACCATGTCAAATATACTTCTTTCCTTCCTTCCAACAATGACGAAGTCAGCCGTTGTAATCACATGCTCACTCGTTTGCCCACTGAGTCATAAGTAAGAGCCAGCTGATCGATCCTTGGTGACGGCATGCTGATCAGGCGAGTGCTTGAATGCTGCATGGCACTCATCATGGAGTGCTCTGGACCTTGCCCCCGGTGTAAATGGGACTCGTAACCTAGGGTCTGGTTGATCGATGAACTTCATTTGGATTCTGCTATCCTGATAACCAACGTCACATCCTATCCTGATAACCAATGCTTCTGGCATCTGTCAACATCATGGGACATGTCCACCTTACACCTTCTGCTGTTTTAGCGGGTCTGTAGCGGGACCTGATTGGCTGGTCATTGATAACAGGGGGTTGACTATTGAATCCAAGTGAATGGCTGTCTCATATTTCTGTCAGTCCCTGAAATCACATACATATACATCTTCCTATAGGGTAGGCCCTATTGCTGGAGTGATAGAGACATCTGATGTTCTATATGCAGTTGTTACCAGCAAGCATCTTGGTCCATGACCTTTGCAAAATGTCGGTTCTATGGATCCGCTCATCCGAGGTAATCTGGGTCAGGGGATAATCCAAGCTTGGTTTCTATTCGCTGGCACCAAATGCACTGCTGTTCCTGGATGTGCATCCGAGTGGCCACTGATGAATGGCATGAAATCTCAGTCTTGCAACTTCTGCTGGCTTGGACAGTCTGTTGCGGGGCCTTCTCATTTGCTCATTGATAACAGGTGTGCCGGTTATCTGGCTCATTGTATCTTTTTCAACCTACTGAATGCTCGTAAACATCTTCACATGGGGCAGGCCTGATTCTTGGAGTGATGAATACATATCCAGTGTTCTATATATAGTTGATAAGAAGTGTTATGTTTAACCACACCTTGACCAATGGTCGATGTTCTATGCAGGCCCCAATCGCACAAGTCTCTCATAGATCAAGTGTGTCTTGGCGATGTGTCAACCCTGTTGAATAAATTCTGTCAATGAAGAGGGAAACATGCAGCTAGCGCTATGTGTAATTTAATCAGCTATGTAAAATTCCATTATTTGGAATGTTTCAAACGCCGCTTTATCGTATTCCTCTTCAGGAATAATGGACGCTCTTTACCCTTCAGTCTCAAATAGACACCACAGGCATTGCAGAGCTGATCACCAGTCCTGCTCCTTCGCCATTCAGATGTGTTGCGCGTGTGACAGTGACTGCATTCGGGTCTGGTCCCGTCATCCGGACCCAGGCTGGTATCATCGTCGTAATCATTGTCGGCATCGATGAGCTCCTGTGGTCGCAGCTTATTGCGCTGCTGGAGATACAGACCGCAAGCATTACAAAGCACTCGAAGTGTCACGGGTTCTCGACGCCAAAGAGGTGTTGACGTTGTTTGACAGTGTGAACATGCCTTTATGTTGCGCTGCGAGTCAATGCCGGAAGATTTTCCAGGGTCGAAGTCTGGAGATGCCGACACCGTCAATGACACGGCAGAAGCAGGTAAGGAACTCCAGGATAGCCCATTAGACGCCAAACTGTCTGTTCCCATTGAACGGGCGACAGCATGAGATGACCATCCTGTCTGAGGAGTTCTAGAGTCCTGCCGCGGTCTATGAGACCTGTTGTGAAGCTCCACACTGTGAGCCTGAGGAAGCCTCCAAGGCATAGGTGGTGATACACCAGACCTGATGTATTGCCCATTGGTCTTTGAATGGCAGGCATATAGAGGCGAAGAAATTATTGAGTCGCAGGCCACAGCCAATTCAACAGACCAGAAATCTGTATGGAGACTCTGACTCATCAGATCTATCCCACCCGCATGCTGAACATCATCTGAATTGCTAAAGTTGAGTCCATTGAAACCAAAGATGAATGGGTGAACATACAATAGCTGGAAAATTGTTGATCTGCTTGCATTTCAGCCTCAGAAGTAGATGAGATGAAGAGCTAGATGGGATAAAGGACACGCTGCTGGTGGGATATAGAGCTCGAATCTCTGGTTATGTAACAAAGTAAAGGACCGAGCCGTGAGACAGATTATCCTTGATGGATAGATAGATAAACCTTCTTCTCCCATGCATTTTATAAGGCGTATGGATAAATGAAACGTCATATTCGGGAGCTTCCGCGGATCAGGATCCAGCCATATCTTCTTCGAGCCCCATTTCCATAGACTCACACCCCTTATCAGTTGGCTCTGTTTGCGTTTTTTATCTGTGTTTTTACAGTAGTCCACATCCATCAGACATATCTTTAAACCAACAAGCCGTCTGGTATGCAAGACGCATCGCTTGCATGTGCCGGGAATAATTCCGATGACATCAGAGACCCAAGAACGTGGAACACACATTTTCTGAGTTGTGTGACCATCAGTCGACTTTTATGGACATGAGCAGCGCACTAGAAAACCGGGGTAGATGCACTGTGAAAGCTCTGCAAGATCTCCCATGACTGGCGATGAGTGAGTGCCCTGGGTCTATAATGCATTATGATCCTTCAAAGCATCATAGTGTACTCATTCCTCTGTATATTCTGTTGGACTCCGAGATTTGCGAGATTTACTTCTGCCAATCACAGATCTCACAGGTTTTTTACCGCACATGGCCCGGATCACAAAAGAGGTTTTCCCTCGGCATAGCCTTGCGACCCTTGCAAGGGACGGCAAGCCTTAGGAGACATTACAATGGTCGATCCAAGGCTCGAAGTGAAATGCAAACCATGGTTCAAGGCTGGGATGCGACCAAGCAAGGCATATCCGGGCCTTGAACGCAACATTAGAAGGCTATTCAAGGCTTGGAAGCCACATTGAAATATTAGTGAAAGCTTGGATGGATTGGTGATTGCAATAAAAGGATATATGAGGCTGGGAAGGTACTCGCGGAGATGCAGTAAGGACCTATCACCGGTTGTAGAAAGCCGGAGAGTCCTGCCCTTGATTATCACATGTCAACCCAAATGCGGACCGTGACTGACATACACCGTGATCAATTTACGTAGACCATCGGGTTCGAGTCCGCATCAGCTGAACCCCTACCTTCTGTTTCCCAGGCTAGACATCCTGCAAATCACTTGGGCATAGAGACTGACTACCGATCGACGGTGAGATATTGAATATGTTCAATGATGAAATGCCTTCAGACCGAACCCTCCACACCACTCCTTGCAGACATGCTGAACTGGAAATCCCTCAAATGCTTCTACAATATTACCATCTCCGAAAAGCAGAGCATTATCTTGGGATAGCTGGCACCTACAAGTGGAATAAACTGAGTTCGACAGATTCAAAATTCACAACCTAAAAAACTCACGAGGTCATGATTTGCGGATCGCTACAGGGTCACCGGCACCTGAGGAAGCTTTGCCGGTTGATTGCCGGGTCGCATCTCTCATCAAATTTGCCAAGCCGACTCAGCCGCCGGAGGAAACGAGCCAGCAAGTTCCTTTTCATCGAGTTCTGTAAGCTCAAGTGCTAGATAGCTGAACTGGGTCATAATGGGACAGTTCGACTGAGCTGTTAGACATCCACTTAGTACAGTAATTATGTTGTCTCGCTAATCAATTTGATCGCCGCTTAATTCTGACGTCACAAGTTTGAACCTGAGACCAGGCACATTCAACACTTGATACAATGATTGAGCCCTTGACTTGTCGAGTTGAGTAAATTGAGTTATGCCACTAACAAATAACTAGAATAAATGGATTCCGGGCTTTCAGGATCAGCCTTGCAAGTTAGATCAGCCTCCAACTCATATTATGAAAAATCAATCATGTGGCACCATAACCCTCAACAGATCCAGTATATGCATCATTGCTCACTGCAGATGCAGGTATCATAGACCCGTGTTACTCTTGTGGGCCTATGTTATCTAATGAGTTTTCACAAGGCACCCTCTATGATTAGCGAGTACAATCACAAACTTTGAAAACTGCTGTATACACCATAATCGAGAGTACTTGGCTCACGTCCCTTGATTGTCTATACTCACTATGCCTCTGTATAACAGACCATGATCCGCATACTACTCGTGGTCACACTTAGTAACCATGATTTACTCTTGGTCTGATAACTCCACAGCAAGTGGGTATTTTCCCAAGCAGTAAGTTGTGAAAAGCTTGCATTTTGAGGTGTCAAGAATGTGGTACCATCCGAATACAGGTGGGTCTTTTGATTGCGGATGTGTACACTGAAGCATGGATTTCCGGAAAAATGCAAAACTTATAACTTGGGATACTTACAGGTGTCATGGAGCAAATATGATGCAAGGAACAGAAAGAGGTCGCTTTTTAGAGTTGTTTTGCACCTTATTTCAAGTCAATCCAACCATTTGTGAGCGAGAAATCAAGACGCAAAACTGCCGTTTTGGCGGGGAAATGATGAAATCACGGTTACTAAGTGTGACCACGAGTATATCATGCACCAGTAGACGTCAATCACAAAGCTTTTGCCCCTGGGTTCAGGTCTTCAGCATCCGCTTTTATGCTGCTAAAAATGGGTAGATATTTATTACCCTTGGCATATACCAGGTTTATAGTGACCAAAAGGTTGCCCGTGGCAAATAATGAATTGCCTACCTGAATCTCAGTCCCGTCCCAAACGAGCCCATAGATGGGACTTATAATACCTACAATGTGCTATCTACCTAGAATCCTTTCTGCATGTCCATCAGCGAGCATTTGAGTCAGAGCTTTTTGGACTTGTACTCGAGTCCGATGGGACTCTTCTATAGACTTGTTGTGCTCGAGCTAACGAGTCTGTATAACGTGCTGTGCTTCGGCTTTTTTTAGGTGGGTTCGAGTCAGAGTAGCACTCCATTTCCCATCGTCCTTTGCCTCTGCTGGAAGTTCACCTACTCAATCCCCGAAGCCACAAGTCCAATGAAGATAATCTACACCAAATTAATTGATTAACAGCCCCAAGTAGCAAACACTATGTAACTATGTAATTAGTACGAGCAGATGTAAGTATGAATGGCAAATATACAAAGTACAGAAAATTATATCTAAGAAGAAAAGAGACCGCCTATCTCCACTCTCGATACCGCTGCCTCCGCCACAGTCCCTTTGCGCAGTAAACAGAACTATTGCGCACCAATTTGGAAACTCGCACTTGAAGTAGACGAATGCGCGCGAGATATATGGTCTTGGCGGTTGTGAGGCGGGTGCTGGGTTGATGTTGATGGATTGATAACATCATCATCCATCCCCACCGCATCCACATCCGCATCGCTGGGCTGCGCGCTCAGCCATTGCGTCTATGAGCTGCGAAAACGAAGATGATATTAGTATATATTGAGAATTGCAACGACAAGTGGAGCCTATATGGTGACGAAGAGAGGAAGAGCCGCGAATCAAGCTCGGAAGAATAAGCCAACTCGACCAAGTCTACAGATGAAGTCACTCCAAAACTGCCAGCCCTCCTCAATCCCACGTGGGCCCTCTCGACTCCTCACGCCACGATCGGAACCGCAAACAAGAGACAAACTACCCTCTCTCCTCAACTCCTCCCCCGGCCCGAGCTAAACGTCCAACAAGCGCCCAACAAACCCCAAGCAAAACTAAAACCGAACAGCTCCAGAGAAGAAAGCATAGCAACATGACATGACAAGCGGTCAAGAAAGAGAAAAAAGATACGAAAAAAGATGGGTTATGGAATGAACTCACCGATTCGTTGTTGTCATCGAATGATGGGCCTATAGAGGTAAGCGTCAGCATCTGATATCAAAGTCAACGACGAATGACAGAATAACAGCTACGAGGGATGCCAGCAGGGAAAGAAGGCGGTAAGAAAGGCTGGAAGAACACGCAGCGATGAAGGAGAAGAGAGCGGAACATAGAAGAGAAACAATGAAATACGAAAGGAAACTACCAAGAGCACCAAAGAGCAAAGAAGCAGTGGACCAAAGGGGGTCTCACTCTCGCCAAAAAGCCAAATCCTCGTGTATAAAGAAGCACAGTCTGCGAAATGCGCTCACCACCAAATCATTCCCCCTCAAATCTGAAGTCCTCAGCTGCTCTATATCCGGATATCTAGGTGACCACTGGTAGTACCTTTTATAGTCACATGGTGGCCAAAGTCTTGACCACCTGTGGTCAGAACCTTCACCACCAATGGGATATATGCTATGTGGTACACTGGTACCAGTTCTGGTAGACAGAATACCATATGCATTGTTTGAAATTCAGTGGATTACAATATCGGTCAATGAAAGCTAATAAACTGCTGAGGTTAGAATAAATCTTGGGACATCTCCCAAGGTTGATTCTAACCTTGGACTTCCAGGAAACGGCAGGTTAATCTGAACCTGGAAACGATAAGGTAGAGACTGACCTCAGTGAGCCTTTTCCCAAAGTTAATCTCAGACCCTAGTCTGAGTGATGGAGTAGAGATCAACCCAGATAGCTGTTGCATCTAGCGCTGCTCTCAGTAGACAAAGGTTAATCTCAACCTGGAAATCCCAAGGTAGAGACACTGGGGGCGATCACCATGGCACTGGAATCCCAGTGCCTTAAAAGCACAATTGAAGCACTGGTTCTATTGATCCGAGAAACCCCCTTTCTGCATTTGGTCATCCTTTTGTTCCGAATCGGAAATCATATGATCTCAGGAATATGGCATAGAACAAATCATGCCAAACACCATCAAAGTCTTCCCGGAACCTGCACCAGACTTGATTGAATCGCTGAGCCTTCATTATCATCATCAGAATCCCTTTTCAAGTCGATGGAGCAGAGATTGATTTCTCTGTCATTCATGCCCTTAGAACATGAATGGCAGGTGATATTCTTAGGATAAGGCTCTGAAAGTACAGTAACTAGTGTTCTATCATCTGGATAAACCATAGGAGCAAACATAGACTTGATAGTGTTTTTTTACATCTTTGAGTTTTTGTCTGACTAGACCCAAGAGTTGCTGAATGTTCAATGGATTTATTCCCCTCTGGTGGGATTCAGACAATGTACTGAACCCAGCCTGCCCATATTCCGAGTGTATCTCAATGCTATTACTTTTTCTGGCATGAGGCGGGAGTCAGACAGCGAGCACATGTGCAATGATCGTGTGCCTTTCCATTCCCGGCTGATCCGATGGCCGGAAACAGCGAGCAGATGTGGTTGCATGTCTACCATAATGACGGTAACAATGCGCCAGATAGCTGAAGACTTGTAAGCTAAGGACTCTGTGGTGAAGTTGATATTTAAGCACATTTATTCATGAGTAGGAAATCTACATCAAGCCAGTCAAATAAGACTGGTTAATGGGCTCCTGTCACATCCCTAATATAACATGATATCTGGGACAATTAGGTGCAGCATGGCTCCCATTAAATACATACCATATATATATGCATTGATACCATGATATTGGATACCCAAGCATCAAATTAGTTGAATCCCCAGCACTAGTATTATGGAAGAAGGATGGTAGTGAAGAACCGGTGAGATCAATGCTACACTAGCATGATGGGGTCTGTTAGTTCCAAATGTGATAGGTTGAGATCATATGATCTCCAATACGGAACAAAAGGATGACCGAATATGGAAAAGGGGGTTTCTCGGATCAATGGAACCAGTGCTTCAGTTGTGCTTTTAAGGCACTGGGATTCCAGTGTCATGGTGATCGCCCCCAGTGAGACTAACCTTGGCAAGCCTTTCTCAGGTTAACCTTGAATGATAGTCTGACAGATGGGATGGAGTAAACATAAACCAGCTTACCTGTTGGATTTAATGCGCACGCAACCACGGTTAATCTGAACCTGGAAAGGACAAGGTAGAGACCAACCTTGGGGCCACAGTTGAACTGCCAACTGAGTGGTCCTTTTTGAGGCTACAGGCTCACAGCTGAAACTAACCTCAACTTGTCAGGTCTTGCCCATGGTTAATCTTGACCTGTGCAGTTGTTCTCGAAGTTGAAGCCAACTTTGGGGCTTCAGACAAGTTGACAGCACCTGTGAACAGCTAAGGTCAGCCTTAGGGTTAGTCAGTAGAATCAGCTGTCAATAAAATAATGGGGTGAACTCGTGATGATTGTCATCTATTGTCATACGTGATAGGCGGTCCCATGGGGTTGATCGATTGGTGATGAGCATACTTGATCTCGGCAGCCAGGTTCTGGTCAATATCCGCTTGATCTGCCATCAGGCGACCCGAGCTTCCATTTTGGGAAACAAGCGCACGGAAACCAGGCGCGCACTCTTTCAACTGGATCCCCTCTATACAGTATGTAATTACAGGTAGAGGTATTGAACGACTAATGGCACCATACTTTGCTGCCAACAGCATTCTCCGGCCTTTGAAACTCACCCAGTGACCATCTGCATTGTATGACTGTAACATACACTGACAACCAATCTGCAGGAAAGCGTGGGCAAAAGAATGACATGAAAGACATAAATTTCGGCCGATGCCCCAAGGAGCATGTGAGTGGTGGCTGTGCGTAGGAGGGATCTGTCCTGATATACGACTTTGATGCCAACAAACGAGCCCGTAAATGGGTCTCATAGTAATATCCTTGATTCTGATTTGCTCAACGCTTCTTTCGAACAAGTCGAAAAACTTACCAATTGATGCCGTGGAGCTCGGATTGGCCGCACTTATCGCCTTCCCCTTCTCGTCCCTCTCCTCTTCTGCACCTTCTCCTCCATATCCCTCCTACTCGTCCTCGCTAGCCTCGTCCCTGGATCAAAAGATCAATACAAAAGATCTCAGCGGCATTATCAAACACCTGCACCTGTCTCCCTCTGTCTTTGGTCCTTCGCTCTAGCTTGATCTCTCCAATGGGACACAAGACTGTTGGATAAAGAGGTAAAAGTGCTCCAATTGTCAGGGAACCCTTCCCGTGTCCAAACGACGAGGGCTCTGCCTAAACTACCACAGACTTATATACCTAGAAAACATGACTAAAACTGACTCCCAAATGACTCCGAAAGACGTGGAAAGCTGTAAGAAACTCCGGCTCTGGGAACCGACGGTACCGCGATTGACTCGCTATTGACTTGTACCAAGTAATCTCACAAAGACCACTTCACTGAATTGCTGATCCCCGGTCCATCGCGCGCGATGGGGATCCCACTGGCCGGGTAGGTGCTGTCGGGGGATAGAGTGATGAAATAGTATCTACGAGTTCCCTAAATACAAAGTCGACGAATTCGGCGGAATCAGGGTCGCTTCTGAAGCATTCTAGCAATAGGTAGAGTAGCATCAGCAGTGCACTCTGGTGCTATGGCGACAGGATGCTGTATTTATCCTGTTCAAACCTGGGATAAAAGAGTTAGAAAAACAAGAGCAAAAGAAGACAGCCCACGGCAAGAAACGCTCTTCAAGCCATTGAAATCAGCCGTCACAGAATACAATCATCACAAATAAAGACACAGAAAGACAAAGGAAGGAAACAAGAGTCCACATATCTTCTCTCCAATATTCAGATGCTATCGGCTCTAGAGCTCTACTACTTGCGATCTCGATATCACTACTCCCTTGCACAAGCTTCGTCGCAGCCTCGATACCCGTTGTCCCCAGCTATGATGCTGTAAAAGTTGTTTTTCAGTGCTTATATAGCTTGATCAGAACCTTCATCTCTCTCGTTCTCTCTCTCTTGTGGCAGTTATGGCTCATACAATATTGAAGGATAATGTATTTGGTGAGCTGAAATCCAGCTACTCTTATTCTAGTACACATCACTCATTGAAGAATAGCTGGGGATATTGAAGGAGGATTCTTGTCACACAACACAACAATAGTGAATATTTATCCTCCATGTAAGACCTTTGCTTTTTCCTTTGCATTTTGACTGTCACTGAATAGAGATACAGCAGCTCCTGGACCGTCTAAGCTGTCTCGCCATGGCCGTGGTTACATGCCTGCCAGCACCATTCTCTTCGGCCGTGATCCTGAAGTTGATTTCATTGTCAATCAGTTGACATGGCAACCAGAAACACCAGAATCAAAACGTGCTCGCTTTGCAATTCTAGGCACTGGTGGCATGGGAAAGACATCAGTTGCAGTGAAAGTTGTGCAAGATGCACGACTTTTGGAATGTTATCCACAGCACTACCAGGCTTGGTTTCCCTGTGTCCAGGCTACATCATTTCCCCTTCTTCTTGACACTGTTCACTCTGCACTGGATCTCCCAAGTGATACCAAGAACACTCTCAATGCCATCTTGAATGAGCTGCAGTCCTCAGCCAAACCAATGATACTCCTTTTTGATAACTTTGAGACACCATGGAATGCTCCTGGGGCCAGGGCTGAAGTTGCTCAATTCCTCCAAGATATTGATGCAATACCTCATGTTGCTATCTTTCTCACCATGCGAGCAACAATCCCGCCTTGCGAAGAGATTGACTGGAAGGAGATGCGGATAACACCACTTCATTTGGAGGCATCATTTCAGCTTTATACTGGAATTCACACTGATGCTCAGAATGATGAGAAGCTCTCTGAACTTCTGGAGATGCTGGGACATATGCCATTAGCTGTAAAGCTGATGGCCAGGCAAGGCAGGAGTACAGGATGCACAGTTACACAGTTGATGACCAGCTATTGCAATGTTGGCACTGCCATGTTGGGCTCCAGCAGAAATTCTGATGCACAGAACAGTGTATCTGTCTCAATATCTCTGTCTCTAGACAGCCTCCCAATCCAGAGAGAACCCAGTGCATATGAATTGCTCTGCAGGATCAGTATGCTTCCTGCAGGTACTACATTCCAAGCTCTGCAATCATTGTGGGCATCCAACATCACCAACCTTCAGAATCCACTGCAAGCATTGCTGGACACATCACTTCTGGAACACAGCACAGAGACATACTTTGTGTTGCCTGTCATTCGCTCACATCTTCTTCATTGTGAGCATCTTCCAACCACAGTGCAAGATTCAATGGTGGCTGCTGCCTGCAGATTCTTGCAAACACATAATGCTATCATCCCTGGGGTGCCCAACTACAAAGATGACACTGCCTCCCGCTCTGTCGAGGAGATCAATCTGCAATCCATTCTCCTTGACACTACCTCCTTGGAACCCCATTTCATACAAGCCCTCCTCACACTTGCATGGCATCAATATCGAATTCGGCCCCGCACAGAAGTTATTCAATATGCAGTGAAGCTCTTGAGTAATGTCATAGGTCAGAAGCTCATTGGAGAGGTTTTTAATTGCTATGGCTGGATTCTTCATGATCTTGACCATTTGAAGGAGTCACTAGATCAGTTCACTCTGGCACGACAAACATATCTTGATGCCTCAGAGCCCAGACTTGCAGCTATAGCACTGCTCAATATTGCTCATATCTCCACATATATCAACTCTGACACCAATAATATACCTCTCATTGAACAAGCAAAGCTTGAACTGGAAACCCTCCAAAGCCCCAAGCATAATCAATGCCCACGACACTTCTTTCCTTCCTTGTCAACCCTTCAAAATTGGTTCAAGAAGGGTACTAGGCAACCAAAGAAGACCAACACAATAGACAATGAGGACCTGGCAAGATGCTTCAGAGAGTTGGGAAGAGCATATTCATGTTGGAGAGATGACTCCAAAGCCATTGAACACCTCATACACGCCCGTGAATTATGTCCAGGGTTGTCTTTTAATGGGGCACTATGTGCCCAATACCTTGCTCGGTCCTATCACCATCTTCAACAATACAATGAAGCTGAGAAATGGGGTTTGCTGGGACTGAAAGAGAGGCAGGAGATGAGTAACAATAATATTAGCCATGTCCTTTTGATCCTTGGGAGGATATACATCTCAAAAGGTCAGTATGACAAGGCTATCAAGTACTTGAGGAATGGTTTGGACTTAGCCAAGGGACGGGATCATGAGTCGAACGTTGCACACACCTTTCTTGAGTTGGGAAGGGCAAAGATGAAGAAGGGAGAGACTGAAGATGCACAAATCTTCTTTATAGAGGCTTTGGCACATTTTGGTCCACTGCAAGCAGTGGAGCAGAGAATGATAGTTTGCAGATACTATCTTGCAAAACTAGAGGATTCCTCACAGCTTCCAACTGAGGAGGAGCATCACGCACTCTGGAAAGTTTTTCTGGAGGAGGATATTTCACTATGATACAGCCTTTTTCATAGTGCTTTTAGTGTTTGGGACAGTGCCTGTAGGTCCAGAATTGTCTTGGAATGGGACAATAGGTGCACAAAACTGTGCCTGGTCTCATCACCATTTTCAACAACACAATGAAGCTGAGAAATGGGGTTTTCTGGCATTGAAAGAGTGGAAGGAGATGGGTGGAAGTAATATTGGCTATGTTCTTTTGATCCTTGGGAGGATATACATCTCAAATGGTCAATATGACCAGGCCATTGAGTACTTGGCAGAGGTTTGGATATAGCTAAAGCGCATGATGACAAGTGAAATGTTGCAGACATCTTGCATGAGGCGGGAAGGGCAAATATGAAGAAGTGGGAGACTGAGGATGCGTCAGTCCGTTCACCTTATTGTTGTCGGGTAGCCGCCTACCGGTGAGTTCTTGTATTCTGTCTTTCTGACCTGACGCTGACCCATACCCAGGAATTAGAGCATGTCCGCATCAGCCACAGGAGTCACCTCGTGGCTTTTTGGCACTAAACAAGCCCCAAGGAGCCACCGACGTCATTTTTTGGGGCCAAAAGTCACGGGTTTACACACCAAAAATATGCCACGAGGTGGCTCCCGTGGCTGATGCGCACATCGGCTATTGCTGGAGCACGGGCTTGTGTAAATAGGATGCGCACTGGGAGCCTCAATTGGTATGTTTTCTCTGTAGCTTATGGTAGTTTTTTTGGCTTGTACAGTCTAACACTGCCAATGAAATTGATTCCCATCCATTTTTCTCGTATTGAATGTGATATTATTCAGATGCTATGGTGAGAAATAGTGGTATGGAAAAGTTGTGGAGGACTTGTGGAATAGCTTGTCTCATGTCTCCCATAGCTCCACACATTTATGCAAGTTCTTTTCTGCCATGACCGAGTTGTGGATGCATGGAAGATATGTAGGGCGTGTCACACGCCTCACATACCGTTGCGGTTTTGCTGATGCTGTTGAACGATTTCGTTTGGTTGACAAATTCACCAAACACGATCTTGCTCTCTCCAATTCTGCATCATGCCATCATCCGCTAATTCACCTATTGGCCATCTGGTCATTGAATCCGTATTGCATCGGGATTCTTGATGGCCGTTGCACCCCCTTTCGCTGATCCATCATTGTACCCCATCCGCCATATCCATTCTGCTCGACCAATCTTTTCACCAGGACCCCACTATTCAACTTACATCGCTTCATCAATGCCCATTCTTCCTGGGATGCACCATCATGGTCTTCCTTGCACGACCTCCATCACCAAATCTTCCGGTTTACGACCAATCATCTCTCCTCGATAAACTGACACCAAATCTCTGCTCGACAACGGGTCAATGGCCTCGGTCTCGCCCTCCTTTCGCCCATGGTCTGTCTCTGCACGACCTTGCATCGTCATGGTACCAAAAATCCCGCTACCAGTTCCTTAGTTCAATAAGGAGTACCAGCGAGGTAGAGGCCAACAAGTGGCAAGTACGAGACCCCAGTTGATTGACTAGAGCTACTGTACTTCTGTGGTCCAGGGATTCAGAATCTCAGTAGTCTCCACATCTGCAAAGAGAGAACCCGGAGACAATAAATGTAACACAAACTGAGAAGCATTTCAAGCAATGGTTGTTGTCAAGACAAGCAGGGCAAATTCACCTTCCTCTTTGGGCAACACGTTCCCAGCCTACATGAATTTTTGCTCTCTCCCAACAACCAGTGAATTAAAGGCCACCAAGTGGCAGGTACGAGTCTCCCACTTTTTTATTGCACCAAGGGCTTTGACAAGCTCCGCAGGAGCGGGTCAAAGCATCACTGGGTGCTAAGACAGGTGAAAACACGTTTACGGACATCGCCGTGCCAGTGGGAAAGCCATCATATGACATTCCCCATTGGGCGCACTGTTCCCAGCCTACCTGAATCTTGCTCCCATCCAACAAACGAGCCACTCACGTGGTCTCGTAATAACCGTCGTCAGCGTCACAGCAGAAGATGCAGAGCAGAGAAGCGGATGAAGAGATTATAGAACAGACGAAACAGAGAGAAGCGTAATACAAGGTAATGTCCCCATATCCTCTGACGTGGGCTGGTTTATCTTTTTGTTTCCTCGTCTCTTTGTTTTTCGGTTCTTGACAATCATGCGACCGATATTATCTTGCGCCATCTCGACTTCACATCTCCCTTCGCCACATTCACATCTCCCATTCGCCCTCTGTCGACCATTCATCTCCGACTTTTGCAGCGATCCAGCCTTGACACTACGATTTCCCTTTTTGTTGGTATTCGCCATTGTTTATGTGGACCTCGCTCTCGACGTTGGTCTCGCTCACTCGACGTTAGTCTCCCTTTTGTCGACATTCGCATTGACCTCAATCTACAACCATGGTATCGCCTTTAAGACCCGCCATAATCGACACCCTCGACGGCTCCAATACCTCGACGCTATCCCGCAACGATGGCCGCGACACGCTATCCTGGGACTGGCCTCGACGTTGACCGCAACAATGGACTCGACGGTGACCTCGATCTCATTCGTCAACGATGCCTGACATTTCCTTTTGGATTGCAACTTGTGCGATTTGGTTGGGATTGGTTAGAATTTGGTTGGAATCTTGGTCGGATCAGGTAGACGAAAGTGATCAGAGTCGAAGGAGAATAAGCGCTGCAGCTGTTGGTGTGTTTCTGATCTCTCCAATTCCTAACCTTGCCCATAGAGACACGATGGCAGCCGTACCCTCAATGTCTTCCATATCATCGCTGTCGATAGCTGCAGGAGGGATGTTGTCACCGCGATCAGACCTCTCAGCCCACACTAAAATCCCTTTGCTAACCCAGGAGTCCTCGCTGCGTATGGCGTCCTTGTCACTAATAACCACCTGAACATCAAAATCCTGAAAAAAACGCTGGTATTGCCGAGTCTGTCAGAAACGCCATTGCCCTACGACACATCACTACGTTCGGCTTCCCGCTCCTCGACTATCAACTACCACCTCCAAAGCGCGCACCCCATCCCTCCCTCGTATCCGTCATAAACTCCATATCGTCCGGCAGTTCGCCGAGTTATCCCGGAGTGGGAAGCGAGGGAAAGGAGGAGCACGAGGGTTTTGATCTGTCCTAGTACGAACCATTCTGGATCACCGACGATTATTGGGTTAACCCTGATGTCGGCCGGAGCGGGAAAGGCGCGTCGGGAGTGCCTAATTCGGTCGAGAGGCGGCTTTTACGCAAGTGCTGTGCGGGTGTTGAGGAGATGCCAGATGAGAGGATAAGCAGCCCCTAAATCACCCACTCCCAGGCCAAACTCAATGGTTACGCGATAAGCGCTGTATCTACTGCCAGGGTGCCGACGTTGGGGGCTTTAGTGAATCTATCTCTGTTTAGATCTCTTTTGCTTTTATGTTCACTCCCTGCGCTCTTGGTTACCAAAGTTTGGTCTCTCGCATTGACTGGCCTTGTTCGTGCTTCGTATTCTGGTCTGCTAATTTCAACTTCGCATTGTCTTCTTAGTCTTTGGTGTGGGTTTTGTGCAATTTTTCTATCCCTGTCTCTGGTGAGCTCTTCCTTTGTCTTTTCCTCTTTTTTCGGTGTTTGAGCAACCTCGGCTTGCTTGCTTTGTCTTGACTCTGGTATTCGTAGTTTCTTCTTTGGTATCGCGGCTTCTTCTTTGGTACAGGTTGTCAGCTTCGGTTTCATATAGGCTTACTTCTTCCTTGTACTTTCTTTGATTGGTGATATTTTGGTAGAACGAAGTATAATGAAATTTGGTAGCACGGGTAGGATGATCCTTGAGTGTCGGACATCCCTCACTTGAGTAAGCAGAGCCCAGATCTCCAATGAGAAACAATATCACAGCAGCATATTCGTTCGAGCTGCTTGTGAAATGGATTAGCGTCCAAGACCATCTTCTTTGTGTGGTGCTGTATCTGCTTTTTCTGGCCTTGGCCTTCATACCACTATCACCGTGAATCCTTCATTTGAGCTGGATTCTATCCTCCTTATCTGGCAACTGCCTGGAAAATTGCACCTTGTGAAGCCAGACCGCCGGGAGACGGCCTTTATAGCCGCACAAGAGGCTAGAACAGGAGTTCCACAGTTGACCTGGTATTGGTGTACACAGCTCAGGTCCATATTTGAGAACTGAGCACAGGAGTCTCCTCGTTCGAGCCGCTTGTGAATGTGTTGTCAGAACATTTTTCACGCTGATATCACTTGGACAGGTTCTGACTGTTAAGATCTTATTGAATTTAGAGCTTTCAGATTTATTAAATGGCGTGATAAGTGAGCTCTTAGTCTCAAAGTGTTTGGTATGTTCTCAGAACTCTGAAGCCAGACCAGGACAGTAAACACAAGTGAGATTTATAATTGAGGATTCATTACACAACAGCTTGGTTGTTCGAGCTGCTTGTGGATTATCGAACTGATTGACCTCAACTACATTTTTGTACATAATTACTCTCATCTACATACTTTGAACCCGGACTCTTCAAAGACTGTCCTCCTGGCCATCAAATTTAGCGCCAAGTCGGACTTGTTTCAGTTGAGTCTTCAGTATACTCGTGTGACGTACATATCCCATCTTCTGTCTCCTGCAAGTTCATTGTTCACTCCCTCAATCCTCTCCCAGGTGGAAAAGTCCCAGTGCTCTCTTTAAGCATCTTTAGGGATTCAGTGTCTTAGCTGACATGGCCCATGATGCTTTATAATATGATGCTCCATTTCTGCTGTATCTCCCGCGTTCCTTAGACTTTTGTTTGAGTCTGATGACTCTCCAATGGAACTATCCATGATAGCAAGGATGGCTGGACCAGGAAGGCAGAGGCATCTATGTCAATATTCTCCAGAGTCGTGACTATAAGAGGAACCTTGAAGTCGTCGCTGTGAACTTTACCACCCATCGCTATGGACTTGCATGGACTCCACGAGATGGTGCACATAAGCTGGTGGAACAGCTTGTGATTTGCTTTGTCCTGATGGATGGTATTGATATGAAAAATTGAGACAAATAGTATATGAGAGCGTGTTGGAATGGATAATACGAACCAGTCAGTCAAGCTCTTTGGAGAATTCGAAAGAAATGGGTAGAAATTGCAGTAAACTATGGTCGGCGAAGGTCGAACATAGAAGACTGTGAATGACGGAATAATATTTTCCGAGAGCAATGTGATTGATGGACTGGTTCAATATCTAAGCCTCATAAGGCCGAAAAATATGATTGCACTGGTGGCTGAGCATTAGGAGTTATTGTCCGACCCGGCAGCTGATGATCAATAGTCATCATTGGGTCATCACTCTGATACTTGTATTTCTACTAGTACTTCAGGCCGAGTCAAGTTGAACTGAAAGATTCCTCAAGTCTGTGTCATCTGATCCTTCAGATCCACTGCGATGCTTTTTTCTTTGCTACCATATGACGCGCGACACCGTAAAAGCAGGCTCCTCCGATAAAGGTGATCTAGTTTGCCGTCAGGCTCGATGCTGCAAGAATATCAACCAATCTACTCACCCCAGCAAAGAGAATAGGCCGACTAAAGCGGTGAAAGTTAGTGTTCAGCTGACTGAGAGGCTGATATCTTACACCCATATGAATCTCGAGGTTAATAGCGCGCCCGCAATCGGGGAGGCTGATCATGATAGACAGTCAGAACAACAACAGCACAAGATAATCTTCTTACCCAAAAAGCCCGAGATTCCTGGAAGGAATCAGTCTCGATCAAGTGTAAATAATAGATTTCTCACCGCAGGCTCCAGATACGACACCAATCCTGACACCAACCTCGTTGACATCCTTTGCGAGAGAACCTGTATCATGATAAGGAGAGCAAGAGACAGCCCAGGCCTGACTTACTCAACATGGGTGCAAAAACACCGATCGCTGAAAGAAAGCTCGGGAGCTAAGTCGATTGAGGCTGCTAGCTCTTACCTCCACCAGTAAAAATGCCAACAACGATGGCGAAAATGGCGGTTTGTGCCAAATCTTTCACGGCTAACATCGTCAAGATGACCACTCCCGAAAACAATGTAAAGAATGTGCTGAGATTCCAAACGCCAAACTTTGGGGCAAGAAGACCTGAGGCAATGCGGCCGACAATGCTGCCCGCGTGAATGAGTGCAATCTGGAGGGAACATTGAGGACAGACTGACAGTCACGTCCATGTAGGTACGTACAGAGTAGAAAGCAAAATTGCTATCAACGCCATGCTTTATCGCATCCAACTGGAGAAAAAAAGCCGGGAAGAAGAGTCCAGAGAAGACAAGAGTAGCCCTATACATTGAAAGTAAGATTCAGTTCAATCCAGGGACTTCCGAGCTCACCCGATAAGCACCGCGACGTATGGAGGATCATGAAGAAACTCCCACAATGGGATATTTCTTCCAGTTGTACTCGGTGGAAGCCGTGTCCTCATGCATAATACACCAATTATCATGCATCCTAGATTGAGCCCTGCACTGACACGGACTCCATTGGCGAAACCAAGAGAATAAATGACGCGATCTATGACAAGTAGTCAATCGAGAGACCGGCGAACAAAAGCGGCGCAACTTAATAAGATAGGATGAACTGTCGCTCCTTTCAAGTGTCAACTGAGAAATAGACAAGGACAGGGAAAATCACCTAAAGCTGAGCCAGCGGCTACTAATAGAGAATTAGTTGAGATGCCAACAAGAAGGAGATGACGATTATTGCCTATGCCCATGGCCATGGGCCGCCTCACTTGAAAGTAGTGCGATACAATACTCAAGGCTGGCAGGAAGGGTCAGAAATTTTTGTTGAAGGCACTTTTCACCTACTTGGAAGATAGAGAAGGCCCGCTGCGATTCCGAAACCTGAACGAAAAAGAAGGTTTTTTTCTTAGATCCATACAAGTGCTATGAACCTTACCGACTCCTTGTGCGAGGAAAACCTGCGGACCCCTCGAGTTAGCAGTCTATATGAGCTGCGTGAAATCACAGCATACCTGGTGGTAGTGATTCCTTTGGCACAGTGAAAGCATAAACACTGAAAGATAGATCATAAACTCGATCTTTGCAAACAGAACAAGCTCAATTCGCATACAGGAAATGCTGCTGATGATGACAGCGGCGACCATCATGTGATAGCTGTCCAGAGTTGGATGTGAGACCCAATTTCACTCCCTACACTCACAAGTATCCGCGGTCGAACAATCTTCCAGCCAGGAGCCCACTGGAGAAGGTAAGTAGCACTTGGACTCCACCAATCCATCTGGAGAGCGAATTGTTGAGGATCAGACAGTCTCGGTCAAGCAGATGGATATACCCGATTTCACTCGGTGTGTAATCTGTGAGAAAGAAGCGAACATAGAAATCTGGAGATTCAATGGTGAATCGCGAACATTCAAGGATTTGGTTATTTGAGCACTACCAAGTGCATCACGTCAAGGTCATCGTGGAAAAGATGACGGGAATTTCTCACCCTTGATAGACACCAAATCTTGGACAGAGTCAGCAAAAGGAATGTGTGTACTAGTAGTAGTAAATGTGTCCTTACCCATTGACATATCTTCAAGTTGGACCACACCTCAGCAAGAGCCGGAATGTCACAGGAGCAATAAGTGCATACCCGGAACCTGAAAACTGAGCCAGTGTAGCTCCAAACACTGTCAGCCATCTGGAGATGCAAGCGAAAGAGGACGATCCCGGAGGAAAGGTCAATTCAGGATGGGTTCAAAGAAATTTCAGCACGCACCCAGCGAGACCTCCTTCGGGAAAACTCGATGTTTGCTTTGGGAAAGGCTGGCTCTCGATGTTACCATGCAGCGCGGCGGACGCTGGTTGAAGGATTTCCTCAACTTTGGGCTCTGCGGTCGACATGAAGGAAGGAATCTGGAAAACGAGGGAATATATCTGGAGCGCTCGGGTCTGACTCAGTCAGTCCGAAGCTCGTGCCGAAGTCTACAGCTTACCAACACGACCTGCAACTCCACGTGATTACCCCGTGCAGGGAGGACCTCACCAGTAACTTTAACTTACAAACACGGCCTGCAACTCCACGTGATTACTTCGAGCAAGGTCCTGCTGCAAGGAGGACCTCATGCTGACATCGAGACGCGCATGGCACCTGATGAGAAATCCCTCGTGATGCGAATATCGGGATTCGGCGGCTCGGCACGCCACATGGTCAATTGTCTTGAACTCTACATCAACGTTCTGCTGCTGAATTTTTGCGCAAGCGCTATTTCAGCGGAGCTTATTCCTCCACAAAGGCCCGCTGCTTCAATTTCAGAGGCCTGGGCTAAGGAGAGCTATCATGTCGTCGAAGAAGGAGAAGCTGGATAGAGACTGACGAGCGGATAGACATTTAGAGAGACGGGATACGGTCCGTCGAATCCGTGCTCGACAGAGGATTTTGCTGACCGCATCAGCAAGATGACAAATAACTTTTTGCGCTTTTTTGGGCTTCTAAACATGCAAAAAAGCGCAAAAACACGCAAAAAACACGCTGAAATACGTAAAATACGTAAAAAGCCGAAACACGCCACTTTTTATGTCCAAAATCCTACAAGCGGACTACCGCAGACAATGCAGAAAGTTGGGCTATGGCAAGAATATTGCCCACAGCTTGTCAAGTAGCCTGTAGCTCACTTCCATAGTACTTGTCCAGCTAGTTTCGAGTGCATTCTGTACAACAGGTCTGCTCGTTGCCATGGGTCGGGGACATGACAGCCGTGAGAGTGTGACCACGGCGACGATGATCAGGACCCTTTCCGGCATCCCACAGATGCCGATCAGTGTCATAGAGCTCTCACGTCACTTGCTGAGACGATACATGGCCTTGAATTAAGCTTCCTGCCCTTCATGGGCTGCTTTGATTATCTCGTGCTTTTTACAAGCTGAAATGCGCAAAAAGATGACAAGTTATTTGCAATTTTGCTGATGCGTGCTCTTGTTCTTATTCTCTTCCTTGTTCCTCTCGCCGATGTTGGCATTGGTCGTCTTCCTGGATAAGTCTGTGCTGCTCGTCTGCTCGACAAACTTGCGACAAACTCATGCTGCTTTGGAATCCTCGACTCCCCTCGAAATCTATGGGCTCCCGTTATCGTCATTTCTCGCCGATGAATCCATGCTCGCCCAAATGCGCCTCGTCGACGCTATGCTGCTCGACATTGCATCGCAATCCTGTCAGGAGGAACATTTGTTCCTGTCTTGTTTCGGAGCGAGCTCAAGCCTCGTGTTTCATCGAGCATGTCATCTCAGGATCCGCGGTACTTATTCACACGGTTTCTCGTACATAGAGCCGTATTTACGTGTGTCGTACCTTACCCTTTTGACCTCGCGCAATATTATCTTCACCGTTCTTCTCTTCACCGGGATGCTTGCATTGAGGGACTAGATGCATTCTGACAAATCCTTGCATAGCCATGCGCCAATCATTGTGGTCTCTCCTTGCACGACATTTTGCCATTAAGTATCTGCAAAGTCTTCCGTCTATGACCTTGCTTTCGCCAATCCACCATTTCACGACAAATCGTCCATCTCTCCTTAGTCAACGAATCTGCATGGTCTTGCTCTCCCCCATTGTTGCTGCACGACCTCTCGTGGATGGATGGTTCCACGACCTCCTATTTCATCATGGCATTTCGATCCCATTTCACGAGAATCTTTCTATTATTCAAAAACACCAATCTCGTTGTATCCCGACTCGCCATTTTGCCAATTCTTTGGGTCACGAATTTGCTTGGCCGCCATTGCTCGACGGTCGCAGGGTCCAGCTTGTCCACGAATTACCTACAGCACGGCGAAGATTATAGCGTCGCTGCAGAAAGCACCTCGTATTGGGCTCGGGATCGTGAATCGGTGTCTTGCTCGTCGACGATGGACTCGTTCCGTTAGACGCTGGGCCCCGCTTCAGTCTCGCTCCGCTCCAGCTCGCTTCGGTCGCGTCACGACCCCTCTCTAAACCACGCACACCACGTCCTCGCCTCCATATCCGTCGTAAGTATACCTCGTCAGCTCCGCGAAGCCGCCGAGTTACCCCGGGTGGCGGGAGGAGAGGGAGAGGAGAAGGGTTTTGATATTTCCCAGTATGAATTATGCTGAGTCTTTGATAATTACCGGTACCCGACGTCGGCCGGGGCGGGAGTCACGTCGGAAGCGCCTGATTCGGACAAGAGGCGGATTTGACGCAAGTGCTGTGCGGATGTTGAGGTCCCGGATGAAGGGAGTTACTTTCTGCGCTCGCACTAACAATCACCCACTCCCAGGCCAAACCCAATGGCTACGAGATGATCACCATGTTTACTGCCAGGGCGCCGACGTTGGAGGTTTTGGTGAGTTTATATTTGTTTGGATCTCTTTTGCTTTCACGGTCACTGACTGCGCTCTAGTTTGGTCTTTGGCGTTGACTGGCCTTGTTTCTGCTTCGTATTCTCCTCTGCCGGTTTTGTCTTTGCACCGTCTTCTTGGTCTTTGGTGCTGGTTTCGTGCGACTTTGCTATCCGTGTCTCTGGTGAGCTATTCCGTCACCTTTACTTCTTGTTTCGGTGTTTGAGCATCTTTGGCTTGCTTGTTTCGTCTTGACTCTGGTATTCGTGGTTTCTTCTTTCATATAGGCTTAATTTTTCCTTGTATTTTCTTTGATTGGTGAGATTTTGATAGAACAAGTATAATGAAATTTGGTAGCACAAGTAGCACTGCAGGCAAATCATGATGCACCTTGGTACATGCACCTGAGCTGCACCTAAGCTGTACCCAATTGCAAGTTGTACCTTAGATTTGAGTCACCAGGCCAATTAATAGATCCTAGATTTGACACTTACTATTTCGAGGCAACAGTTCTCAAGTGTGTGTGTGATGCTGAGATGCTGATGGCAGGTCATGAGATCACTCTCTTTCTACATTCTCTGCACTCTGCCATTAATCAGTATGGGTTAGGGTTAGGGTTAACTGCTCAAAACTCTACTGACAAACAATAGCAGACCATGTAAACTAAGGAAAAACAAAAGGTGGAATATGAGTGTAGCTAGTGTGAACTTGGCATCGAGTTTTTACTGCACAGCCTCCAATCACATATGTGAAAACAAGTCCAAAAGGAGCACACATTTGTGACATTGTGCAGGATAAATGTTACTGATGAGGAACCATGGCACCTTGACAAGGAAAGGATACTGTGGCAGAAAATGTATATTGAAGCATCAGTTCCTTGTGAAGCACCCAGATTATTGTTGTGAGGTCGCCAACTTGTGTCTTGAGGGTCGTGATTCCTGTTGGTATGGCCAGCAAGCCTGATTTTAGGTTTACATAGCACATACAGCAAGACTGAATATCAGGTGTTGTATCCACCACAGAAAGAAAAAAGCAGAGCAAGGTTGACCGTTGAGCGAGAGAAAAGGGCAAGAATCAAACATGTCCAGTCACGTGGATAACCCCTTTGGGCTCTTTGATGATCCCATCCTGAAACTGGTCCATCCCAACAAACAAGCCCCATAAATGGCAAGACATATATTATATTTGATGCTATTCTCCACATTGAAAAAGGTCAATGATAGTCCAATTGATCCTTCAGATCCAAAGAAATTTGCTTGTGCTATAATTGTAAAGATTGTTAACAGTCCCACAGCTTGTATGGAAATTGGAAGTCCTATGGCTTGCATGTACTTGTTGAAGCATCCAGATCACTATATAAACTTCATCTTTATTCTGATGCATTGGCAATCTTATGCCAATACTGTGTGAGCATATTGGAAGGACTTGGAACTCCAGCAGTTGATGTACACCTGTACGATCCTGAGACTATTCTAGAAGAAAACGTTGTGATTAGCAAGAACAAATCAGGGTACTTTGGGATCTCTAAAGTTGCTGATTACAAGTATCATGGTATTGGCTAATATGAGTCTCTATGAATGGACTTTGAGAGTGACAAACTAATTTTCTGGCCAAGCAGCACCACCCAAAGACTGATCATGACTCAGATGATGAACTGGAACCATCTGATTACTTTATGGGTGAGGGTGCTGATGAAATTGATTCAGAAACTATTATTGACTCAATAAATAAAGAATCTACAGATCCAGATGATTCAGTCACTGATGCTGATCTAGATATTTTGATTGACACAGATGATTCCTCTTATATTGATACTGATTCGGTTGCTTCAGAAGAGATCACATTTGATGAATTAGAACTTTTGGATTGTGTCACCAAAATGCGCTATGATGGCATTCTCCCTGATACTATGACTAGAATTACATGAAATGAACGATTCACAAATTTTGTCAAGTCCAAGGTCAACACTTTGTGCCTTCTACTATTCCAGACCAGTTACACTGGAGTCCAAATATGCCTTTTCTCATAGAGCCAAATGAAGTTAAATGGGGGATGATTGATAAATCTGGCTCTCCAGCCAAGGCCAGTGCTAAAGCTGCAAATTCTGAATTTATAGCTGCTGTTGGCTCAACTCCATTGAAACGCTCAAGTGATGGACCACAGTTCAAACCTAGAAAGTGTACAAGGTTACTACAGTTTACTCAAACCAGCATGGTCTGGCTGGATTCTCTGGTATAGCATTCATCATAGCTGCCCATATGATGCATTTTTCTCAATTCTAGCAGATATCTGGCTTTATAATCCAGTCACTTGGAGCAGAAACTTTAGAGATATCAGTCCCTATCTTGATAGACTTGCCTCAGGATTGAATGAAGTCACTCTTTCAAAGCAAGCTATGGAACAAGCTAGGGATGCTGTACGTTCAATATATGAGACTGATCCTGTCTTGTTTCATCAAGATCCTCGAGGAACAATGATCAATCATGTTGCTAGAGAACTTCTACACACTGAGCACCCAGTAGCTTCCAAAGTCATTCATTGCACTCATTGTGGAGATATCACTGCAAATGGTGGACTTGGTTTTCAAGTTAGTCTAGCCTCAACAAGTACAAGTATGAATCCAAGACTGGCAATGATCAGAGCACAAAAGGAATCTTGTACTCAATGCCCACAGTGTCAACAGAACTGTTCGATGACAAGATATTATCATGCTGCACCCAAACTACTAGTCTGTGAACTTGCAGGTCAGAATTTTGAACCAAGCAAAGGTATTGATATTCTATGCCAAAAGTCAATGTCTGAATGTCTCTTCATGGGATTGTATATCATGTTCATGGAAATCACTTTGTATCCAGAATCATCACAAATGAAAAGGAAGTCTGGTATAACAATGGAATGCTGAACAATGCTCAATCAAGTTTGGAGGGTAAACTTGAGAATTTTACTCCACAGCAACTTGTATCAGTGCCAGGTGGAACTGCTGTATTTATGGTGTACACATGGCTTGGTTAGTTTGGTGGTTTATTAGGTAGTTTTCACAATTTCTCTCTGGCTTTGCTCTTGATACTTTCAAACCCACTCTACAGTGGCAACTTTTCCCTGCATCTAGGTTTTTTTCCAAGTGGTTTTACCAGTCAGGTTTTAATGTCTCCTTGTGTGGCCTTTCAAATTTCTTATTCATTATACTGTTTACTATATTATATTTATTTCCTAGTGTTGTGTCTCCAGGAGTAGTAGGATAGTTAGATAATAATATGTTCTTGCATTTTGTCCTGTTGACTGATCTATTGAGGAGTGTGAGAGGTAGGTGGACAAGCTTGGACTGTATTAGGTAGGCAAAATGAGTGTATGGTGAACTAGCTTATCTGTAATATCTGTAATATAATACATTTTGAGATTGGAAAAAATGGGGGACTCGCATCTGCCACTGGAACGGTTGGCCTCTAACCCACTGGTTCATTCATCCCATCTCAAGGTTATGAATACAATTTTGTATCATTTGAGTAGTGGATCCAGAAGTGTCAATGCTGTCATAAGCTTGAGATTCATGAGTGTTGGACGATATGGCACAGTGGCTAGTCAAATGACAGCTCAAGCAGAGGGAAAAAGCGGAGTTTATTGATAAGTGAGCAAATGCTAGGGATATGGTAGATGAGGGGGGGATGCAAAGGCTAAAGTGAAACTACAGATCGGACAGGTATAAATAGTGTGTTTAAAACAGGAACAACGGCCGAGGACCGGACCGTACCGTTCAACAATGAGTAATCCTCAAACTCGAGGAAAGTTCATCTTTAAATAGAAGAATCCATAAATACTCGAATGAAGTGTGAGACAATACCACAGCAAAACACGCCAATGGAGAAACAATATAGCTATCACATACAGCAGGAAAAAAAGGTATCTTGCTTCAATGTTGCCTGAATGTCACGATACCCCGAGAAATCATCAAACATTCCCGAGTGATCCAGCACTTTTTTTCTGACCGAGCTGATCCACATCCGTACGAGACACTACAATCGTTTTCATCTGTACTGAATCCTTCGTTTCACTAAATCCGAGAGATGATACGGTTGCTGCAGTTGCATCAGTCCATGCTCTGCCTCTGGCAACTCGGAAGATGATGAATTGCGGAGACAGTGCCTGAATCACAAAATGGGAGTTCCAGGTGAAAATCAAAAAAGAAATACAAGAAACTCACCGAAAATGAACCCCAAATAAATATGAAGCCAGGTCCATAGTCAAGGTTCTTCCCGTAGGTTACTGCCGCAATTATCCCGATGATACTGAAGGGAAGTGCTGACTCGATAAGGACGGCCGAAATACCAGTGTATGTTGCCAGCATTGAAGTGTTGCCCGACAACTGCTTTTTACACATATTTCTGACCCTCAGGATGCGAAAAACAATCGCACTGGTCACCAGTATGTTCAGGGACACTGATAAGGCAACCCAGACCACCGTGTAATTAACGGTCTTTCCACGGAAGAAATTGTTATTAGGCTGAGCAGTCTGGGCGAGCATGACCATTGCGACACCTTAAAATCGGTTAGCCCATCCTGGAAACACATTTTATCTTACCAATAGAGGCTAGGTATATCAGAGAAGGGAGTACAATCACCTTCCATCTAGCATTCCAAATGATATAGCATCGATAAACCTAATATCGTGTCAGTCTTTGAGCATTTGGAGAGCAAGATGCGAAAGAACTTGCCAGCAGACCATCGGCGAAGAAATTGGTGAATTGACTAGCTGCAGTTCCCAGTACCTGCCACCAGACAGTTTGATTGGCTGCAAGGTATCCAATTGGACCGCCCGGTGCGTCACGGTGATCGATCCACATGCTATATGGGGTATCAGTTGATGATCATGGAAATGAACGAGCAGGAGACTGACAACTGCACAAAAACAGCATCGGTGAATGTGCCGATAGACAAAAGAGCAAGAAGTATTCCACCATAAATGATGTAGAACTTCCGATTCCTCCGAGTGGAACTAGACGATGTCCAGAACATTTCCGACGAGTATGCATACATAAAGACATCAACGCCTGCGGTGGCTTAGTTAAGAGTTATCTGCAGCGAAAGTAACAAATTACCGTAAAGTGCCATGGCCCACAGAACGCCCCAAAACAAAGATCGTTCAAGGACGAGGTCTGGGGACGGGGAGTCTGCAATCGGACTGGGGTCAGACATTTCGATCACAATACTCAACTTCTCTGTCTTTGGTCTTTTATATATAGGGTCTCATGCGTCAAGCCGATTAGATCTACTGTACCGTTCGATCGAGTCCGGAGGTCATTATCAACTCATCGGCCCCTTAGTTATCGGTAAATTAGCTATCAAGATGCCGGGCACCCTGATCCACGAAAAAGAAACCGATCCTCGCTCAGCAGCATCCAGTCAACATGAAATGATGGAAAAGACACCACGCCATATTTGTGGATTGAAATGGTTGTTGCCCCATTGAGACCTGGCTGTGTAATTTTATCTATCCATCTATCCATCATGTCAAACTTGCATGATACAAGGCGTGGCCATCACATGGTTTGTAGCTGACATTGGGACCGTGGAAACCGGTACACCTAAATCTGAGCTCCCGGCTGCATTTCGGCTGATAAAAATCAATCTTCCCGAGTCTGACAGTTGGCCAAAAACAGCTGCAAAGTCTAACCAAATATCACGATTGGAGATCGTGCCACAATCCTAGAAACGAAGCGATAAGCTATCCACCCACTTTCCCCATCCCCAAGTTGCCCTCAGGTTCCAGCAATGTGCGCGACAGCTGGGTACTTGCCTCTACCACAGATCGACTCTGACACACCATCGGAAGTTTTAGCTGGTGGTCAGTTCAATTTTCCATTGTACGTTAGTGAGCTCACAGTACAGCGAATCCAAAAGGTCCTTCTGTTCTTGCAAGTGACGAGTCCAGCATCCACAGATTCATCCGTTGGTGTCTCGTGGTAATATCAGTATGCACTATCATAGACATTGCGGCCATCGTCTATCTCGCCTCCATGACTCTTGGCGTTCACCCTGTCACAGTCGATAATTTACCACTCCGGAGCACCTACAATGTCCTGGAGGGCCTCTACACCAAGAATCAAGGGATTTCATCGAACGAACCGATCATCAACGCTCCACGAGTCCTTCAGCTTGTCGATTCGAGTGACCCCGCACGGGTATTTCCTCAATGGGACAAAAATATGACCGACCGCAATGGTGTGTTGTTGCTCGAGGAAAGAAGATTCCTTATTAATCGATCGGTCTAAATATTCCATACTATCACCATACCTGGCTGACATGTATTTCAGACCTCTATCATCGCCCAGTTCCGTCCCATCGACTTTGGGATGGAGACATGTGTACTCAAATTCAAACTCCCTTTCCGGTACGACTCCAGCACCTCGAGAAATCCAGCGCCGAGTAGTCATCTTGAGAACTCGGAGCTCGAGGTGTGGTCTTTGAAACAAGACTTTCGAGTTGACACTCAAAGGCTGACATGGAATTCAAGGCCAGAACGAGACCAGCATATTGGCACCTTCTTGATCCCGTACAGAAGTACTCAAGAAATGCCTGCCTTTCCATGTCGCTCGGGCGGCTATCTCACCTTTGAGCTGGCATGCGGGAACTTGAATGACTGCAACATCGACGAAATTGTCACCGGCGACAAGCAGAATATTGGTCAGTGCAGCCTTCCAACTAGAGATAAATCCAGCTGACAGGTTATGTTATAGGGATATATATTGAGCAGCAGAGTACGATGTAACAGTGTAGTGTAACAGACCCGGATGTTGAATCAGATCACATATCAATTTGGACTATGAATACGATGTCGCTACTCGACATATTGAACGGGGGACATTGCTTTAACTGGAGGCCTCCCACTTCAGCATATAGTCCATCCAATCCCCATGACGCCCGGTCAGAGATTGCTTCCCAATCGTAATGAATCCAAGGCCCTCATAAAAATCTTTCGCCACCAAAGGTCTGGAGGCTGATATTATTAACATCAAACATTGAATTTACGATGGAGTGACGAACAAACTTTGCACTGAGCAGAGCAGTGAACTTTTTGTTAAGCTCTTGGAGCTGGATCACCGTAAATATGCGGTTGAAATGACAAGCGGAACATACAGTTATTGTCCACCAGGTCTGTGCATCGTCATTCAAGGACGATAAGAAGTCATTCCAGCCGACTGCGCGTTGCGCTTCACTGGAAGGGATTAGGACCACATGAAGCACCAGTGCAAAATATTTCCTTACCTATCGAACATCCGATGGCCAGGGCTATAACACAGAGCGACCGAACGTATGATGCCGTCATTTCCCCTCACAACATAGAAAACGCCCTCCAGAGCTGCTGCGCGCAGCATAGCACGAAACAGAGGTCCTCGCAGAGCATTCTCGCCGTCTGTCATATATGTGACCGCCAAATCTGGTGTTACCTGTGAACGCAATGTGAGCAAATTTTCTTGAACCCACCTCCTTCAAAAGCCCTCAGCAACACTGACAGAGCTTTTTCGATCTGAGAATCTGAGCCGGCATGTCAGACAGGAAGCGCGATAAGCATAACAAAGGAAAGTATGCATCAGGAAACAAGAAAAGACTACCGACATCAGCACTAAGCGCCGATAGTCTCAGTAGCATTCGGTTGCCATCACTCGTAAGCCAATAGCGCCGGGCGCCCGACATAGCACCATGCCATCTCTCCCATCATACAGTAGCCGGGGTAGGTACGGGTAAGATCTCAGTAGCACTGGCGTAACGCTATACAGATGAGGTAGACCTCAGTAGTTGAATGGATTATCTATACACGACGAGCCCGTTTGTTTGCTAATGAAGCTGCAAAATCCTCTTTCTTCTTCTCATACAGGTACACCAAGTGCCGGAAAAGGTAGAAATCGCGATGTCGAAGGTAGGGATTGACATAAAAGGTTAGAGCCTGATCGAGGACAGTGGTAGAGTCCCATTTGAGATCTAGGCGGGCGCCAAAGTTGGGAGAAAAATGACAAGTCTGCTGAATCTGGGAGATCGGAATGATCTCTGAATGGACTTCATGCTGCCGGGTGGATAGAGCGACCTGATACATTCCGAGACCAGGGACTGGATCCCGGAATGGTCGATACCAATTGACAAATGCAAGTGGTTGTGTAAATGTGCCGATATCATGAGGAAAGGAGAAGATAAGCCGGACACGAGCTGCCCGTAGTCCTGTAAAGCAGAGTCTTGGTCAGAAAGACGGATATCAGATATTGTTACAAAAGATGTACCATCCAATGGGCCCTTCTTGGGATCCTGGGGACTGATGCGAACCAGAACAGTACTGGTTTTAGCTGGTGTCTCTGGCTTTACCCCATTGGTCATGGATCCAGCTGAGTACTTTGTCGCGTGAACCACATCAGTACAGTTCTCTGAGGCTGATTCTTGGATCAATGGCAATTCCATTGTGAATTGTTTGTAAACTGGAATGGTGGTAGAAAATGTCACCGGGTTTGTAGGTTTGATTCCATGCTGCAGCATGAATTCATCGATATACCAAATGAAGTCACTGCAGTGATAGTCGTCCACAATCACTGAAACAGGAGTCTTGGGAAATGGAGGCTGCTTAGCAAGCACGTACTTGGGTGTTTTATCGTCATACACTTTAACCTCTAGATCATCCTTCTCTGGATCATTCTTTTCATCTTCATCATCACCATCATCTTCCTCGTCATCTTCATTTACAGCTGCAGCAGCATTGTAATTCGGCACAGCCCATTCCAAATAAGCTGCGAACCGTTTCACAGCCTCTTGATGTGCGAGCCAAATAGTCATCTGAACAGTGAAATTGCGTCGATTAGAAGCTCTGTATCCACTCTTTGCAAGGTCGATATGGAGCCGTTCTGATGTTTCTGAATTGAAGCCATCGCTGGTGCCCCGGGAGCGAATACTGTCTGGATAGTGACGTATATTGTGGAGTTTGCTGATGTTGAAATGAGTACGGATGCCGAGTTCCTCGAATATATCCTTGTTATCATGGAATATTTGCCAAGATTGTTTGAGTGCGGCCAGAGATTCGTCGCAATGGGTCTCAAAATGGGCATAGTAAGCGAAATCCTCGATAGCTCGGACTGCTCTGATGACCCTGTCATCGGTAATACCCACAAGAGTACCCAGGAAGACTTTCTGCATTGATCTGTGCTCGCTGCCTGTCCATTGCGAGATCCCAGAAATACCCTTTTTGAAATGACGCAGTGAAGGATGAAGCGCCATCGCAACAAAACGATGATCAATCTCTTTTTGACCTCCATCAATCTCAACAGATCGCACAGCCCACTTCACAACATGATCTGAGAAGACACCTTTGTTGAGCTGGTGTAGCAAATCTGGCGTCATGCATCCAAATATATCACAGTGGGGTAAGTCTTTCCAGAACGGATTGATAGGTCGTAGATTTTCATTGAGAAAAGCGGCTGGTTTGAGATTTGTTGATTGTTCAGAAAGAGTCCGAAGAGTCTTCACTGGATCGCGGTAAATGGAGTCGACAGTTGAACCACGCAGCTTTGGGTCTACAGTGCATTTGGGACAGCTGTTCTCCTTGCAGCAGCAAACGAGACACTGTTCGGGATAATCGGCGATGTATGCTCCCATCAAAACATGGACACGGCGAACATATCCATCAGCACATCGCATTTCGACACCTTCAAGCCCTGCTTTGATCACAGGTTCCATAATCTTCTTCATGCAATCATGGAACAGCTGATGGCCCTCTGCAGAGCGCCGGTCCTCGGAGAAGCAGTCAAGCTTGGAGACTGGGATATAGCCAAGAAGAATGAAAGCTCTTGACGAAGGTTTACGCC
The DNA here is from genome assembly GCA_029320655.1 of Mycena floridula. NCBI lineage: Eukaryota > Fungi > Basidiomycota > Agaricomycetes > Agaricales > Mycenaceae > Mycena > Mycena floridula. The sequence goes on from JARIHS010000052.1 coordinate 425,002, forward strand.
TAGTTGCCTTGTCGATGTTCCCGATGCTAAGGTATACAGGCCAGGCTTTCTTGTCTCCGCTGAAGTTTGAAAGATGGGTTTCGTCGGATGCAACTATCATTGGTGCAATAGTGGCACCCTCTGGTAGTAGCTTCTGTATGAACCATGAGAAACCAATCGTACATCCATCGTGTTACTGACCTGAACATCCCACCACCAATTTCCAGTCCACATCTCATTGTACTCTCGATTGGTCCCATTCTCATCTCGGTAGTGTCTTTCAGGAGCAAACTGCTGATGCTCTGCAAAGGCGGGATTTCCTAGAAGCTCGGCGACACATTCTACTGGATCGCGATGCCAGAGCTCTAGGACCTCGGTACACTTCTCACCTTTTGCATTCAAGAGATTCCCTTCAACAAGAATGGGTGTGCAGTGGAATTTGGGGCCTCGAGGAAGAGAATCAATGAATTTGAGAAAGTTTCGACTGTTCTTGTATGGTGCCTTGGTTTCTTCAATCTAGAGTGACGTATTCAATCTTTGGGTTTCAGCTTTGATCTCGAAAGATCACAAACCTTCTTGAGCTTGAGAAATGAGTTGATCTTGGTCTGGCTTGCCCCAGATTCCATCAACCATCGTGCAAGCTCCCAGTCTTCCTCGCTCTTGAAAGGAGCCCAGGGTTCATCTCCATGCTTCTTTTGCTCTTCTCTAAAGTCCTCAAAAACTGTCTGACATGGCCGTAGTGCTTCTCCGGCTCTAGCCTCCTCAGGAAATGCCTGACGCCAGACATAACGTGGGTCATAGACAGATACCGGATCATTGGAATCATCATCTGGTACTTCTTCGATTGAGGTACTACGCGGGCGTTTCCCTGTTTGCTCTGTATCGGACTCTGGCTCCTGGTCACCCGATTGATGTGGATCAGGATTGTTTTCTGTCAATGCATCATCAAGGTCATCAGAGAGGTAATCACCCAAACTCGATGTCTGTGGTGGTGATCCTGTTTGCATGCTAGAGTCTGATTCAGAGCCTGAATCAGCCTGATTTTGCTGCAAGGTTAAGCATTTGACATCTTGGCCCTGATGTAATGGAATCCCAGCCTCCGTTCTGCAGAAATGACCACAGATCTCGCAGGTGGGCATTGTCGAGGAAAGAGAAAGATATTTGATCGTCTGATGTGCCCAAAATCATTTCGTTACACGGTCCGTGCGCCGTGTTTCAGATTCCAGGTAAGCTTAAACTCTGCTCCCATCAGCGAAAATTTCTTGCACAGCTATTTCTCCTGCCTTCTTCTCCCACCCACCATGGGGAATCGGAAACGCGTCGTCTCGGATAGCGAGACGGATGAAAGCAGCAAGGAAAACCCAAGCCCACCTGGCAAGTGTGCTAGAAGGACACGCAATGCTGGGATTGATCCCCAGGCGGCACGTATGTTTTTTCTGCCCTGTTATTTCATTCTCTGAATATTTCTCATAGAAAAGCAACAAATTGCAGACCAGAAGCTGATTGCAGACCTAAAAAAGGACCAGCTAAAGCTTCAAAAAAAGCTGGCCGCTGGTACATGTAAAACTTTCCCTCGTATTCAGTCTAATTTTTCTCAAGCAATGAAGACCCAGGCGGTTCCTGAAGACACCGGCGCTGATGATTATCTCGAACCAGAGGAGACAACAATTGCTTTTTCTCATTCAATTCAAGTCCTTCCGACCATAACACCAGCAGAGCCAATGCCGTTCAATCTTACCCGTATGATTGCTGGTTCCATTGCGAGTACCCCCAGAGTCTCTCGAACTGCATTCCAAAGCCTCCCGGATAATCCAAATCAGCTCAACGACCATGAGGACGACAATGGTATTTCACCTGGCAGTGCGACCTATATCACTCCTACTCCATCCTCTCGTGTCATGCCAGCTCCATTGGCCAGCGCTCTCCATCCCTTTTCCTCCTCGACTGGCCATGGCTCTATGTCATTACCTATTCCAGCTGATGCTTCAAAGGACAAGTTCAATCAAGCCCCCGAACCAGCTTTTGCTACCGGCTTTATCCATGTAAAAGGTGGTAAACCCAAGGCCGCTGATTATAACGACATTGGTCAAGCTCTCGTGCTTCGTTCTGCTCGCGAATTCGAGGCTCGGATTCTAGGGTCTGACAGCTTTCCAGGTCGCATTACACAAGGAAAATGGGCAGGCAAAGCATTCAAGAATTCATGTCGCGCCAGCGGTGAGAACTTCACGGTGACAGACCGTATCAAGCGTGTGGTGCGTGATTTCTTCCCTCATTCAAGTTCAATCTCTCATATTCTCGGTCTTACCTGCTGGTTAGCTCAAGGCTCGAGGAAGCCGCATTCATGGCGATATCTTGCTCACTGTTCGGCCAGCTATTATCAATAGTTACGGCTTCAGTCTCGACGTCGATCGCAAGGCACAGCGCGAAAACCGTGCACTGTACAAGAAACTTGTTTCCGACAATTTCTTCGTTTACAAGGTCAATTCTGAATGTTTATTTATGATCTTTCCTTTCTCATTTCAAAAATCTAGACTAAGGATATCTTCGGGAAGCCAATTGGATATGCTGAAAACAAGATTGTCAATGTTATTATCCGACGTGCTTGGTTCAAGGATGGTCCCTCCTCCATTGCAGTCATCTTCAAGCGATTCTTTGACCCTGTCTCATTGAATACATTAGCATTGATTTTCACTGCTGTAGGTTATGCTCTCCCCTTTCTTTCTTCATTTTACTCACTGTAAATTTATCTTACAAGGTCCGCTTTTGTCTTGAGGAATGGTCAACAGGGCAGTGGATCAAGGGGCCCAAGTTTTCGCAAGGAACAGAGTACAACAGTCGATTCAAGCCTCTTCTTGAAGATCTCATCAGGTGGGACGCTGTGGTTCCCTCGGTGACCTTGAAAATCCGAGAACGGATGTACAAGAAGTGTCGGTGAGCTTCACTGTCTTGTTTCAATCTTCTTTTTGCTCATCCCTTCTGCAGAGACACCCTTGGAATTGACGGTCCCTCTGGAGGAGTTAGCCATGTGACAGATGAAGTAGAGGACCGGATGAGGTTGGAACTCGAGGGACGGACTGGAGATACAGATTCGGAGGACGACTTTCTTGATGATGACGACGACGACGCCGACGCCGAGCCACTGAATGCAGCCGGTCCGGGCATTGATCCAGCCTCAACCGAGCTGATGAATGTGACTCCCTTAGAGCAGTAGCTTCATTTGATATTTATTCCTCATTCCTTAATACAACGGGGTTTTTAAAAACAAAAATATTGATTGCTTTTGCTGTTTTGTGTATTGCTTTCTGTGGCAGTCAACTATGTCCATGTCGGTCAAAGTAGCGCCCATTGATCTGGTAGATTGAGCGCGCTACGTCACATCAGTGGTGACAATCACATCTCTCCGGCGCTACTGGGACTTCGGTGATGGCAACGTGGGACCTGGTGACTGCTACCAGCGCTACTGGGCGCTATTGATTGGGGAACCTCGCAATGAGGCTACTGAATCTATCTCAGCAATATAGTAGCAAGTAGTCAAGTTTTTTTTTCCTGATGTGCCTGTTGGATTTTTCAGGAGATGGACAGCAACGGAAGACATATTCGTAAGTTTGATCATGGGTCAGAAGCTTTTATACTCCAAGCTCGCCAATATTGATTTGATCTCATTAGTCCACGAGTCTCATGGCGGTACTTCTGAGCCGGGTGCGACCAGATAAGACCCGCAACCATGGCTAACATAATTTGATTCTTGTACTTCCAAGTATGCTTTAACTACTTATTTAACAACACTAAGAGCACTGTTCGGGCGGAAGGAGCATGTCGACTGCTGCGATTTCGGTTTTATTGAGTTGAAAGTATGAGCTTTGGGCTGAACAGCGTACCGTCACCCTTGATCTTAAGACCTGACGCGGTCGATCTTGTTTCGCTCGATATCACTGCGGTTGTAGTTGTGAAGGACTGAGCCTAAGAGGACCATGATAAGCGTACCATTGCGTTCAATCCGAGCTACCAGTGCTACGGGGGCAGGGCCAGTGGATACTAGCTGCACTGCGCCGAGCAAGAGAACGAGGAGTTTGAGAGACTTGAGGCAGGAATTCATGACTGTTTCACTGGCGGAAGAAGTTAGGACTGAGATATCCACTTCATACCTGATATACCTTTTATCGAGCGAGATTGACACATGGCCAACATGCCGCATAATCCAGGACAAGTACAGATAACCATGACTGACATGACTCTTCTACTTCATGTATAGCTGGGTCTTCCATATGAAATGATATTTACCGCTGTCAGCGGACATCACGACAGATAGATGTAGGGACCATGAGGACGGAGAAAGCCCAATCACTACCTATCAAGGTGACATAAGGCAGTGCTACTATCCCCGAGCCACTCCGAGCCACTCCGAATAGGTTTCAACAGGTGCGAGTAAATGTCTATTTCAGTTAAAGATATGACCGGTGGCCTATTGGAGGTCCCACTAGCTCAGAAGAAACTGAGCTGACTCAACCAGATGTCTTTTCGGGAAATGACAAATATGCATCAGTCATCAGATGTTTATTTTTATCAAGTCCATCATCTGGTCCTTTGGGCTCTCCCAGCCTTCCTGCTCCATCATAAGAGCTCTGAAATGATATATATCGATCATTTGCCTGTTTCCGTAAACTAACGCCTAAAATAGAGCATCCGGGACCTCCTGAAGCTTGCTTACGGGCTCATACGGGACGCATGTGGGGTGATTAACTATATTGGTACTATAAGTGTCCACTACATAGTCTCGGAGACCGTCCTGGAGATAACGTTATTCGGTGGAGTGCTTGACAAGGGCACCGATCCTTTTTGGATCCTTTCCTTCCAGAATTGCACCATATAAGGTCCTCACCGACCTGAACTAAGGTGCGACATAATCAGAATTCTGCCTGAGCCTGCTCAGCAACCGTAACCATACTTATCCTGATTTCTCTCAAGTAAGTTCTGTTGTAAGTTATTAGAAGACTGTCAAGGCGCTTCTTTTATCTCTGTCCTTTAAATCATTGCAAATGATGGCGATTATTTCTTGTTACAAGTCCATCGATTCAGGTCCAGGATCCCTGTCTTCTCCCTCGGGCAGTCCGGAGATTACTGTTCTGTCCATCCGAGCGCGATAGGCTGTTTCCTTTGGTAAAGAATCAACATGAGAATGTTTCGATCGCACCGCGGTCAGCGGATTTAGATTCAGAAGACCATTCTAGTGAGGCCTGTTCTTTGAAGCTCAATGTCGGCGTTTTCATCGGTCCATCGGTGTATTTGGTCATACGGGCAAATCGAAGCACAAGAACATGGCGTACAGCCACGGAAGGAGCTGTCGGTATGCTCCGTTCGAAATCCATTCAATAGCGATGTCCCGGTTCAGTGCCTGATCAGAAATCTGAGCCCTGTCTTCCGGAATCGCACCATATTCCCGGTTTCTTTTCGAATGTGTCTAGTTGTTTCATTTCCGTTGCATCGAGGTTCAGTCGTATTCGACAGATTGCCGGTCAAGAAGACTGTACGAGCGCTCCTCACTTCGTCCAGCGAGACAAATCATACCGGTGAGCGTTTCTTTTTTGTTTAACTTTGCCCTGTGATGAACCTGTCCTAGGTTCTATCTTGTTTCATTTGTAATTCGTGCATCTTCTGTCCCTCCAACCATAATCAGATGAGACTCTGAACTCAACCCTTAAATCGACTCTCTACAAAGAGAGCTTGGTTCAGTCGCCGTTGTGATTGACAAATTTCCGGGAAAAGGTATCATATATCCATCTCAATGTTCTGACTATCTCGGAAATCTACCCACTCGAGCCAATTTCTTTCCAGCTTCTCGTAAACGGGTCCCAAGTCTCGACATACATGTACCGCACTGACCCGCTCTGCACTGAAATTTCGTCCCGCAAAGTCGCCAGGTTCCAATGTCAGATCAGGGTTGCATAAGGCCATTTCTCGGATGTAGTTCAGACAATGTTGCATGTGTGACCAGTCCTTCGCCTTGTCTATCCGTGTCATTTTCTGTCCGAACGTCTCGATACAATGGTACTGATGAACCATCGAGATGAATAGAGTTGGTCCGGATGTTTGAACGACTCCAGCGCCATACGGTAACCCGTCGTACCACTCATCCTTAACTCCAGGATTTGGGTAACGGTATTGGTCACTGTCCTGAACGACCATCTGAACCGTGGCACTGTAGTCGCCTGGCAGGACTTGAGGTATACCGTCTAGTCTGGAGTTCAGTGCCGATATTCAGTAGAAGGTCGTTTGATTACCCAAGTTTGCTTCAGATATCGGAGTTGATGGAAGATACTCTGCTACGCTGCATACGAGCCAGTATGTTGACCAGAGTGATAGCAGGCTCAAGACTAGCAAGCTACTCGCGATGACTTTGATAGTTTGGAGCATTATTCGCATGTGAATACAAACCTTCATTGATTATATATATATTGTCGCAGTCTCTATTCTTGATATCTCCTCATCGCGATGGGCCTCTTGTACCCGCGGCGGTCGGTGTCCTTGATATGCCGTGATTTTTTTTAGCAGTCTGACATTCTTGAAGCTTGATGGATTGATCCTTGAGGGAACTCAAATGGCCATTTCGATCAGCCTAGACCGGATCCTTTCTTAATCTAGGGTATACAGATACAACACGAGCTTCAGAACCCACATATTCAGTATGCCCAGCATTGTCGGTGTCCGAATCCTGCTGCTGCTAGGTGTCGCGTTTTTCCTCAAAGTCTGCGTCATATATCGACTCGGCCGTGACGTCCCAGATGGTCAGTGCGAATACATTCGTTATTTTAACCAGCTCCAACTTATACAAAACAATGTAACCTCAACAGCTTTTCTTAGAACGTTTCCGACAAGAAAGCTCGACGACGTACACCTATTTGTCGAGGAGACACGTCATTTTCAGATGGAGAATGACATGGAATGGGATGCCCTTTCACCAGGAAATGGCCTAGTCTATATCGAACACCAACCATTCACTCTTTCCATGTTTCACCAACTTCGTTGCTTGAACATTATTCGCAAGGCCGTCGTCAATCTTGAAGCGACTGGCACGAATGAAACGGTTCAAGCTTCGGATCTAGGGCACCATTGCGTCAACTACCTGCGCCAGATGGTGCTCTGTCGAGCAAACCTGGAGTTGGACCTGATTTTGGGGAAGCCACAGCATTTCCGTGTTGTCTCGGATACTCATCAGTGCCTGGATTGGACTGTGGTGTACCGGGAAGTTGCGCAAAATCAGAGGATGCATCACAACAAGCGGTGAATGATAACTCAAGTCCATTTGCAGTACACGCTGTCTTGAAACTGAAATACAATCCCGATAGTCTGCGCGATCTTCTTTCTGATCTGCCAATCTCACCACCGGATATAATCCTAACACGGGAGAAGCTCTAATTCATGCTTATTTCCAGCTCGATGGTAGAGAAGAACTGGTATTGATCTGCATACAAAAGAAGTGGGACTCGGGAGCATCGCATGACTTGATGACTTACTTCCGGCCCTCCATAGATGATATATTGCCGACATCGGGAAACTTTGTATTCATAATCCCGACTCTGTTTCTGGCCGATCAATCTTACTTGATTTGCTACTTGATTTACCGGGAATCAAACAGATAGATAGATACACGGTGAGGCCCCTGGTAGAAATACCGCGGGGTTGTGGAAGTAACCTGACAAGAAATGATCCCATCACACTGCGGGAAAAGACCATGGCACTCAAAAATGAGCGCCTTAATGGAATCATTGATGCATTCATAGCTGTCATCGCCGGGTCAGGTGCTGATCTCCCGAGTTCCCATGGCATATTATCTGCCATATTATTTGTCCTAGTGCTGGCTGTAAAATGGTGAAAATGTTTTGATGAATCTGATATAAATTGGTGGGGAATGCAAATTCTTTCAGTGACTAACGTGCTTCACCATTTACAGCAAGTACTAAGTTGGCACAAATAAAAATAATATGACAGATGATGTGCTGTGAGAGTCTAGGAGATTGACACCTGACCCAGCTAGTATGACAGCAGAACTTCCTCATAGACAATATCAAGGCCATAGCGCGCCAAAGCCCCTAAGAATACACCCTGCAGCCGTTCCAGCTCCCGAAAATTGAACAGAAAGTGAAACACTCAGGAAAGCCCGTCCGTCTAGGCATATCCAGACGGAGTTTTAAAAGTTGAAGCGGAGTTTATTACAATTATTGTCCATCTTACATAAGCATACACAGAACCTGCAGCGGCAAAGAAAAAAAATGCAATAAGCAATTTCTCAACCGACACAAAATAATGTTCTATGATGTACTGTAGGCTGTCGGCTTTGGTTTCATATATAGGCTTAATTTTTCCTTGTATTTTCTTTGGTTGGTGAGATTTTGATAGAATAAGTATAATGAAATTTGGTAGCATAAGTACGATGATCCATAAGTATTGGGAACACCGGAACACTTGAGTAAACACAGCCCGGATCTCTAGTGAGAACTAATCTCATAGCAGCAGATTCGAGCTGCTTGTGAATACAGTATCGCCCAATGGTGCTCTGATGAACAATCTTTTTTATTTTTTGTGCGGCTTTGCATCTGCCTTTGCTGACCTCTGTCATTATTGCCGTGAGCTTGGACAATCATTCCACTCGATATTCAGACCTTAGCAGTTGCTCCACAATGCTGAGAACCTCGACTGCACCTAATTGTCCCAGATAATAGATCAAGTTAGACATGTATTGAGGCCCTATTTTTCGGCCTAACTCGAGGGACCTTTTGTATATTCCTTACTCATGGTTAAATGTGCTCAAATATCAACTTCAACATTAAGTCCTCAGCTCGGCAGCTGTCAGCTATCCGGGCGCATGGTTACCGATGGTTACCGACATCATAGTAGTCGTGCGACTGTGTCCGCTCGCTGTCTCCCGACATCGGATCAGCCGGGAATGGAAAGGCGCTTGTTGCACATGCGCTCGCTGTCCGCCTCCCGCCTCATGTCCCAGAAAGGTAGCGGGTTTGAGATATGTCCGGAATAAACGCAGGCTGAGCTGATTCACATATTTATGAGTAGTATATATATCTACTGTGCTGCAGAGAGGTAGAAGACTGTCATCTCTGGAGTCTAATATCATGTTTTATATGTAGAGAGGGTTTGCTCATTTCGCTTTTAGCAGCGGGACTGGCAGGGCATGCTATGGGTCTATCATATTGGAATACACCTTTGGTATCATTAAGGTGAAATACGGAGCCTATAGCTGTCTAAGAGCAGGCGGACAAGTTGTGTATGATACCAAAGGTGTATTCCAATATGATAGACCCATAGCATGCCCTGCCAGTCCCGCTGCTAAAAGCAAAATGAGCAAACCCTCTCTACATATAAAACATGATATTAGGCTCCAGAGATGACAGTCTTCTACCTCTCTGCAGCACAGTAGATATATATAGTACTAATAAATATGTGAATCAGCTCAGCCTGCGTTTATTCCGGACATATCTCAAACCCGCTACCTTTCTGGGACATGAGGCGGGAGGCGGACAGCGAGCGCACGTGCAACAAGCGCCTTTCCATTCCCGGCTGATCCGATGTCGGGAGACAGCGAGCGGACACAGTCGCACGACTACTATGATGTCGGTAACCATCGGTAACCATGCGCCCGGATAGCTGACAGCTGCCGAGCTGAGGACTTAATGTTGAAGTTGATATTTGAGCACATTTAACCATGAGTAAGGAATATACAAAAGGTCCCTCGAGTTAGGCCGAAAAATAGGGCCCCAATACATGTCTAACTTGATCTATTATCTGGGACAATTAGGTGCTCGACTGTGATCTCCTGTCTGGCTGAGCATAGATTGCCATACTATCCATGTCATCTTCATCTGACCATCTTCAGCAGGATACTTGATGCGGACTCTGTACATTGAGAGTACATTTTTCCTGTTTTGTGTGGACATTAATAGAAGGTTTTTGGATCTGATTCAAGCTTTGTATCATTGCCGTCCCAATCCTGAATCATGTGTCTTAATCGGCTCCACACGCTATAGTCGTTTTGAGACCATTTTCAATAGGTTGGTATACTCGGTGCCGGCGAAAGTAACCGGAATTTACAATATGTACAAACAAACCTGTTTATTCCCAACCAAATGCCCAAATCATCCACTACTTCTCATCAGCTCAACTCTCCTTGAAAGTACTGCATTTATAGGTGCAATTGAGACCCATGGTAACATGACAAGAGATTGTAAAGATCACGGAATTGCCACGTCAACCGGGTACGACATCACACTCAAAATTCCGGTTACTTTCGCCGGCACCGAGTACATTCTGTGAATCCATATCAGTACTGGATTACGAGTCCCCATTTATGGGGCTCGTTTGTTGGAACGGAGCAAAATTCAGTGCACGATCATCAAAGAGCCCAATGGGGCTAGGCACGTGACTGCCACATCACCATCTGGCGACTCAAGGGGCAGCGGCCCGGCATTGCCGGACCGGGGCTAAGTAACGAGATTCAATGTTTGATGAACCTGCCCAAATTAGGATTTCCAGTCAACACGACCAAACTACTTACTAAACAGCCGGCATTTGCTTCCCGCCTTGTTCCCGCCATATCACGAAAGAGCAGGGGTCGATTAAATTTATGAGCGGCTTAAGCGACGCGACAGGTGACATTGTCTATACGGTATGCATTTTTGTTACATTTTAGTCTTCCATCTAATCTATTCCGCAGGAAGCAGATTTTGTAATTAACGGCAATACATGCATTTGCCCGCATTGTCATTGTGAACGCGAACTTGGCGTCGGCGGCGTCAAAATAGAATTGCTCGAGCCTGGCCAGTGCTGACTTTTTCTCCCAACGGTGTGTGGCATCTTCTGACTCTTATTTCTGTTTTCTTTTACGAAGCCCTTCGACGGTGATTGCATCACATTATTTCTATGGCCGCTCCTTGACTTTTGTCGTTGAATTTGTTCTGATTTCTCGCCATTGCTTTGGTCGGCTCCGGTTGTCAATATGCTTGAAGTCCGTTTTGCCATATCATTCAATTACTGGTTGTGTTTCTTTTCATTCTATCGATCAGCATTATATGCTCGGGTTTCATTCGGTAGGCCATGACCGAGGTCAGACCTGCGAGATACGTATTTTCCAGCCCCTTCATCTCGTTGGTTCAATCAATTGTGGGGGCTCCCAAAGGATGGTTCAATCCATTGATTAATCAGTACTACATACATACAGTGGTATCTAATCTACTACGATGATTGTACCGGATTAATCACCTTGGATCACCTGCCTGTTCAATCCTTTTACGGATTGAACAGCCCTCTTCACATACCAGTTCAATCGCCGTTCAATACTCTGCTCAAAGGGTCATCAGCAAATACACAGATAATCAATCAAATTCACACACCTCCAACGTGTCAGTCCATCGAACCTCGGAACCGGGTCAGGGGAGGGGACGGCTGTGACGAATCTCCTGGTTCGCTGCCAGGAAATGAATCGGGGTGACACAAGGATTGGCGAGCTGAAAGAAATAAGAAGGCTGAACTTGTGATGAGAATGACAATGGAAGAAGGAGCGAACGAAGACTCACCAGAAAGGACAACAAGAACTAGGCGAGCTCGTCACAGGCAAGAAGGGATTCGAGCTGATAGTGGTTCAGTATACGCAGAGACATGAGGAGTTAACAAACATACAAAGAAAGAGAAAAACATGGTCGAATAGGCGAGGTAGAATATGAGCAGGGAATGGGTGATGGTGGTCAACGAACAAGAGCGCTGGTGACTGTCACGGTCACTTATTCCGGGTTTGTAGACATCAACACGTGACTGCGTTCCTGTGAATCGTCGCCCGGCAGTCGCCGGCAGTAACTTGACGCTTGTGCGATCTCCCGCAGAGTAAAGGCGATTAGTTTGCCGCTCGCTAAGCATCTTTCTGTCGATATACTTATATGGCGGAGCGTGGTTCAAAGCGATTTCATTTCACAAGTACCTGGGATTTGTGAGACAGGTGCGCCATCAAACAGTCCTCACTCAATTAATGTCATGAGAGATTGGCAGTCAAGACTATTCAGGAACGTTTGTCAAATACTCGGCTTTTTATATTCACTTGACAATCAATATTTTGTCTCGTGGTCTGTTGGCTTGCAATGCATTGACTCATCAGGGAAATCATTGGAAAAAGCGGTCTGGGAGAAGAATTACAACCTATAAATGATTCTTCTCCAAATTGCGGTGTGTCCAGAAAGTTAGGATTTCCATTGAATATATTATATGATGGCTAACAAACAACCTGGATAGAGGCTGAATGTATGCACACTGATGAAGTACTACCACCTGAAATATCGCAGCCATGCATTGCAGGGATCATTGAGCTATGACCCTTATTGACGTTCACCGCTACCTTAGACCGTTGCCGACTATGCACCAGTGCCACCTAATAGCGTCAAAATAACCCAGTTTCTGGTCATTTTCGACATACTTTGGCCTGATTTAGGGATGAAAAAGGCGAACTTGAGGTCAGAAATATTGACTTTTGTCTTGGCTTTCTGGAGAACTTCAGAGTGAATGCATTAAACTTGAGATTCAAAGAGGTAAACTTAACTATCATGAATTGGCACCAAACCTTGCCTTCAACTTCCGATTTACCAACTCAGACTTTGACTCAAGCATGCAATATGCCGTCGTCGATACAATCACCCAATATCTTGGCAATCAGGCGGTGACAAGGTAACCAGCTATGACTGCATCTGTCAATTCTGTGTCCATGTTCGCACTTGATTTGGAGACAAGTTCAAGGACCTTGTTAAAGTCATCAATCCTATGTGATGGTGCATTCTTGCACTTCATGTCCATAACCACAAGGATGCATGCATGTATCTGTTTGCAGCAGTGTATATGAAATATGTTGCACATTTTCATGGCAAGAGACAGCTGAGCATTACTGGCCTGAGTTCAACCAGCTCGGTCCTCATGTCAAACAGATGAACGGTGGACACCATCAGGACACAATTATTGATCATCATAGTGATTGGAATTGGAAAAAGATGATGCAGGGATCATTTCTTGAGTCTCTCAAAGCTATTTGAGTCTACCACCATCGCTGATCTAAATGTATGTTCACATCTCAATATTTTCTACACAATGCTTATAGAACCATAGTGCCTTCACAAGATACAATATACCAAGAGACACTAGCGCAGGAGGTGAAAATGCAGCAGTCACAACCTAAACCAAGTGGCAACTGGATATATTAGTTTTCCTGCATGAGGCACTTGATTTGCAAGCATCACAGTATGTCATTTATTATAAAGTGCTTGATTTTTACTTGATTGGTCTGCTAGGAGACACCTTAAAAAGTGCATCCAAAGTGACCTTGGGCTGATAACCCAACCAGAAGTTGAGAAGCAAAGGGCAAATATTCAGGTCCGACTTCTCAAGCTTTGACCTGACCAAAAAGAAGTCAAAGAAGTCATGCCCACTGTTGGAGATGCTGTCCTCGAAGCAAGCAAATTCAGCCATCTTCCTGAAGATGAGAAGCTCCATTTACTGTCTGACTATGACCATGACAGCCGCATTAGCCTTGGTCTTGATAACATGGCTAAAGTCGAGGTTAAATTTCGGGAGGGCCAGGCTTTTGACTCCATACAGGTCATTCAATCATTGTCAAAAGCTCTCTCTGTTCTACAGTCTGATAAGAAGAAGCAGGAAAGTGGTCAGATTCCCAACATGGGGTCAGGAGACAAGATCAGAGATCTTGAGTATCATCAGCATCTTGCTATTGATGACTACAATGTTGCACGAGGCTATCTCATCAAGCTTCATGTTCTTTCTGTGACAGATATGAACTCATCATTCCCAAAACTGACAATACAGGACACATACCGGAAACCAGTTATGGAAAAGTGCAGTATGGGTGATTCTCGACGTTCAGACGGTGCATTCTATCACATGGGGTCCACTGGTCTCTGAGCTCGAGCTGTACCAATTCTCTCAATATCCCTAGCCACAGTCAATGACAATATGGATGTTGATGCAAGTAAGCATCTTCAGGATCTTTCTCTGTGACTAATCGACTGTATTTAGCTGTTGGAACACAGGTCTCGCAGCGAAAGACAGGTACTATTCAAGTCCCAAGTTTGGAGTTACTGGTCTAATCCATCCTTTTACAGGAGGAAAACGGCAGAAACTGGAACACCTTCCCTCAGATCTTTCATCAAAAAATACAGCGGGACCCAACCCCATCACAGAGGATGGTTGGATATGGAATATGGCAGCAACAGGAAAGATGACTGAACAGGAATATATTGACTGGCAAGATGAAGGTTTGGAATGACTTCAGACTCGCTACACTGGACTTGAACTAATTTAACAGCAGGTGGCAGTGTTCAATGGTTCAGAGCTGAAGCAAAAATGGAACGCTGGCAGAAACAGCTGGAAATCAAGCAGGCCGAGTTCCTTCGGTGCATTGACAGTTTCAACATGATGAGCAGGAATTGGAATTTGATTGCAGAACGTAGCGAGTGTGGTGCTCGTGCATATGCTCTTCAGAAGTCGGCCATGTATTCCCAGATGGAGTGACAATGTCGTGACCAGTTTGAGGCTGCAGGATACGGAGTCTTACTGGAAGATGATGCGCCTGGAATTCTGGAATATATCAATCAGCAGCGGGCCGCAGAGCAAGAATTACTTTCAAGAAAATGACTTCTGACGTACACAGTCCTAATATAATTTCTACTCCCACAAAATAAATGATCTAGCAGTCATCATTGAACTGATTGAACCGGATTAAACAGCACATGTTCAATCTTCAGATGAACAGAAGAACCTTGTGGCCAAGAGTACCACCAGGGCAGCCACATGCAGCACGTGCACAAGCTGCACATTCCAACTCCTGCAAACATGAATTATCCAGCAGTCTCGTTGGGCTAATTGAACCAGATTGAACAGCAACTGTTCAATCTCCACATGAACAGAAGGACACTGGCTGCAAAGAGTACCACCGAAGGTGGCCACGTACAACACATGCGCAAGCTGCACTTACCATGTATGATTGGCCAGCTGCTGTTCCAACAGCTATTAATCACTGTTTGAACAATAATAGGTCACTAAGAGGCATATCCCAAAGGTCTACACCAGCCTACCAGCACGCCCATGGAGATATCAAAGAGATAAACGACACTAGCCGAGGTTTGATCCAATGATTGATCCATCCTTTGGGAGCGCCCATAATTGATTGATCCGACGGCATGGTAGTTCTTTATTTTCAGCCAAGGCTCAGCCTTTGCTTTGGTCAATTTTACCTTCTGCGCCTTTCATTTCATGTTCTCTTTCCTGTTATGGGTGTGAGCGCCGACTCGAGGGTTTCTCTACCCGTGATTTCTTCTTGCTCTTTTTTTTTTCTTTCGATATTGTTTCTCTGTCATCTTCGGTCGTGACCTTTTCACGTCTGACTCTTCTTTCGCTGTCTTGCATTATGTCTTGTGGTGCTGGTGATATGCTTTCAGTACCAGCCCATTTATCCCGCTCATTGTTCGACGTCTTCTCCAATCTCACAACGATCGAGCTTAATTCTGATGCGATATTTTCAGACCTGAATCAAGTTTTTCTGATTTCGATTCTGGGCGACGCAATGGTCTGTCGCCCGATTTGAGCCTGACCAGCTCTGGTTCCGATTGCGGAGGCGCCGACACTGACCATGTCGAGCGGGATCTCCCGGCCAAGGAGCAAATAGTAGTGAGCCTGGCCAGCTCCGAACCTAGTAGTGCGCGCCTGGTCAGCCGACCTAAAGTACAAAGTTACAAAGAAATGCGAATTGACAAAAGAATAAATGCAAAGAAATCAGAGCCTAGTTGCAATTGCGGACGTGTTGACAGTGACCGCGTCGAGGGTGATGTATAGCCAAAGAACAAACAGTACTGAGCCTGGCCAGCTTGAAACCCATTGGCGCACGCTTGGTCAGCACTAAAGGACAAAAAGAGCACGGGCCCAGAACAGCAGCACATTATTGTAGTACAGTAGAACGCAGTCACATAGATGATTGTTCCAGTGATGCTCCACTAGAGTGCTGTCGCAGCAGCCATCCATTACCAATTCGATTTCAGAGCAGAGACAATACAGTAGAACATGAAATATTGCTCCATACCAGTGATTCAAATTCAAGCTGTGACTCAGAAATAATGGTGAATGCTTTTGGCTCCGATTTGAGTCATAGCCTGTATGTTCTTCACGTCAAGCCAGATTTCAATCAATACAGAGTCCAAATGGAATACACAGGATATGAATCAAATTGCACAACTATTTGGATGTTTATACTTCTGAAAAATAGCACAAATGACGCAGAGAAATCAAGTTTATTGTGTCAACGTTCTCTTTATCGCCGTCATGACTTCAAAGTTGTGTTAAAGCACTTCACTATCATAACGCAGGACTCACCACTCCGGTATACACTGTTCATGACTCAGAGCTACGTGTGGTATAAACTTGAATGTGTCAAGAGCGCAAACCATCATGTTCCTGTATATTTAAAACACTGTGTAGTCAAGCCCATACCCATCCCACCCCAGGCCGCTGCTGGTGGAGGTAGCATACGATTTACAAGCACTGAACTGGAACCATTTGTAGTACTTGGAAATGAGTTGACATTGAATGATATCCAGACATCATACAGCTTCATTTCAGTCCAGAAATCAATGCATATTGAGGACACAATCTTGAAGGAGAGCTATATAATATGCCAGATTCCTCTAACAAGTGCATTGATTGGAAAGCTTCCTGTCTCTGGACTTCAAGACCTTGTTGCACTCCATAATATTGCAGGGCTTAGCAAAGCTAGTAAGAAATACATTCTAGATGGACTAGGTCATCATGAGATGTGCGATAATACTTGTTTTGATACCTGGTTTCTCTTTCAGCCTAATACAATCTTGAGTATTCCAGATCGAAAGAAAATACAGCAACATAAGCCAATGGCAAAAGAGAAGCGTGCCAATGAGAACAAGGACTACTACAACAAACATAAAGGTCAGAAAATCACAGTCAAAGAAGTATCAAATGAGGAGCCAGTTCCTGTTCAATTTCCGCCAAAGCCACCAAGCTCAGAGCTGATACAAGACATCATTACAGGATTCTGCAAGGATACTCATCCATCACAATTTGTTGAAATGGGTTGTGCTACATGTGCTCAATTATGGACAGTGAAAGAATTGACAAAAATATCAAAGACCGGACTAGATTTAAGCTGGTTACATCGAGATGGAGTTACTCGTACAGAGAGATTCAGTGAAAATGATGATATATGTGACTTGGAAGGGCCTACATTAGCTCCAGGATGTGACAGTATCTGTCCAACATGTCTGAAGTCAATCAGTAAAGATAAAATACCCACAATGTCTCTAGTGAATGGCCTTTGGATTGGTGAAATTCCAAATGCTTTGAAAGATCTTACAGTCATGGAGAAGTTGATGATTGCACGAGTACGGCATAGCTATTGTGTTGTCAAAGTATCATCAAGCTGGAGATTCAAGATGAGAGCAAATGTTATTTGCTTTTCAAATCCCATTCAGGGGGTCTACAATATTCTGCCTCCTGCGCGTGAAGAACTTGACGAAATGATAGCTTTCATGTACACTGGGCCATGCCAACCCACTAAAGAGGACTTGAAGTGTACACCATTGCTTGTTCGTCTTGCCAAAGTTAAGAATGCACTTGAATGGCTTCGATTGAATCACTCAGAATATCAAGATGTCACAATCTCAGATGTTAATCTTCAAAGCTATCAAAATGATGGAGTTCCTGTTGGCTATGACTATGAAGAAGACGAAGGAACTGAAAGTGGACCTTGCCCATTTATGGTTCATGGATTAACAGGTGAAGATTTCTCTAGTATGACTAGTTCCCAACGAAAAGCAATAGCATTAGAATATTTAAAAAAGGGAAAGAAAAATATCTTGTTTATTGGCCAAGATTCAAAACCACAGAATACTTTTCATAATCCTCAACTGTTTCCACAAATGTTTCCACATTTATTTCCTTATGGATTTGGAGGTATTTGCAATCCTTTACATGAGGGGAAAATGTCCAGTATGGCGCACAAAGGCTATCTTTTGATGTATTATGATCAATGATTTCAGCCTGATGGCATCTTTCCCCTCATTGCACTTAATATGGAGCAAATGAAAGAAGCAAATCAAGGTGGATATGTTCTGACTCAGAAGAAAGAGATTAATAGAATTGCAGAGCGTATCTATAACTTGGATCCAAATGTTCTACAAGATATCAGTCGTCGCTTGCAAGCAGGTGAACAAGTTAAGCCTAAGACTCCAGCAGAAAAAGATTGTTATTCTCTGCTTAATGACTTGGATACTGTAGCTGGAAAGGTCAAAGGATCAATAACTTCAAAGAAGTATATGCGTAATAAAGTTTGGGCTTTGATTTCAAAGTTAGGATCCCCAACTTGGTTTATTACAATATCTCCTGCTGACCAGAATCATCCAATGTGCATCTATTTTGCTGGACAAAAGTTTGAATTCTCAACCAATATATTGCCTGAAAATGCTTGAAAGAAGCTTGTCTCTATGAATCCCACTGCAGCTGCACGATTCTTCAACTTTATGGTTAAAGCTTTTATTAAACATGTCTTAGGAGTTGGAAGTAATCATGATGGACTATTTGGCCCCACTGCTGGATACTATGGAAGTGTAGAGCAACAGGGTCGATTAACACTTCATTTACACATCCTCATTTGGATTAAAAGCTGTCTCTCACCTCAAGAGATTAGAGATCGTATCATGAGCAATGATTCAGAGTTCCTCAAAGCAATGATTGATTATCTAGAGAGTGTCCAAGTTGGTGACTTTGGTGACATGACAGCCACTGAAGTTCAACAAGAAGTTGTCCATCGAGAGCATGCAGATCCTAATTATATCAATCCAACTCTTCAAATGCCCATTGCACCTCCAGCAAAGAAATGTGAATGCCAGAGCCCGGATTGTGAAACATGCATTGCACACTCCAAATGGTGGAAGCATTATGAACAAGAAACTCATGAACTTGGGTTTCGTTTGAACAAACATAGTTGCTCAGCTGGAGCAAAGAGAGCTAAAAATGCCAATGACCAAGATAGAAAAGAGAAATCCAACTCAAACTGTCTTGATGACAAAGGTGTATGCAAAGCTAGATTCCCTCGTGAAGTTATTTTGCAAACTATGGTTGATCTTGAAACTGGTGCATTGAAGTTACGAAAGGGAGAAGAATGGTGGAATACATGGACTGAACTTGTTGAATATCTCATCTGAGCCAATACAGACTCCACTAGCTTGCTTTCTGAAACTGCTGTCAAAGGTGTAGTTGCATATGTGACTGATTATCTTGTGAAAACTGGGATCAAGACACATGTTATATTTGATGCTATTCTCAACATTTTGAAAAAAGTCAAAGATAGTCCAATTGATGCTTCTGATCCCAAGAAATTTGCTTGTGCTATCATTGTAAAAATTGCCAATAGTCTCACAGCTCGAATGGAGATTGGAAGTCCTATGGCCTGCATGTACTTGCTAAAGCATCCAGATCACTATACAAACTTTACATTCATTCCTATGCATTGGTGTTCATATGCCAATGTTGTCCAAGCATATTGGAAAGACTTGGAACCTCAAGCAGCAGATGCACACTTATATGATCCTGAGATGATTCCAGAAGAAAATGTTGTCATCAGGAGGAACAAATCTGGCTACTTTGGTATCTCTAAAGTTGATGATTATAAATATCGTGGTGATGTTTTGGCTAATATGAGTCTTTATGAATGGACTTTGAGAGTAACAAAACAATTTGCTGGTCATTCAGAATCAAAGGCACCAAAAACTGAGTCAGATAATGAAATGGAATTGTCAGATTATTGTATGGGTGGTGGTCTTAATGACTCTGATTCAGAGACTATTATTGATTTACTTGAAGATTTTATTGAAGAGACAGATCCAGATGAATTGATCACAGATACAGATATGGATACTTTGATTGACTCAGATGACTCTTCCTATGTTGATACTGAGTCTGTTGCCTCAGAGGAGATAATACTTGATAATCACCAGCCTACAAAGAAATCTCACAGCCAAAGGCCTCCACAGCAATCTACCAAGACAAATCCAGACCAGAGATCTGTGCTCATAGATAATATCAAGTTCTTGAATGGACACAAACAGGATGAAACGCATATCTCACGACTTCATAAGTCTATGAATAATTATGCTGTCAATTTCATTGGTGGTATCTTACCTTGAAGTGATCGTGGAGATCGAGAATATTACTGTTCAGTGATGTTAACATTGTTCAAGCCATGGAGAGATCCTTCTGATTTGAAAGATGTTGATCAGACTCGGGATGAGGCACTTCGTTCTCATGACTTTTCACCTGAAGAACTTCAGCTCATGAAAAACTTCAATCTACGATATGAGTGTAATGATGCCCAAGATGACTTTGCTGCTCAGCGCAAAAAGATGGGTCAGCAAAATACGCAACTTATGAACTCATGGGAAGAAGCAAAAGCAGATGGTGAACTTCTTGATGAATTAAATGAACAGGATACAACATTTCTTGATCAAGAGCCTTATGAATTTGACACCAAGATGAGGAGAGACTGGCAAAAGAAGATAATTTATTCAAGAATGATCAGATTATTATGTCTCAGATGGAATGAATTGTTCGAGCCTCTGGAATGTATGATATGAATCCTGAGCAATATCATCTTGATCCAGATCTACTCAACTTTCAAACTTCAGAAGAGAAATCTGCAAATGAATGGAGAACTGCTATTCAGAATGCTCAAAAGAATGAATTGAAGTCTATGCAAGCCAATTCAAGTGACACTTCTAGCAACAAAAAGCTCACTAGTGAATATACTAAGTGGAATGAAGTTGTTGTTGAAGATATAAGTTATATTGATAAGAACTTCAAAGCTCAGCAGCAAGAAGAACAAGATCTTGTTGAGCATATTGTTGCAGATTTCAAACTTGAAAACAATGAAGAACAGGAAAGAGCTTTCTGAATTGTTGCCAACCATGTCACTTTAGCACAATGAACTCAACTTAAGATGTATTTAGGTGGCATGGCAGGTACAGGAAAGTCCCAAGTGCTCTTGGCTCTGAAAGAATTCTTCAAGCAACGACATGAAGCACATAGACTAGTTGTACTTGGACCAACTGGAACAGCATCAGTGAATATCAATGGCTCAACCTATCATTCCTATCTTTCATTTGGCTTTGACTCTGAACGTACTGCAATCTTGAAAGTTAGAGAATCTCTAATTGGAGTTGACTACATCTTTGTTGATGAAGTCTCCATGATTTCTGCTTATGATTTCTATCGGATCTGTGAAAGACTTGTGAAAGCAAAGGGCCATGATGATACAACACTGCCATGGGGTGGTATTAATGTCATTTTTACTGGAGACTTTGCTCAACTGCCACCAGTAGGATATTACCCACTTTATAGCAGACACATTGGACGATCAATTCATGCTCGAATGTCTTTGAGTGACCAAAAGCAGACTATGGGAAAAGCTTTATGGCACCAAGTCACCACTGTTGTCATTCTGCGCAAGAATATGCGACAACAGAACCAAAGCAAAGAAGATCAGAAACTTCGAGTTGCACTAGAGAATATGAGATATGGAGCCTGTATTCCTGATGACTTGGAATATTTACGATCTAGAATTGCTGGCCGTCGCAGAAACCAACCCCATTTATCTGATGCCAACTTGAGATATGTGTCTGTTATTACTGGTCGTAATGCTCAGCAAGACAAACTGAATGATATGGCATATCAACAATTTGCAGATGAAGTTGGTCAACCAATTCATTTCTTCCACTCTCTAGATCGATGGAGCAATGAACATGAGCCAAGTGAAACTTCCAGAGCCAAAAGAAGACAGCGAGGAAAAGTATCAAGTCAACCAGTGATGTCTGACAAAGTTAGAGAAATTCTCTGGACTGTTCAGCCACGACATACTAAGCATCTCCCTGGAGTATTGCCATTGTGTATTGGAATGCCAGTAATGCTCAAACACAATGAAGCCACTGAATTGAGTTTGACCAATGGCCAAGAAGCTCAAGTTGTTGGTTGGCAAAGTGTACAAGACTCACAGAAACATGAATATCTTGAGACATTGTTTGTGAAGTTGATCAATCCACCCAAGTCAGTCCAGCTTGAGAATCTTCCATTGAATGTTGTTCCCATTCCAAGAACTAGTGTGACAGTCCCTGTCCGATTTCCAAATGGTGAAATAAGGAGTATCATTCGCAGTCAAGTTCAAGTTATCCTCAACTTTGCAAAGACAGACTATAACAGTCAAGGATCCACAAGAGACAAAAATTTAGTGAATCTCAGTGCTTCAAAGAACCATCAGAACTTCTATACTGCTTTATCTAGAAGCTCATCAAGTGCTGGCACTATTATCATGCAATCTTTTGATGACAAGAAGATTACTTCTGGAATTTCTGGAGATTTGCACCAGGAACTTTGTGAATTAGAACTATTGGATTCAATCACTAAGATGATATATGAGGGCACTCTTCCTGACACTGTCACTGGTATTACACGAAATGAACTCATTCACAAATTTCGTCAAGCTAAGGGTGAAAACTTTATGCCCTCAAATGTTCCAGAGCAGTTACAGTGGAGTCCAAATATGCCATTGGTCTTGGAGCCACATGAGGCTGAATGGCAGATGATTGATACAACAACAACTTCATCCACTAAAATTGGTGCTAATTCCACTATGGATTCTGGATATATCCCTGCTGCTGGTTCAACTGCATTGAAACGTTCAGCTGATGGACAACAGTTAAAGCCTGGTAAACGTACAAGATTACTGCAGTTTCATCCCAATCAGAGTGGTCCAGCTGGATTTATCTGGGATAGTATTCATCACAGTTGTCCATATGATGCATTTATGTCTATTCTAGCAGACATCTGGCTTTATAATCCAGTGGCTTGGAGCAGGAACTTTGGAGATATTAGTGCATATCTTGATAAACTTGCCTCAGCATTGAATGAAGTTACTCTGGGCAGACAGACTATGGAACAGGCTAGAGATGCTGTCCGTACTATGCTATTTGAGACTGATCCCGTCTTGTTCCATCAAGATCCTCGAGGAACAATGATTAATCATGTTGCCAGAGAACTTATATGCACTGAGCAGCCAGTAGCTTCTAAAGTCCTTCACTGCACTCATTGTGGAGATATTACTACAATTGGCGGGCTTAGCTTTCAAGTTAGTCTAGCCTCAACAAGTGCAAGTATGAATACAAGATCAGCAATGATCAAAGCTCAAAGAGAATCTCAGACTCAGTGCTTGCAATGTCAACAAAACTGTTCTATGACAAGATATTATCATGTTGCACCCAAACTACTAGTTTGTGAACTTGCAGGGCAGAACTTTGAACCAAGCAAAGTTATTGATATTTTGTGCCAAAATAATGTGAATGTCCGAATGTCCCTTCGTGGCATTGTGTACCATGTTCATGGAAATCACTTTGTGTCAAGAATCATCACAAATGAAAATGAAGTGTGGTATAATGATGGAATGATCAACCATGGTCAATCCAGCTTGGAAGGTAAACTCAGTGAGTTTACTCCAAGACAACTTGTATCGGTGCCAGGTGGAACTGCTGTATTTGCAGTGTACACACGACTGGGTTAGCTTATGGGTTTAGTAGGTAGCTTTTATGATTTCTCTGTGGGCTTGCTCTTGAAACTTTCAAACCCACTCTACAGTGGCAACTTTTCCCTGCATCTAGGTTTTTTCCCAAGTGGTTTTACCAGTCAGGTTTTAATGTCTCCCTGTGTGGCCCTTCAACCTATTTATTAGTTTACAATCTCATGTATTATATAGAATATCTAATTTAGTTGTAAATAATATCTCTTTCATCTGGGCTTGTGGGGTGGTGAAAGAGGAAAGATGTGCTCCTGATGATGTTTGTTGGCTTGCTGAATTGGGGTACAAAAATCAATAGAATAGTTCTTTTACTATAGAAACCTGATAATGTAAGATTCATGTCATTCTATTGGGACTGAAAAAAAATGGGGGACTCGAATCTGCCACCGGAACGGGTGGCCTCTATCCCACTGGTCAATGAGTGCATCAGAGACATTGGACAATCGCACCTTGTGAAGCTAGGCCACCGGAAGATGATCTTTAATATCACTAGCCCCACAAGAGGCCAGAGCAGGAGTCCCACAGTTGACCTAGTATTGGTGTACACAGCTCAGGTCCATGTTTGAGGACTAAGGACAGGAGCCTTCTTGTTCAAGCCGCTTGTGAATTTGTCTTCAGAGACAGATATAGAACATTTTTCACACCGATATCAGTTAGACAGGTTCTGACGGTTGAAATCTTCTTGAATTTATAGCTTTCAGATTTATTGCATGGTGTGATAAGTGAGATGTTCAGTGAGTTCTTGCTTAAAGTATGGTCCTGGCTTGAAGTAACTGCTATATCTGGTCCCAATCTCAAAGTCCTTGGTATATGCTCTGGACTCTGAAGCTATACAAGGACAGCAAACACAGCACAGATTGTTCCTTGGAAGACAATCACAATCTACATGACAGCCCAGTCGTTCGAGTCGCTCCTGATGGGATAGAATGACAGTCGATGAAGTGAATTTTTGTACATACTTTCTTTCACCTCATGAAAACTCTCATCATCTTCACTTTTAAGATGATCCAGTGCTAAATTCCACGTATCTTGACGAACCCATCTTCTCGATACACCAATATTGGAAATCGTAGTATCTCTGGCGCCCTGTAGAAAGGATTGCTTTTCCAGCAGCACTGCTTCAAACATTCTCACCTAGACATCCTTTTGGTGCACCATCATCCTCACAATATCATGGTACAGTCGACGACATTAGCTCGAATTTTGCACTTTGTTTGATTCCATATGTATGCCAGGATTATCTTCAAAATCTTATGATACAAGGAGTCGATGCAACTTGATTACGAACTTTCAGGAATGCTCTCTTGTATCACTTACTACATTGTAAATTTCGCGCTTGCTTCTCCCACAGTCCAATTTGAGCATTCATAGCAGCACATGATTCATAGCCCATGATCCTTGTTATACCATCGTCTGCGCAAAAAGGAATGAGAATAGACTTTGGACTTGGGTTCGAGTTCTTCCTTTCACAACCAGAGGATCCTTTTAGCGAAGCACAATCACTGAAACGTACAATAATGCACTTGGGATGACTTCCAAAACGATGCAAAGTTTGCTCTGGGATACAAGGTGGCTGTTTCATATGACAAGGGACATGTGTGGTGACCTTTAGCTCAGTTTAGCATGGGAGATTTCCGTCGGTGACATAAGAATACCAGCGGGCTAGAGGCTGTCCTCCTGCAGCATTCAGGAGTATACATTTGATTTTGTCCACTTACTTGGATTCCCAAAGTCTACATTGTGACAACATCCAGCTGGTGATTGAGGTTTGAGTCACACCTTGAAAAGAGCAGGTTGTTGAACTGCCAGTTTAGTACCAGGACCTGATTTCAATCCATTTTGCTGCTGCAAATCGTGCTGTATTACATGGAATCTTCATAAACTGCCGGTTGTACCGTCAATTCTATGCTCCACTCGGTCATCAACGGAAGAACATTTGGAGCAATGAAGGATTTTGAGGTAGATGTATTCATGAATGATGGAAAGAGGAGTTGTACAGTCTCTGACGCATAGCAGAAGAGACAAACATTCCTGCTGATCAGACTCTGTACTGCAACAAAAATATCAATAGGATCAACTAGGTCACACCAAAGCCATCCTATTCTACTCTCACTGAATTAAGCAAGGCAAAAATCTGAGCAGATCAGAACCTGAACCAATGATCAGTCAGACTACAAATCACAGAGAAAACAGACTTACGGAAGAGTGAAGAGCTTGAGCTCCCCGGTGTCAAAGTGGCCGACGATGGAGATATCAAGGGTGGCCTTGATGTAAAGATCATGCTTCCCACCAGCTGCCACCTTGGTGCTCACGGTTACGCGTCCCTTGGCCAATTTGACATCGACCTGAACAGTAATACCTGTGATCAAGCTCCCTGCTATTTCGGCGATGTTGACACGACCCCAGATCGGGATACTGACATACAGCGTAAGGGATGCTGAAAGAGACGTCGGGTCAATACTCCCAGCGATCTAGAGAGATTATTAGACAGGATGGAGCGATATATCTTCATGGCGCACATGGAAGATACCCAAAAATGACAAATCGATAGCGGACTGGGCAGACGAGGTAGCATTGTAGGTCTGAACAGCGACAATCTGTGACTCAGAATTCACAAAGTCGTGAATGAAGCTTTCGAGGACTGGATGGATGTCCAGTGTTAGATAAATTGGCAGAAATATCAGAGAAAGTCATACGCTTCTGTTCCGGAGTGGGAGCTGAGGATAATCTGATTAGTCTACGGATACTATCGGAGACAACAAAGGAACTCACCGGAACGATTATCCCCGATCACCTTCCAATATTCACCCGAGGTGCCCTCAAAAACTTGGAAATGCGAGGCCGGAGTAGCCAAAGCCTTGATTTCCGTGCTACTGAAACGACGAACGCTCTGCATGGAAACTAAGCATAATCAAAAAGCTGATTTTCAAGTTCTCACCTTCAATTTCTCTTCAGTGAAATTGGTCTCCGGCCTGAAAGTATACGTTAGTATGAAGATAAAATTCACAGTGCGAAAATACGCTTACGAAGTTGAAAACAAGCTGAGACCATCCTCATCCAGTTTCCCAACCCAAGGAATGTCCAGCTTCCAACCCAACAGAATTTCATTCTTTCCGCTGTCATAGGAGAACTTGACCTTTCCGTGAACGCCAGTTCCAGGAATCTCGACCTCGATCTCTTTTGGATGCTTGAGAGGAACGTTCACGTTGTCCAGAAGTTTCTCACGGCCCCAAACTGGAATTACGAGGTACAAGGTCGACTTATGGAGTGTTTCTGTAGCACCGTCATAAACAGTATCAAGCTGGAATGTTGAATAAGCCCAGAATAAGTAATCCGGACAAGGAAATATACTTCAAAGGCGCCAAAACCATTTTGGACCTGGAAAGGACCAGCAGCAAGGTTGTTTGAAACAGCTGCAGGGAGCAAAATGACAGGAAGGTTGCCAGAGCCAGCTTTCCCAGTCCAGCGGTTTTCCTGGATCCATTCATGGGCGGCTTTGATAGGTCATGAGCATTAGTTTGACAGTGAAGTCCTGCATACCTGTAGCTGCAGCAAAATGGTTAGACATTTTTGCAAGTTATAATGATGTGAAGATGAGTTGAGGTGTGAGTTTTTGATGATGATGTGACAGTGATGTAAGTGTCGTCAACACAAGTAACAGAACTGAGTCCAAGTAACTCGAGGCAACAGAAAAGAACAGATATAACAGTTGATTTCGGTCTTCCTAAGGAATACAAGTACACTAGCTAGCCTTTTATACATGAGCGGAAAGAATTCTGGATGAAAGAAGTATCATGCGGAACCAGAATCAGATGAGTAAACAGTGACAGATGGTAGACGGGGTCATATGGTAAACGGAATCCGACGAGTAAACACATCGAGATGGCGGAATCATATGGTAAACGAGTTAGAGGAAGTAATGGCCGCAAGATATAGAATGGAGAAAGGTCCTACGACTCAGACTCAAAGTTGATAGTGCTGTGATGGTCATATAGCTATTACAAAGTTTGATATTTATCAAAAAGAGAATTGTAAACAGAGCAATGCTGAGGGGCTCTAGCAGAAGTTGCAGCCCTTATATAGCTCTCTGGGCACTCATCATTCATAAATTGCGGCTGGTAGGATACGTCCCGACATCGAGTAAGGACCTGAGATGGTGACAGTTGAAATGCAATGGAGCATTGGAAATACCGAACTGGAACGCTGCTAGTGGGTAAAGGGATACACCCGATTGTCTGTTCTCCTCCCGGAACCTGCGGCGGATACACAGGCTAACTGATCTGATCATGCCCTAAAAGCAAAGCTAGCAAAAACCTGATGTGAAGCCAATCTGTGAACTGACTAATACTCAGCAAGACTCGGATCACTCCCTCTGACCTCCTTGAGGCTCTGAACATCAATTTCTGCCATTCCAAAGGTATCCCATGGACTGGCTGGAATCCCACATAAGCTAATGAAACAGCACGCGGCGAAGTGAATTACCTCGAAGGGCCCAAAGCTGCAGTAAACCTTGAAGGTGTCATAGGCCACAAAGCTTGTCCTAAAGGGTACGGGCAAATTTCAGGATCCAGATTTTCCACGCCATTCGCGCTCTTTGCTCCATTCACCGATGGCTGAGATCTAGCCCCTTTTACCGTCCGATAGCCGACATGTGTGGACATTCCGTACAAATTGACAGTGCTGAATCAATTATTACAGAATTCCCCTTAGTTTCTGTGACTTCATCTCCGGCTCAACACAGGAATTATGATTCCCGACTCATCGGAGTGACCTGGGATCCAATGGGCTGCGGCGCCACAAGTTGAACCAAGATAGTGCGTCAAACTTCTGTCACGGTATGAAGAGCATAACCCCTACATCATCATACCTCCCGCTTCAGCCTGTGATATTCCCAGGATGTTTGTATCAGACATCAGGGAGCCCTCTGACTTTGCGACTTCAAATTCTCGCTGGAATACTCTAGTCATAATCCATCAAACTGATTAGGAATTCATAAACATCGCTCAAAAAAGATACGGAGCCACACAGCCGTCATGGTACATAATTGTGATTGTGCTTTCCTCATCAAGGCCTCCAATATTCCAGTAATATTCATATCATGTCAGAGGTCCAGAGCCACGGACACATAAACAATTGCGAGCCTGTCGATCCCCATCAGTACTCTCACAAGCTATCTCTCCAAATTTATCTGGACTTACCCCAATCTGTGCCAACCCTGCTCCTCAATTCTAGATGGTTCGAGTTCAAAAAGTTCATCCCTTTTGGGAAAACAGATTAGGCTTGCTCCGGCAGGCACCTGGTCATCACCACATTCGGAGCTAACAAGCATGACTGACCGGGTCACCCCGGTCATGCTAGCTTAGCATTGATCTCACCCGTTCTTCACTACCTGCCAGTATTTCTGCCAATATCTCAAATATCTCTTATAAGGTAAAAGTCAATTTTTTCATCACAAGGTACTCAAGCACGATGTGAGGCTGGCTCGGCCATTCGGTCATATAAGGAAATTCTTTATTACAAGCATGCCGTCAAAATTATCACCACCCGGATATAAATGAAATTTACCAGGCCCTCGACAAGGAATCGAGGAAGAGGGCCTGGTATCGAGGTCTTGAACAGGTGAGTCAACATGTGTATGATAAAAGTGTACATGAGCTCCCAAGGCTTCAATTTGACCCCGAAGAGTCTGTTCAAAGCCTAAAGCACATTTCAGACCTCAAGTTACCTGATCGCAGAAAATTCCGGTTGATTTTGAGCCGAAATCGGATGTGACAGTGATGTGACCTGGTGTGATCTGTTCGCAGGCCGTGAACAGGTCCAGCTGAAACGCAGTGCATCACCGAAAATGACACTGATGGAGTAATCTGTTGGAGTCATGAGATGATCGTGCGTGATGGGGCAGGCATGTGTACCACATGAAGATCCCCTTTGGAGACTTTGATGGTACTTGCTCTGGCCTGCTCTGGCTCAACAAATCAGCCCCATAAATGGGACTTGTAATTCCAGAAGCAAGGAACTATTTTATTACTTCTGGTAGGACAGGTAGTGCTCTATTTAGTCCATTTCTGAAGGTCACCGGAACTTCGTGTCACTCTGGAATAGTCCCGTCCTCTGGATCCTCGACTGTTGCCGATCTCTGTTTCAGATTTCTCTTAAATTCTTCCTGCACCCTTTTGCTGATTTAGGGCACATATCATCAAGAAGGGAGTAAAATACTCTCAAGCTCGCTCAAAGCATGCCTAATTCCGGAGCAGACCTTCCTTCGTCCGCTCAATCACCGGGACTCGTCCATTTACTTAACAATGTGACAGCTTGAAGGCAGCGGTCCGGAGATTGACAGCTGCCAAATATCAAGAGGTAGGAGCGTTCAGTGGAGTACATATAGACATCTCCTGGATGGAAGTGATCATGATGAAATATTCGCAACCAAACCATTCCCACGCCCACCTCGACATGGAAAAGTACATACTATTACTATCGGTACAGAGTCGTGTATATAAATCTCCGAGGAACCATCAAATATATTATTAATGCTGAACAGAGATGGAAAAGAAATGGACATCTGACGGACTGGATCCTTGGTTATAATTCCCAACCTTGAAATAACTAGTCGGCTCATCCAATTCGAATGTATCAAGAGTCTTAAAGACACCATTGATAGCCACCTTCAACAGCCCCGATGAATATTCCAACTCGTAGGTGAACTGGGTCCCGATGGGAACATTTCCCAGAGCCGTGAAGACCTCGTTCCCACCAGCCCGAGTCTGCTCGACTCCAATCGATATATCACCATTGGAGTTGTAGTACAACTCGCAGACTGGTTTCGTGGAAACCGAATCATCGATATGAATTTGCCCAATGACAGTGCCGTGAGAACTGTCATCAGGTACAGTAACGGCGAGTGAAACGATCAACCTATTCAAGGCTGCGCTGGGACTCCAACTAGATGGATTCTCCTCCCGAAGCTCTGTGCGGCAATGGAGAGAGTTGGGCGTAGTGACACAACCGGCGGAGGCGGGAGAACCAGGAACTTTCATCACGAGAGCTCCGTCGCCGCTTTCGGTGAAAAAGTAGTCGAAATTCTGGAATCCCGAGCAACCTTCGAGTGAAGAAGTGGATATGGTTTGGGGACTACCGGTAGAGCCGATAGGGAGTTGGAGCTCCCAATGTGAAAGGTCAAAGTTTCCGCCTGGTGCGCAAGCTGGGTTAAGCGCGCCGGTGTAGGATGTGAGGAGAATGATGCTGGCGAACAGCTTGGTATATTTAGAGCGGGCCATGACGGACTGTTTGAAAAAAATTCTCCCATCTTTTAAAGGATCCAGATGCGCCTCCGTCATCAACTCAAGCAGCCAATCATCGGACACTGTCACATGTTCCTACAATGTGCGTCTTCCGTCTTCCATTCAGTTCTATCTAGTATTCAGAGGTATTCAATATGAATGACTTCCTATGACTTGGGCGCTGAAATTAGTCCCATCCATCTGGAGAAAAACTCACGCTCAAGGCAGGAACTAGTGCTGCCGCGAGGTGAGGTCGAGGTAACTCCGAGGTACCGGATCCGGCACCTCTGTGAGGTGAGACGGAGGTACCTCGTGAGGTCATTGCCTTTTTTAGAAGCCTTTTCAAACTCCACGGGAGTCCTTCGCGAAGAAGTCCGGTCCAGTAGAAATGCGATATATGATGCAAACGCAAAGTTTTGGTTAATATTCGCAACAGAGAGCTCATATCGGACAGCTCTAATTATATTGCACCAAGAGTATCTAGGCTAACCAATGAGCAAATATATCCTGCAACCAAGGTGGCAACCAGGCATCAAGGCCCTCACCAATATGTTGGTCGCCATATCGTAAACGCGTCCGTCACCATTAAACAATCGAGAAAATCCTGTGCTGATGTTTCAAACAAGAGGCGAACTGATGGGGCAAATGTTATTCTGACAGGATTTGCAGAATTCCTGCTTGTTTGGGGGGAAAAGAGCTCAATTCACTGAGAATGGTATTGCTGAGCGGAGTTTGTAGAAGGATACAAAAAAGGCAGTGCCATCACGAGATAAACCGAGGTGAGGTGAGGTGAGTTATCTATTTTAGGACATGGCCGAGGTGAGGTTACCTCACCTCCGAGTTACCTCGACCTCGCGGCAGCACTAACAGGAACCCAAGAGCACCCCCAGAATTGAGTGAATGGATGACATATACATAGCTCCGGATATGCCAACTTTGTGCGCAATGTATGAGGATATATGTCTCTCACATCAGCGCCGACGGAAGCCGAATGCCCTCGTGAAGAAACCTAACACTTCGCCATTTGCTCTGTCATGAGAAGATATCAGAAGCAACTAAGGTACTTACTGTTGTAAGCAGAAAGGTCTCGCCGTCCTTCGACTTTGATTCAGAATGCGGCATCTCGGATTGAGCGTTGTCAAAGCCGGAGTGAGGCAAGTGCCGGTTTCCAATGCCAATATATTTTATAATAACATTTCCAAGCCATGACTCCGATTGGAACCCCGCTTGGTAATCCAGCGGTCCGATTATCGGGATGACATCCAGAGAACTCTGGATATGAAATCTATGGCAGATGAGGA
This sequence comes from Mycena floridula, assembly GCA_029320655.1. Classification (NCBI taxonomy): domain Eukaryota; kingdom Fungi; phylum Basidiomycota; class Agaricomycetes; order Agaricales; family Mycenaceae; genus Mycena; species Mycena floridula. The sequence continues at coordinate 457,260 of JARIHS010000052.1, forward strand.
CAATATGTAGAAGATGCCTGTGGATATTGACTCTTTTTCTAGATCCTCAGATGCCCATGGAATAATTATTCAGAATTCAAGTCATCCTTTTTGTTCTTTTGTTGAATAAGAAGAAATGTACGACTTCATCTCAGCAGAACCATAAGACTGTGATTCCTGTCACATCTCTGCAGTTGCTCAAGAATCCTATTCCGATTTGGTCTCAGCACAGACATTCTGAAGCTGCTCTTCAGATAATGGAGACATAGATTCCCACATATCATCCAGACCTATTCCACAAACGTCAGGAAGGTGCACTGCACCAGGTGGACATTTCTCATTGTTTATTTTTATTTGTGGCTTCAAGGGAATATCTACTTTCTAACATGCACTCAGTTGAGCACTTGAGAGTAGTACTCAGCACTTTCTGATCTGCCAACACGTACTTTCGACTGCAGAGCCAGGGCAGGTGATCGACGGATGGGGTCTGCAATATTGGTAATCCCGGCCGTTTACCACCATGATCCGCCATGCAGGCCCATTCCGAGACAAATTTGCAGCTTGTTCACTGTAACAAGTGACCTAGTATCAATATCATGTGTTTCTTAATCAATGTTCTATGAAAAATTATCTCCTACCAAAAAGAGCTACCATAACAGTCAGTACCCATCCCAGATATCCCTGGATAAGGGAACATTTCGGCTGTCATCATGGTCGGTGTACTTCCATAATGCTACACATATCTTCCAGGGCGGGTCAGGCCATGTTTGAGTGCTCCATTGCCAGTTGGGTCTGAATCCATTATAAAAGGTTGGCGTCCAAAAATGCTATCATGCCATCCCAGCTCGTGGGATGATTTTTCAAAAATAGCAGGACCAGAGTTCAATAGGATATATTAACCCTAGCGGCGCAAGCGCCAAACTCCCTCACTCTCCATAAGTATTATTCAAGATCCCTGTGGTTGCACCTAGTCTGTACCCAAGTTACACATTGCATTGTTCTCATGCCCTTTCATTGGCATCTCAGCATCAAACATGTGTTCTATTGTTCTCTCAAAATGGCAACTGTCAAATCTGAGATGTCTTGCTTGACCTCTGCATGATCAATCATGTTTTGCATTCTCTACCCTTCTTCAATCCTCCCTATTGATTAGGGTTAGGGTTAAATGCCAAAAAAAAAATTACTGACAAAGGAGGCCAGGACATTTAAACTACAGCAAAATGAATTAAAACTTGAATGGGAGTTAGACAAAGTTTTTCTCAAAGTTTTCCCACATAGCCCCACATCAGTTCAGCTGATCAGGAACCTGTCAAAAACTGGCAGGTAAACTGCAAGGTGCGACCTAGGTACAGACTAGGTGCAACCAGAGGTGCACTGAACTCAGGTGCACTGGGTTTTGCCCCTGGTGAGACAAGCAGCAAAGATTCGCAGATATGTGTCCATTATAATCCACGTGAGAAGTATACAATAATATGAATAAATTCATTGAATATTGCCTTGTAATTATCTAGAAGTGTATCCCCCATGGACCACAGTCCCAGTGTCCTTTTCCAACTGTCCCTGTCAAATGTCACTTTCTTTGCACGACCCACCGGCTCAGCTTCTCGACTTCAAGGTCAAAAGCTTACTCATCAGTCAGTTATTAATTTCCACGCGTACAAAAAGGGCATTATTTGATCGTGGTGCATCCGAGGTTGCTCCGTTACACAGATACTGTAAGTTTGCCCGTGTGCATTCCTAGCACGTGATCTGAACGCGACACTTTTCAATCTCTTCTACGCGGACAGGACACCTTCTAAATAAGCAGCCATCAGTTTAAATACATCCCGGCTGTTGCCAAATGTAATGCTTGGAGATCCAATCTGCAGCATCAGCAAGAGCCTGGAGTCCTGTACAGCCTCCTTGGGAACAGAAATCAGACATGATTTCTCAGCAAGGAGCTCAGGATGCTCCATTGCGTCCGACGGGATATGTCCTGATGGCATTTCCTTGCCCAGTTGGGGTTGCACTCGGGTTGCACTCGGTGTTCATTCATTCCACCAGTGACAAAACTCGACCACTTCCTGTTGTACGATCACTGGAAATAGCCGGTCAAACGAGTCCATAAAGCATGAAATCAGCCAGAGTAGAATGGGAGACAAGTGACGCCACAAATGTGACGAGGCTGAATCGGTTTCTATTGTTGCTAATCGGAAAGAGATCGAGTCAAAGGTGCTGGTTCTTGGGTGCATTTTTTGAAAAACCCAATCTGAGGTTTCAATTGATTCTAGTAAGTAAATCGGTCATGGTATCGCTGTGTTACAAAATCTCACTAGTTCTGCTCAGTGATCATCTTTGCGGAAGCCTTTCTGGGGGGTCACAATTGTCAAATACTTCGACGATGATTTGACGATGATCAAATCACCGAGTCTGATGGCGTCACATATCTCATTGAGAAGAAATGCCCAATGACTGTTTCCAAATTCAGCGGCACCCTCCTGCACCAAGCCCAACATCAGGATCTTCAGAGCCATACCGTCTCTGCATTTTCACACTTTTCATTTGTTCACAGTCAAAGATCCCTTGTCTTTGCGGATCTCCAAGGCAAGCTTATTCTACTTATCAGTCATAACCGCTTCTCAGACGATTATAGGTACACTGGCACATGTCAATGGGAAGGATGTGATGGTGTTATTTGATGTTATGACCAATACCACTTCAGGGTTTGTTCATTTTATCTAAATCGTCTCTTGTACTAACACTTCGTCTGGAGGCTCGGGTGTTGGAGATTTCGGAGAGGAGGGAAGGAAGGAAGGAAGGAAGGAAGGAAGTAAATTAACGGTATGGTCCACGTCCTGACGCACCGTGTCCCGAGATAATCAGTAATACAACAGTAGATACGAGTACAATATTCTATCCCAGGGGCTCCTGCATTCATAAGGAGACAAGCAAGTGCGGACAGCACCGTAAATCTAAATACAATGCAGTCGCCGTGATTTATTTCTGCTCAATGAGCTCTTTTAATTTACGCTGCCAGCGCTGACCAGCGTCGGTCTGAGACAGGCCGGTAGCTGGCCTAGTCATCAGCGCAACGTGGCAGCCATCCTAGCCTCTGAGGCAAGCAATTCTTTTATTGACGCTTCGACAGCCAGTCAAATGCCATGGTCAAGCCATATTTGGGGGAACTTTCGAGGACTGATTGTCTTGCCTCTTATTTGAGACCAGCCGAACTGGCGGCCAAACTTTTTAACTGTCGGTATTTCGACTTTTTAATTCTTAATTTTTTGGTTTTTCAACTCCCCATCGACTTTAGCGATGACTGGGCTTTTTGTGTTTTTTTTTTCTGGGGTTAATCCGTGTTTCCACAGCCCCTCCATGGGTTTTGACCCATTGTATATCCACGAAGAATTTGTGGTGATGGTGGGACATTGAAATGTTGACAAGTTCAATTACCTCATTGAGCTACCTTCAAGTATGTCTTAAATTGGGCTCGGACACCAGCATGCCCATGGTACTAGCTTAGACGGAATCCAGCTCATTTCAGTAACGGCATTTCAGTAACGACATTTCTGCTTGCAATACTTCACCGGAGCAATAACAACAACACTCAAGAAAGACAACTTAACCACAACATACGCATACAATAATGGTTGTCAGGTCAATACCACACCATCTAGGCAGTGCCGAGTGACATCGTATGACACATCTGATACTGATGGGAATTTGAACCGTGGCCATCCCGCCGCCGCCTACCTTACTCAAGGACCTATCAGTTTACCATCTACCTCTGAGTCTTGTACATCATATCCTCTATACCTACCTACTCTGTGTTCCGGAACATGCACACTTACCAAGGTGGTCGATCTGCTTCAGGTTACGGAAAAACAGAGGCCAAAAACAGCCCCTTAGCTAGAACGTTTTTCCGTTGGGCTATGCATGCTAAACAATCGGTTACTCTTCTGAAATTCGTGTCCTTGTGCTGATGTGACTCGACGTGATCGACGATCGCATGACGAATGAATTTTGCGCCAAATATCGCGTTTCGGAGCATGAGACAAGCCGATGCCACGGAATAAACCAGGACCACACAAGAATTTCCTCGAGAGAACCAGGCCGCCCCAGAGACCAGCACGCAGAGACCAGCAAGTAGTCCAAAGGTTCACGAGATGCAGTCGCGAGGTCCTTCAGTGACATGGCAGATATTCCTACCCGGTCAAACTCTACCCGCTGCTGCCGAATCATGCCGAATCACTGTGGAAACCCTGAAACCAACTGTTTTTGCGCAATCCCAAATACAGACCACAATCCAGAGAATTGATCGAGATGATCGAGATGATCGTGGTCAGGAACCAGTCAAAACGGCCGTACCTGAATTTGCGAAACTGAAAGTAATAATAAATGATGAGATACTCGTTATAGAAATGTCTTTATGCAATATATTGGCATTGGAAACCGGCTCCGGCTTTGACAACGCTCGATCAGAGCTGCCGCATTCTGAATCAAAGTCGAACGAAAGCACCCTAGTTACTTCTAATATTTTCTCATGACAGAGCAAATGGCGAAGCGTGGTTTCTTCACGAGGGCATTTGGCTTCCGTCGGCGCTGATATGAAAGACATATATCTTCATACATCGTGCACGGAGTTCCGGACTAATTTCGGCGCCCATGAGAAGTCATAAAAAGCCATCCATATTGAATACCTCTGAATACTAGATAGAACTGAATGGAAGACGGGAGACGCACATTGTAGGAACATGTGGCAGCGTCCGATGATCGACTGCTTCATGACGGAGGCCGGGGCGCATCTGAATCCTTTAAAAGACAGGAGATTTTTTTTTTTTCAAACAGTCCGTCATGACCCGCTCTAAAATTACCAAGCTGTTCGCCAGCATCATTTTCTTCACATCTTACACCGGCGCGCTTAACCCAGCTTGCGCACCAGGCGGAAACTTTGACCTTTCCCATTGGGTGCTTCAGCTTCCCATCGGCTCTACCGGTAGTCCCCAAACCATATCCACTTCTTCACTCGAAGGTTGCTCGGGATTCCAGAATTTCAACTACTTCTTCACCGAAAGCGGCGACGGAGCTCTCGTGATGAAAGTTCCTGGTTCTCCCGCCTCCGCCGGTTGTGTCACTACGCCCAACTCTCTCCATTGCCGCACAGAGCTTCGGGAGGAGAATCCATCCAGTTGGAGTCCCAAGGCGGCCTTGAATAGGTTGATCGTTTCACTCGCCGTTACTGTACCTGATGACAGTGCTCACGGCACGGTCATTGGGCAAATTCATATCGATGATTCGGTTTCCACGAAACCAGTCTGCGAGTTGTATTACAGGTCCAATGGTGATATATCGATTGGAGTCGAGCAGACTCGGGCTGGTGGGAATCAGGTCTTCACGGCTCTGGGAAATGTTCCCATTGGGACCCGGTTCACCTACGAGTTGGAATATTCGTCGGGGTTGTTGAAGGTGGCTATCAATGGCCGCTTCAAGACTCTTGATACATTTCAATTGGATGAGCCGACTAGTTATTTCAAGGTTGGGAATTATAACCAAGGATCCAGTCGGTCGGATGTCCATTTCTTTTCCATCTTTGTTCAGCATTAATAATATATCTTGATGATTCCTCGACGATTTAGATACACAGCTCTGTACCGATGGTAATAAAGTAGTATGTACTTTTCCATGTCAAGATGGGCATGGGAACGGTTAGGCTATAATTATAATCCGGACTCCGAAATTTACCCGAAAAACGGTGTATATCAAATGTGCCACAACCGTGCTCCCTATTCCTCCGAGTTTCATCTGAAAAGTCATCCCACCAATATCTAACTAATACCATCCCACCGGCAGGTATCCACATTCACCACCTCCCTTGATTCACCGACTCTCAACACTAATTTGACGGCTTACCACAAAAACTGCGATATCAAGCGTACCAAAACGCTCTTTGTACGCTCCCCATTTCACCGGCATCCACATTCACCACTAATTCACCTGCTCTTGCCCTCAATATGTCGCCGCCTCTTGCCGCCATAAACTCAGCCCTTGGAACCGTTATATAACTTCGAAAGCGACGCGCGCGCCCACGTGCTGCGAAATCTCTCGTGATGGCTCAGTGTTGGGATCCGGCCCCTCGGCACGCCACGTGCCCAAATGATGGAAAGGAACTTTTCTGACTCCTGAGCTGTCATCATCCGTCGCGCTGAGGAAGACACTGCTATTCCTGCGTTTGGGAAATTTGCGACGGTGAATCCGATACCCGTCTTGCTGCTATTGTGATAGGAGAAGAGCTGTTGTAAAGAGCGAAACGAGATGAGAAACGGAGAAGAGAAGCTGAACGAAACCGCTGAAGCTGGAATAGACGGAAGGATAAGCCTAAGGGAGACACGGTACGTCGTTATTTCGTGGGACGAGGATTGTGCTGACGGTTTCTCTGCTTCTCGTTATCCCTGTTCTCTTATCTCTTCTTTGCGGAATCGGTGGTCATTCATTCTGCCATCGTCTTCCGCTAATCCATGCCTCTCGGAATCCCTGCTTGACCTCTGGCCTAATTGTGGCCATTGCATTGGCTGTCGCTATCTCGCCAATCCCTCCTTGGGCGACCGCTCGCCGACCACGACCTCTGGCCATTAATCCATGCTGCTCGTCATTGCATCGGATTCACTGCTTGGATTGGCTGTTGCTCGCCTAATCCGTAATCCATGACGTCGCCATTAATCCTCGAGTCCACGTATGCTCTGGCGTCCAGCTCACCCCGACCTCTGCGCAGATTCTCGCCGACGTCCGAGTGCGCCTTGGGGAAAGGGATGAGGGATCTTGAATGGGTTGAGTTTAGGGTATGTGAATCTCGTTTGTCTCTCTTGTTGCTTTTCTCGCTCTCCTCCCTTCTCATCACTGTAATTGGTTCTCAGCCTCTCCTCTTTGTCTTTCGTTTGGTTCCATTTTCGTCGTTGTCAGCCTTTCTCGCTCTTCGGCTTTCACTGCCTTTTGTGCTGCGCTGTTTTCCCGTGTCGCTGATTTCTTTGGTTTCCCTGCATTATGGGCATTGCTTTCTGCATCCTTGGCTTTCGTGTGTTTTCTTATTCGGTACACTGACGCGTCCATTTTACAGATCAACGCCTACGGCACTGTCGTGCTCGCCCTGATGATCCGGGACTATCTAGATGTTATGCCTGCTCGGGCGTTGAGGTGAGTCTCTATTATCTCTTGCTTCCTCCTCCCTCTCCACTCCAATGGGATCCAGCATAGCGTCGTTAGCGTCTGCGACGGGTTTCCTTCGGATGGGTTTAGGCGCTGGGTTTTAGGCGCTTCTTACCAGTCTGGGCGCTTCTTCATCTTTTACCGCTTATCTTGGATCAACTTGTTCCGTCTCTTCATGTGTTTTCCTCCTTCTACTGAATTATCGCTTCTTCCACTGATGCCTCTTTGCAGGCCCCTCCTCCCCCTACCAAAACACGTCCCAGCGCCGCTGCAGCGTCGATGACGACGACGTATACGCCGTATGTCCCCAGCGCGAAGAGAGCTCCCACGGTGTCTTCTTCATCTAGCGATCACATACTCCATTTGCTTCAATGCCTGTCCAGCAGTTCAGTCTTTCGCTCCGACGCCTCAGTATCAAATGACCCAAGGAGCGATGATGACACCAGGGGCTTGCCAGGGGCAGCGACTTCAAATTCGCAAGCTGCGAATTCGCAAGCTCATTCATCGCAATGCCATTCGTCATCGATTCATCGCTTGCCTCGGCGGCGCTGCTGGACAAAGTACGAGCACTGGATGGGCTTCCGAGGATTGGACGGTTGAGGACGTTGGATTTGTGGGGGAATGATTTGACAATGAGTTTTTCCTTATTCTTCTGCGTTTTCTACGATGTGGTTGTACAAAGGGAAGGAGGTTTTCTTGGTGAGTAGACCGAGCTCCTTTTGTTGGTTTTGTGTTCTGCTTCTTCGGATTGCTTCTTCTTCGTTGGCTTCCCTTCCTCCTCTTCTCACTTGCTTCAGCACGCTAACCATTCTCTCTTCCTTCAACCGTCACTGACGCCTCCCCCACAGAATGGAATAACAGACCTCGCGCAGGTCCTCAAGAGGAATCGCACGCTCAAGGTCATGAACCTTGCGGAGAACAAGATTGATGTGGCGGGGTTGGGGGTTTAACCATTGCTGATGTGTTGGTGAGCTTCCTCATTTCTTTGGATGTAGGAGAGTGATTCGAATTCTCTATCTTTTCTCTACACGATGTTTATCTTTCCTCTTCATGGTATTTATCTTTTCACTCACGCTGTTCGAGCTTGGAGCTTTTGATTTTGCTGAAGCTCTTGGTTCTACCGTTTTGTTTCCTTGTCTCGCGGTTCGAGTTGGCTGACCTGTTTGGCTTCTTGTGTCTGTCGTTTATTTTGCTTGTTTTACTTCTCGCATGGCTTTTTTTGCGTCTATTCGTGAGTGTCTTACGTGTTTCGACGTGGTTTCGTCTTGCTGTCTTGATATCTGCCAAAACCGGGGAGATACCCGGAGTGAAAGCCTTAGAGGCGGCGCAGCGAATGGCACCAAACGAGGAGACTTGCGATGAGGGTATGGGATAAAATTGATACGGTACACATGGTCTACGGCGTAGCTAAGTGCTGGTATATGTAATATCCCCAGATAATAAATTTATTTCGTTGCTGTTGTTTGGGTCTTTCGGAAATGGCTGCATTGGGTTTCTTCATTTCCGGGTCCTTGTTTACTTTTGTCATTGATTGGCCTTTATTTACTTTCATGTTTCCGCCCCTTGGTTTCTGTTCCTCTTCTCTTCATTCCTTATTCAGTGTCATCTCCATCATCTCTTCCTATGCTAACACCATATCCGCAGAATTACAATTCCCTCCCTCGAGACGCTCGACCTGTCCAGGAATCCGTGTTGTGGCCCGTTGGGGGGTGGGATCGGGAATGTGAGTTGAGTCTTTCTCGTGGTCTTTCTTTATCGGGGCGGCACTTGGTCTGTATTATCGGAGATTGGTCTTTATCGGTTTTTATCGGGCCGGCGTCTGATCTTTTTCGGGCGGCGCTTAGTCTTATCGGGGCGGTGCTTTGCTTGATTTTGACAAGCTGCAGCGCTCCCGTCTTCATTTCGCTTTTCACTATGCTTCTTGGACGCATATCTGAGTTGATTCATAATGCATACCCAATTCACTTCACAAGTCTCTGCAGCCGTGCCAGCCAGCGTCAAAGCCCCAACCATAGCAGCAAAAGGGTTGTCCTTCTTTGTCTGATTCTCCTAGACCAGGGATGTCTTCCTCCTCTTCTATTGATTCTGGTCCTTGCTTGATCGCTTCTGTTCCTTCCTCTACCGGTCGTACTCGAGCTATGACACAATTTAAAGCCTGAGAATGTGCAACGCCCAGAGCCTCGGCCATCACTCTCGAATTGCAGAAATACATCATGGGGATACAGGCGCTTGTTAGGATGAACATTTGTTTGTACCTGGTTTTGGGGCGAGCTCAAGTTTCGGGCGAGTTCCTCATTTCATCATGACATTTACCTGAGGTTATTTCACACGGTTTCTCATATTTAGAGCCCGCAATAATATCATCGCTGTTCTCTTCCTCGCGGATTTGCTTGCACTGAGGGACTAGATGCATTCTGACAGTGCTAAGGGCAGCGTTTACGATGAATACGGGGTTGAAGAGGTTGTTTTTTTTTGGGGGGGGAGGAGGGAGGGCTGGTGGGTTTATTTATTTTCACGTCACTCTTCATCTTGTTTGTCGCTATTCATTGCCTTTCGTCGCTATTCATGTCTTTTTATCGCTATCCATCGCTTTCTTTCGTTGTCTCCTGCTTTCTTTTGCTTCGTCTGGGTCTCTTGTTTCCTCTTTCTTCTTATTTTTCACATCGATCCTCACTATTTGCCGTCGTTCTATGCTACTCATTCTTCGCTGTCATTCTGGGCAACTAATTCTTTGATTTGCTGTCATTCTGGGCTACTCATTGTTTGCTCTCGCTTCCGTGCTTCCTTCGTCTCTCTTGCTTTGATGTTGCGTCGTCACTCCTTCGCTGTTCTACTCTCCTCGCTACCTCATTAACCATTTCATTCACAGGCATGACAGGCCCCGGCGCAATTGCGCTGGCCGAGTTTCTCCCTGAGAGCAAGTTGCTGCTACATTTGGACTTGATGGGGAACCGGTTGGAGGTTTTCCAAGAGGAGGAGGCGGGGGTGGGTGAGTTCATTCTTGTCGCTTCTACTTTGTGTTTCCTGTCTTTGCTCGGCTTGGTTTCCTTCTGTGAGCTGCTCTCTGGTGATCTCCTTGTTCAAGCTTGTGCGATTTGGTTTAGTTTTTGGTTTATGTGTTATGTTTGGTTGTTCTGAGTTTCGGTGTCGGATTTGCGCTCGGATTTGTCTTGCGTTGGGTTTCCATTTCTGTAGGTGGATCCTGTGTCTCTCCTCGGACATTAGTTGCCCTTTCACCCTTCTCAAATGTGAGTCTATCACTACCCAAGTTGCTCAATGACTGGATGAGTATGGAGGATGATCACCTAATGATCATATACGGAACCATAACTCCCAAAGCCACTAAATCTGCTCCACAGAAATAGGATGTTGGAGGCATTCCTCGTTGTACTCGTAGCCTCCTTCCGGTAAGCGCACGATGAGCATCCCTTTCAAGGTCTCCGATCCAGCGATGACCTCGGCAAGAGAATCGTACCCCAAAGGGAAAGTTTTCCCCTTCGGGAGCTCGCCCATCATGACAGCCTCATTGGAATAATCAATGCATTGGTGTACTTGGTCCCTGGCATAATAAGCCTCGATGCCAGTGATAGGGTCACGTACGCGAACTCCAGATCCATTTCCAACACGGGTGATACCCTCAATGTCGACAGGATCCCATGGAGCAGGACCGGTTGGTTCGGTAGGAGTCTTGAAGTGAGACATTGTCTTGTAGATGCAGCAACAGTAATATCGAGCACGCTGTCTGCCAAAAATACGATTATGTTCAGCTGCCAATTCACAGACACGATCCGCATTGCGGCAACGAGTCTCACCTGTTTCGGTTGAAATATAAGAGCAAGAATCACCAGGATTCGAAGAAATAATGTCACGGTGTCGGTGAGTGCAGCGAGGAATTGACAAAAGTTGTTGAGAAATAGAGGGACGAGGAAACTTTGAGGTCCCTTGTGCACCCTTTTTACGGTTTCTCCTGTTAGTTCTCCTGTAAGAGCTCCTGGCATTCATGACGCTACCCACTGACATCTCGATCGACTCATCCAAGTCATCATGCGACCCGGTTCCTGGTTTCGATACCAGTTGTGACACATTGTCAATCCCAGCTCTCAACTTGGTGATGTATGTCACTCAAGCCTGTTTCATTGAATTTCAGCCAGACAATTTTCATTGAGTTCCTGGTCTTCGCACTCTCAATCCAATCTAATCCTAAGTCCCATTCTTAGTCTGTTGAGACTATGGACTCTGCTTCAAGATAGAACACCCAATCCTAGAACAACTTGCACTCTTGATACACTATTCAGTCCGGCACCTTCAGTCTTGAGGCTCTTTTGTTGATACTTCTGTTTATTTTGACTCAATAGAGGAATGTGTCATGTTTGTTCATAGATCAGTACAGAAAGATGATACAAGCTAAACTATGATGGAGTCACGGCACTGGGTCCAAGTAGGGCCATGAACCCACTGGCTGAAGTTGAGCTTTGTTAAATCTTTACCAATGACAGGGGTATTTGCTGCACGGTAAAGACACAGACGGTGAACTGGAGGAATCCAAAGGAGATATTCTTCATTCTGACCTCTGATCCATCCATCTTTCAAATTGCCTTTGGCAGAGGATGGCCAATATGAAGCTATGTATATGCATGTTGAGTATATCAGTCCTCTAATTTGACATGACTTACCATGTACAGGTGGGGCATCTTTAGGGCTCCAGATGTGAATAGTGAGATCAGCTGAGCCTGAAGCAATCCTCTGACCATCTGGTGAGAATGCAACTGATAGCACTGATGCAGTGTGCCCCTCAAAAGGGCCAGCAACTACCGCACCAGTTTCTGCATTCCAAACACGGATTGTGCCATCCTCTGAGCCTGATGCAATCATCTGGCCATCTGGTGAGAAGACAACTGATCGTACAGCATTAGTGTGTCCCTTAAAAGGGCCAGCAACCACAGCACCAGTTTCTGCATTCCAAACATGGATTGTGCAATCCTGTGAGCCTGAAGCAATCTTCTGGCCATCTGGTGAGAATGCAACTGACCACACCCAGCCAGTGTGTCTCTTAAAAGGGCCAGCAACTATAGCACCAGTTTCTGCATTCCAAACACGGATTGTATCATCCTCTGAGCCTGAAGCAATCTTCTGGCCATCTGGTGAGAATGCAACTGACCATACCCAGTCAGTGTGTCCCTCAAAGGGGCCAGCAACTACAGCACCAGTTTCTGCATTCCAAACACGGATTGTGTAATCCTTTGAGCCTGAAGCAACCCTCTGGCCATCTGGTGAGAATGCAACTGACCATACTGCATTAGTGTGTCCCTCAAAAGGCCCAGCAACTACAGTACCAGTTTCTGCATTCCAAACACAGAGTGTGTGATCATTTGAGCCTGAAGCAATCTTCTGGCCATCTGGTGAGAATGCAACTGACAGTACTGAGTTAATGTGTCCCTTAAAAGGACCAGCAACTACAGCACCAGTTTCAGCATTCCAAACCCGGAGTGTGTGATCATTTGAGCCTGAAGCAATCTTCCGGCCATCTGGTGAGAATGCAACTGACCATACCCAGTCAGTGTGTCCCTCAAAAGGGCCAGCAACTACAGCATCAGTTTCTGCATTCCAAACACGGATTGTATGATCCTGTGAGCCTGAAATAATCTTCTGGCCATCTGGTGAGAATGCAGCGGACTCTACTGAGTTAATGTGTCCCTTGAAGGGACCAGCAACTACAGCACCAGTTTCTGCATTCCAAACCCAGAGTGTGTGATCATTTGAGCCTGAAACAATCTTCTGGCCATCTGGTGAGAATGCAACTGACAGTACCAAGCCAGTGTGGCCCTTGAAGGGACCAGCAACTACAGCACCAGTGTCTGCATTCCAAACAAGGATTGTTTGATCCTCTGAGCCTGAAGCAATCTTCTGGCCATCTGGTGAGAATGCAACTGACAGTACCAAGCCAGTGTGGCCCTCAAATGGACCAGCAACTGCAGCACCAGTTTCTGCATTCCAAACAAGGATTGTGTGATCCTCTGAGCCTGAAACAATATTCTGGCCATCTGGTGAAAATGCAACTGATCGTACTGCACCAGTGTGTCCATCAAAGGGCCCAGCAACTACAGCACCAGTGGCCACATTCCAAACACAGATTGTGGTATCCCATGAGCCTGAAGCAATCTTCTGGCCATCTGGTGAGAATGCAACTGATGATACCCAGCTAGTGTGTCCCTCAAAAGGGCCAGCAACTAGAGCACCAGTTTCTACATTCCAAACACAGATTGTGTGATCAGATGAGCCTGAGGCAATCTTCTTGCCATCTGGTGAGAATGCAACTGACATTACCATGCCAGTGTGTCTCTCAAAAGGGCCAGCAACCATAGCACCAGTCTCTGCATTCCAAACATGGATCGTGTGATCAGATGAGCCTGAAGCAATTTTCTGGCCATGTGGTGAGAATGCAACTGACCATACAAAGTCACTGTGTCCATAAAGAACATTCAAGGCTAAACTCCACTGTGTTTTTTGCCCCTCTTCAACTGTGACAATCCGAGGATATTGGACCCCCAAACTGCTTTTTAGCCAGCTTGTGGATGGGCTAAAAGATAGGGCAGATATATAGATATGTGGAGTGCTTTGTGAAATCGGTGCCATAAATGCAGCCAAAAACTGTCTGGCATCCCTGATCCAGTCTCTCAGCTTTGGATCTTGCTTGCCAATCTAAATTGAAGGTCAGAAGATGCATATCCATTATAATGGAAACTTGCTTTAGGTTCAGCACCAAGTAGGTGCATGGCATCTACTGCAGTAGAGAGGTTGTTTCTGAAGCTAAGTACTTCTAGCCAGTGAAGAAACTGGTTCTCCATAAATTCTCGAAGCTCAGCAATAATCCAAGGAGTTTCAATGCCAGCCTGAGTATGTTCAGCCCAGAAGCAGACAGCATAAAAAAGATGTGGTGTGATGACATTCTTATGAAAATCTGTTTCAGGCACTTTGTCATTTGGGAGGTAAGATGTCTCAAGATTCCAGATGTTGAATCGAAGGCCAGTATCAGGCTCTTTCATAATCCGAAAACAGCTGTGTGCCATCACAACTTCATAGTTGCTGGTCAAGATGAAAAACTTCCCAGCACGCTTTTCATCCTCCAAGAAGTCACGAAATGATGTGTGCAATGGTCGCAGTGGGATGGCCGAATCTCTGACACCACTGAGTAGTGGCCCAAGTGGGTTGATGATGAGTGCAACAACATCCTCAAACTCTAACTCATCAGCTCTATGCATCTGACAAAGTGTGGGGAGTGTCAGTGGCTCTTTTGCAGCCAGAATGCAGCCAAAGACTGAGCCAAAGGCATCAAAGAAATCATCCACAGGATTTTTGTATGCCTGATCCAAGATTTCTTTGTACAACCCATCCAGACCTGCACCACTGGCCAACAGCCGTTCTAATCGCTTTGTGGGAATGAGACCACTGCCACGATCTGTTAGAATAGTCTCGCATGCTGCATAAGCCCATTGGAATGAGCCATCAGCTTTGTTAACAAGTTGGGAGAGCCATGTATTCCCATCCCATTTGTTGTTAAATTTAGGAGCCATTGTAGATAGCTTGTGCTCAACAAAGGCTTTGATATCAGCATTTGTGCTGGTGATATCAATTCTATGCATTGGTTTAGACAGAATGAAATCCTTGTTGGAAAGTGATGTATGAATATCATCCTCAGTACGGGATGTGATGAGAATACGGAAGTTGGAAGGAAGATTGTGAGCCTGAGTTGTAAGGATCTGGAGCAGTCCTTGGCGACACAATGAATCACCACTCTCATCCAGAGCATCAATGATGATAACAACTGGACCAATTGGAGTGAACAGCTTTGTTGGTGCAAGTATAAACTGTTTGAATTGTTGCTCAATTGATTG
Source organism: Mycena floridula (assembly GCA_029320655.1). Taxonomy (NCBI): domain Eukaryota; kingdom Fungi; phylum Basidiomycota; class Agaricomycetes; order Agaricales; family Mycenaceae; genus Mycena; species Mycena floridula. Next base: position 472,310 of record JARIHS010000052.1, read on the forward strand.
TGTTGTGCGCAGTGCTCTGTCATGTTGGACCACCTGATGTAATGCCTGCTTCCACAGGGGGTCAAAATCGGCCAGGTCACGAGCAACAGTGCTGAACATATTGCCTGGTGTTCGCCTGGTCTGATCTGCCCGGTCAAAGTAGAATGAAGACCCCAGACGGCCCAAATCCTTCATTTGTGCTGCAAGTGTATGTGAAATGGAGGACTTTCCAGCCCCAGCCAATCCATTCAGCCAGAATATCCTGGGTGTGGTATTATCATCAGGACTGAATACCCAATCAATAATCTCTTGAATGACATCACATTGAGTTCCTGGAAGGCACCCTTTTTCTGGTTGATAAGATGCTCCTTTTGCATAAGGTATATCATCCAAGACATTCTCAATGCCTATGATGTGTCAAGAACTTGCATGTATAATAAAGAATCCAGTCTTACCAACAGCTTCAAGCTGAGCTGACATATGCAGCACAATGATACCAGTGACAAGATTGGTATCATCTATGAAATCCCTCTTCAACCTGGCAAAGGTTACACTATAGAGCTGAAATTGAGTGCTTATATCAGAAATTACACTCCTGATAGCCTGAATCACTGTTAATCATGAAGGTTAGCATTATCCTCAAAACAGGAGCAGAACTTTCAGACATACTAAAGCCCTTTGATTGCTTCAAGTATTCCCGGATAACTGTTACACACTCTAGAGTTTGCTCAAGCACCAGGCAGAGGGTCCTCCTGTGTGACTCAATAACTCTGAGTGGCTGGGCAACCTCAACAAATTGAAACAGGTCCTCCATAGTTTTCAAGAGATCATAAAGATTCCTGTCATCCTTTGCATGTTGCGTGAAAATCTTACAGTAGGTCATGAGAATTATGCTAGAAATGGTTGAGCATACTCACCCTGATGGTGCTTGACATTACTGTGACCACGGCTTTTGCAATAGGATGTATCTACATGCCAAAAATCATCAAAATTGAATCCATGTCCAAGTTGTTATCCAAACCTCTGCAAAGCCACCAAGAATGTTGGCAAATTTCTCTACTTTCTCCAGAATGCTAATGAAATGCGCTGGGGTAAGGATTGAATTTAGTTCATCCTTTACCATCTCCAGTGCTTGTTGAGTATTGGAGGTGAGAACCAGATCATCAGCTGATGATGAGGAAATGGTCACAAGACCCGGGGGTGATGAAACAAAAGTTGTGGCTGTGGTTCCTGCCGGCTGTAGACTGGATACAGCAGATCCTGCAACAGAACCTCTGCCTTGAACCACTGGTTGGAGATTTTGAGGTGAATTTGGACTGTCAATGCCTGTGGAGACAGGCACTGAAGAATGGTTTGTGGAAGAGGCCAGGCTCTCAGCGCCGGTACTTGATGATGAGGATTGAAGGGCTGGATCACTTGCGGGTCCAATAGTACTTGTAACAACATTTGTGGTGGTAGCACCAGAGCCAGGTTTCAGCTTTCCTTGAATACTCTTGAAAAAGGATAGTTTCTTCGGTTTAGGTGGCATGGTTGTGCTGGAAAGATATAAAGTACCGTGAGAATGAATGTTCCATGAACCGGGTTCTATTGATCATTTCCACCGCGATAGTTGGGCGCCCATCAAGGCAGTGACGTGGTGACAGATTATGACCTGATGCTTACATATCGCAGCTAGAACCTGAGCTCGTTGATTGCCTGAGGACTCTTGAGGATGAGAAACCATTGATGCAGACATGGAAAATCTGCACAACGTGTAACTACATCAGCAAGATGACAATATCCTTTACCGCTTGTACATACGCAAAAACACGTAAAACACGTAATTCTTGACAAGCACAACTTTTTACGTCTGCTTGTTGTCATGGGTCGAGGAGATGACGGCCGTGAGAGTGCGTGAGAGTGTGACCACGGCGACGGCGACCAGGACCTTTCCAGCATCCCACAGTGCGAATTGGCTTTACCACTACTCCCGCATCCCTCACGAAATAATTATCCGAGTATGAACTCGAGTTTCATGTATTCCCCTAGCTGCTTCTCCAGTTTTACGCTTACCACAACCTAAATACTATTTGTGACACAGAGTTGTAAATTTTACAAAATCAGCTCCGGAAATTCCTTTGAGCAAGTTTCAAGTCCCGGTGTTCCCCTTGGTGTTCCCTGAGATATGGAGCAGAGTAATTTTAGCATAGTCCTAGCATCAACCTAGTTTGAAGGTATGCAAGCTATATCTGGCTAATAGTCTTACTGACCTCAAAACACAGAGTTGCAAAATGATCAATTCTCTGGTGATGCCAATATTTTCATCTCTGTGTCGCGTTTTTCGCTTAGATCTGGTATGAATATTTGCACACCCTGTAAAATGTATAATCTGCAGCCTCAGAAGTATAGAGTTGAAAATGAGCTTCCCAAACCCAGATCAGCTCTTTGATGATAGACTTTGATGGGCCAGTTGCGCCTCAGCCCAATCCCTCCGCTCCTATGTCCCATTCTCAATTGAAATTGTTGGTCCAGAGACACCAAGGCATGTAATTGTAAAAAGTCCGAGGCATTTGGCACTGAAATGGAGTCATAAAATGTGATTTTGCAACTCTATGTCACTTTGCAACCCTGTGATACTAAAAGGCTGGCAAGTAAGTTGCTATTTTGCTGATGTCGACTGGATGAGGAGTCAGATCAAGCACCAGCTCACTTGTCTGGACTTGGTAACTGCACCTCTGACGCAGACCAATGAATTGATAAGACCAGGTCACTATATACAATTATATATATCTACTCTCATATTTATATTGTGACACAGGAATAAGTTGCTGTACCCATTGAGACATCTTCGTGGCTATGCCTACAAGACAGCATAACCTGGATTTGTGGTGTCGAGTTCTATTCAACAACACAGCAGATTCCAGTGCTCCAATATTCAATGGTTCCCAGTACACAATATTTTTGATGTGAGCAAAGAATAAATCACAATGGGCTCAATTCAGGTCAGATTGAGCTCAGAATAGGCTTGGAATTTTTGTTTCTTCATACTTTAAATCATGGGATAGATACCACAGTGATTTCAGGGATCAGAGTAGTAGTTCAGGCACCTGATACCATTTCATGGAGTTGGGATACTACCACATGCAGGACAGAACAGCCATACCTAGGCTATCCATGATGCTAGGTGAAGTATGGTTACAGCTGGTATTCCCAACATGTGGCAGGATCAAGCACCAGCGAGTTAGAGGCCAGCCTCCGGTGGCAAATATGAGTCCCATGGTCTTATTCATTGATTACCAGCTTCCAAACCTTGTTGCATGGTTATAGGTTCAAATAAGAACCCCAACTCTGCTACTGCACAATTAAATCAAAATGGTAGCTCAAAGACTGACTCGGCTCTCAACAGCAAGGAATTACTAGTGGATTTGAGGGAAGACACTCAGCCAATGCTTATCTGAATGCTGGTTGACTGGAATTAAACAGCAGCAGAAAAAAGCGAACACTTGTAGTCACAGTGTTTGTGTAGAATATATTCAAATTATTTTGCTCGCATCTGAGGTCCCGCTAGGGCATGAAACTGGCCGTATTACGGGTACGGGCGTACAAAATATGCCCGTACCAAGGTTGTTGATGTACGGTATGACATCACACGTACCCTCCGTATATGGCGTAATTTACGGGGTACCGGGACTCTTGAACTTGGTGGGCTATTGACCGTGAATTGAGACAAATATGATTGAAAACCTACCTATAAGGCTCTAGCACATGGATAGTCATCTTACTTTGCCAATCTCAGGTCACAATTCCATCCCAAGATGATGGTGACAATGACCAGCATCATTGTCATTCTTCCGGCACTTTACCACTTCTGGCAGATGCCAAGTAAGTCATCCGGTCAGAAACAAGTGAGATTCCATGGATTGGAACTCCCAGATGAATTCTTGACCATATTCAAGGCTGAAATGATCTGCTAGGCTTGGTGTAACGTGACCACCTGTATATACGCGTCAGCGGCCGTACCGATAAGGCCGTATTTTAGATCGAAAAAACTCGAGACAGGACAGGTCCGTATATGACATACGGACCCGTAGGGCCGTACATGTACAGTGCCGATTTCATGCCCTAGGTCCCGCCATGGAAATTGCTGGCCTATTATGGTGTAAATGTACATAGGAGATGAGACCTAACCAAAAATGAAAAAGAAGTGGCAGTCAAGCTATGAATGGTATCAACAATGAAACGACCACAAACGACCTGGAAAGCGATAACTCAACCGGATACCGGTGCCTGAATTAGCCGGTAGCAGATGGGAAAGATGCCATGTGATCTATCCCCGATAGGTTCTTTGATGATGGTGTACTGAATTTTACTCCATCCCAACAAACGAGCCCATGAATGGGTCTCGTAACCAACTGGCTATACATCATAGACGTGAACTCTAGACTAGAGTCAATGATGTATCAGGTAGTGGCCTACAATCCAGTTCACATGATGTATTATATTGGCTCGTGTTGATGCAAACTGCAATAATGTCCCCACACAAAACAGGAAAAATGTACTCTCAATGTACAGAGTCCGCATCAAGTATCATGCTGAAGATGGTCAGATGAAGATGACATGAGTAGTATGGCAATCTACGCTCAACCGGACAGGAGATCACAGTTGAGGTTCTCAGCATTGTGGAGCAACTGCTAAGGTCTGAATATCGAGTGGAATGATTGTCCACCAGGTTAAATGAAGAGCTCACGGCAATAATGACAGAGGCCAGCAAAAGCAGATGCAAACCGCACAAAAAATACAAAAGATTGTTCATCAGAGCACCATTGGGCGATATTCACAAGCAGCCTCGAACCAATACGCCGCTGTGATATCACTAGAGATCCGGGCTGTGTTTACTCAAGTGTTCCGGTATTCCACAACACTTATGGATCATCCTACTTGTGCTCCCAAATTTCATTATACTTGTTCTATCAAAATCTCACCAATCAAAGAAAAGACAAGGGAAAATTAAGCCTATATATGAAAGCAAAGCCGACAGCCTACAGTACATAGAGGGTGGCCCTTACCTAGCAGAGGTCTCAATCCCTCTGAACATTACGTTCTAATGAGAAGCTAACGGAGTTAGTTGTCAATTTAGAGCGCCCGCCTTAAGGCGGGCACGTACCACAAAAAAAAAAAGCCTACAGTACATAGCATTGAACATTATTTTGTGTCGGTTGAGAAATTGCTTATTACTTTTTTTTCTTTGCCGCTGCAGGTTCTGTATATGCTTATTTAAGATGGACAATAATTATAATAAACTCCGCTTCAACTTTCAAAACATCGTCTGGATATGCCTGGACGGACTGGCTTTCCTGAGTGTTTCACTTTCTGTTCAATTTTCGGGAGCTGGAACGGGTGCAGGGTGTATTCTTAGGGGCGTTGGCGCGCTATGGCCTTGATACTTGATATTGCCTATGAGGAAGTTCTGCTGTCGTGGGACAATGACACTGCATGCAAGGACAATGGCACTCACAGCTGTCATACTAGCTGGGTCAGGTGTCAATCTCCTAGACTCTCACAGCACATCATCTGTCATATTAAGTACTGGCTGTGAATGGTGAAGCACGTTAGTCACTGAAAGAATTTGCATGGTCCCACCAATTTATATCAGATTCATCAAAACATTTTCACCATTTTACAGCCAGCACTAGGGCAAATAAAAATGATGTGGCTGATAATATGGCAGATAACATGCCATGGGAACTCGGGAGATCAGCACCTGACCCAGCGATGACAGCTATGAATGCATTACGGCGCTCATTTTTGAGTGCCATGGTCTTTTCCCACAGTGTGATGGGATCATTTCTTATCAGGTTACTTCCACAACCCCGCGGTATTGCTACTAGGGGCCTCACCGTGTATCTATCTATCTGGTTGATTCCCGGTAAATTAAGTAGCAAATCAAGTAAGATTCATCAGCCAGAAACGGAGTCAGGAGTATGAATACAAAGTTTCCCGATGTTGGCAATATATCATTTATGGAGGGCCGGAAGTAAGTCATCAAGTAATGCGATGCTCCCGAGTCCCACTTCTTTTGTATGCAGATCAATACCAGTTCTTCTCTATCATCGAGCTGGAAAATCAGCATGAATTAGAGCTTCTCCCGTGTTAGGATTATATCCGGTGGTGAGATCAGATCAGAAAGAAGATCGCGCAGACTATCGGGATTGTATTTCAGTTTCAAGACAGCGTGTACTGAAAATGGACTTGAGTTATCATTCACCGCTTGTTGTGATGCATCCTCTGATTTTGCGCAACTTCCCGGTACACCACAGTCCAATCCAGGCACTGATGAGTATCCGAGACAACACGGAAATGCTGTGGCTTCCCCAAAATCAGGTCCAACTCCAGGTCTGCTCGACAGAGCACCATCTGGCGCAGGTAGTTGACGCAATGGTGCCCTAGATCCGAAGCTTGAACCGTTTCATTCGTGCCAGTCGCTTCAAGATCGACGACGGCCTTGCGAATAATGTTCAAGCAACGAAGTTGGTGAAACATGGAAAGAGTGAATGGTTGGTGTTCGATATAGACTAGGCCATTTCCTGGTGAAAGGGCATCCCATTCCATGTCATTCTCCATCTGAAAATGATGTGTCTTCTCGACAAATAGGTGTACGTCGTCGAGCTTTCTTGTCGGAAATGTTCTAGGAAAAGCTGTTGAGGTTACATTGTTTCATATAAGTTGGAGCTGGTCAGAATAACAAATGTATTCGCACTGACCATCTGGGACGTCACGGCCGAGTCGATATATGACGCAGACTTTGAGGACAAACGCGACACCTAGCAGCAGCAGGATTCGGACACTGACAATGCTGGGCATACTGAAGATGTGGGTTCTGAAGCTCGTGTTGTATCTGTATACCCCAGATTAAGAAAGGATCCGGTCTAGGCTGATCGAAATGGCCATTTGAGTTCCCTCAAAAATCAATCCATCAAGCTTCAAGGATGTCAGACTGCTAAAAGAAATCACGGCATATCAAGGACACCGACTGCCGCGGGTACAAGAGGCCCGTCGCGATGAGGAGATATCAAGAATAGAGACTGCGACAATATATATATAACCAATGAAAGTTTGTAGTCACATGCGAATAATACTCCAAACCATCAAAGTCATCGCGAGTAGCTTGCTAGTCTTGAGCCTGCTATCACTCTGGTCAACATACTGGCTCATATGCAGCGTAGCAGAATATCTTCCATCAACTCCGATATCTGAAGCAAACTTGGGTAAATTGAACGACCTTCTACTAAATATCGGCACTGAACTCCAGACCAGACGGTATACCTCAAGTCCTGCCAGGCGACTACAGTGCCACGGTTCAGATGGTCGTTCAGGACAGTGACCAATACCGCTACCCAAATCCTGGAGTTAAGGATGAGTGGTACGACGGGTTGCCGTATGGCGCTGGAGTCGTTCAAACATCCGGACCAACTCTATTCATCTCGATGGTTCATCAGTACCATTGCATCGAGACGTTCGGACAGAAAATGACACGGATAGACAAGGCGAAGGACTGGTCACACATGCAACATTGTCTGAACTACATCCGGGAAATGGCCTTATGCAACCCTGATCTGACATTGGAACCTGGCGACTTTGCGGGACGAAATTTCAGTGCAGAGCGGGTCAGTGCGGTACATGTATGTCGAGACTTGGGACCCGTTTACGAGAAGCTGGAAAGAAATTGGCTCGAGTGGGTAGATTTCCGAGATAGTCAGAACATTGAGATGGGTATATGATACCTTTTTCCGGAAATTTGCCAATCACAACGGCGACTGAACCAAGTTCTCTTTCTAGAGACTCGATTTAAGGGTGGAGTTCAGACTCTCATCTGATTATGGTTGGAGGGACAGAAGATGCACGAATTACAAATGAAACAAGATAGAACCTAGGACAGGTTCATCACAGGGCAAAGTTGAACAAAAAAGAAAAGCTCACCGGTATGATTTGTCTCGCTGGACGAAGCGAGAGCGCTCGTACATTCTTCTTGACCGGCAATCTGTCGAATACAGATGAACCTCGATGGAACGGAAATGAAACAACTAGACACATTCGAAAAGAAACCGGGAATATGGTGCGATTCCGGAAGACAGGGCTCAGACTTCTGATCAGGCACTGAACCGGGACATTGCTGTTGAATGGATTTCGAGCGGAACATACCGACAGCTCCTTCCATGGCTGTACGCCATGTTCTTGTGCTTCGATTTGCTCTATTCGCACCTGTTGAAACCTATTCGGAGTGGCTCGGAGTGGCTCGGGGATAGCAGCACTGCCTTATGCCACCCTGATAGCTAGTGATTGGGCTTTCTCCGTCCTCATGGTCCCTACATCTGTCTGTCGTGATGTCCGCTGACAGCGGTAAATATCATTTCATATGGAAGACCCAGCTATTCATGAAGTAGAAGAGTCATGTCAGTCATGGTTATCTGTACTTGTCCTGGATTATGCGGCATGTTGACCATGTGTCAATCTCGCTCGATAAAAGGTATATCAGGTATAAAGTGGATATCTCAGTCCTAACTTCTTCCGCCAGTGAAACAGTCATGAATTCCTGCCTCAAGTCTCTCAAACTCCTCGTTCTCTTGCTCGGCGCAGTGCAGCTAGTATCCACTGGCCCTGCCCCCGTAGCACTGGTGGCTCGGATTGAACGCAATGGTACGCTTATCATGGTCTTCTTAGGCTCAGTCCTTCACAACTACAACCACAGTGATATCGAGCGAAACAAGATCGACCGCGTCAGGTCTTAAGATCAAGGGTGACGGTACGCTGTTCAGCCCAAAGCTCATACTTTCAACTCAATAAAACCGAAATCGCAGCAGTCGACATGCTTCTTCCGCCCGAACAGTGCTCTTAGTGTTGTTAAATAAGTAGTTAAAGCATACTTGGAAGTACAAGAATCAAATTATGTTAGCCATGGTTGCGGGTCTTATCTGGTCGTGCCCGGCTCAGAAGTACCGCCGTGAGACTCGTGGACCGATGGGATCAAATCAATATTGGCGAGCTTGGACTATAAAAGCTTCCGACCCATGATCAAATTTACGAATATGTCTTCCGTTGCTGTCCATCTCCTGAAAAATCCAACAGGCATATTTTCCTTTTTTATACTTATCGCGGTTCCTGTCTGACATGCCGGCTCAGATTCTCAGATCGAACAAGCTCTGTCAGTGTTGCTGAGGGCTTTCGAAGGAGGTGGGTTTAAGAAACTTTGCTCAGATTGCGTTCACAGGTAATACCAGATTTAGCGGTCACATATATGACAGACGGCGAGAATGCTCTGCGAGGACCTCTGTTTCGTGCTATGCTGCGTGCAGCAGCTCTAGAGGGTGTTTTCTATGTTGTGAGGGGAAATGACGGCATCATACGTTCGGTCGCCCTGTGTTATAGCCCTGGCCATCGGATGTTCGATAGGTAAGGAAATATTTTGCACTGGTGCTTCATGTGGTTCTAATCCCTTCCAGTGAAGCGCAACGCGCAGTCGGCTGGAATGACTTCTTATCGTCCTTGAATGACGATGCACAGACCTGGTGGACAATAACTGTATGTTCCGCTTGTCATTTCAACCGCATATTTACGGTGATCCAGCTCCAAGAGCTTAACAAAAAGTTCACTGCTCTGCTCAGTGCAAAGTTTGTTCGTCACTCCATCGTAAATTCAATGTTTGATGTTAATAATATCAGCCTCCAGACCTTTGGTGGCGAAAGATTTTTATGAGGGCCTTGGATTCATTACGATTGGGAAGCAATCTCTGACCGGGCGTCATGGGGATTGGATGGACTATATGCTGAAGTGGGAGGCCTCCAGTTAAAGCAATGTCCCCCGTTCAATATGTCGAGTAGCGACATCGTATTCATAGTCCAAATTGATATGTGATCTGATTCAACATCCGAGTCTGTTACACTACACTCCTACATTGTACTCTGCTGCTCAAGATATATCCCTATAACAAGACCTGTCAGCTGGATTTATCTCTAGTTGGAAGGCTGCACTGACCAATATTCTGCTTGTCGCCGGTGACAATTTCGTCGATGTTGCAGTCATTCAAGTTCCCGCATGCCAGCTCAAAGGTGAGATAGCCGCCCGAGCGACATGGAAAGGCAGGCATTTCTTGAGTACTTCTATACGGGATCAAGAAGGTGCCAATATGCTGGTCTCGTTCTGGCCTTGAATTCCATGTCAGCCTTTGAGTGTCAACTCGAAAGTCTTGTTTCAAAGACCACACCTCGAGCTCCGAGTTCTCAAGATGACTACTCGGCGCTGGATTTCTCGAGGTGCTGGAGTCGTACCGGAAAGGGAGTTTGAATTTGAGTACACATGTCTCCATCCCAAAGTCGATGGGACGGAACTGGGCGATGATAGAGGTCTGAAATACATGTCAGCCAGGTATGGTGATAGTATGGAATATTTAGACCGATCGATTAATAAGGAATCTTCGTTCCTCGAGCAACAACACACCATTGCGGTCGGTCATATTTTTGTCCCATTGAGGAAATACCCGTGCGGGGTCACTCGAATCGACAAGCTGAAGGACTCGTGGAGCGTTGATGATCGGTTCGTTCGATGAAATCCCTTGATTCTTGGTGTAGAGGCCCTCCAAGACAATGTAGGTGCTCCGGAGTGGTAAATTATCGACTGTGACAGGGTGAACGCCAAGAGTCATGGAGGCGAGATAGACGATGGCCGCAATGTCTATGATAGTGCATACTGATATTACCACGAGACACCAACGGATGAATCTGTGGATGCTGGACTCGTCACTTGCAAGAACAGAATGACCTTTTGGATTCGCTGTACTGTGAGCTCACTAACGTACAATGGAAAATTGAACTGACCACCAGCTAAAACTTCCGATGGTTTGTCAGAATCGATCTGTGGTAGAGGCAAGTACCCAGCTGTCGCGCACATTGCTGGAACCTGAGGGCAACTTGAGGATGGGGAAAGTGGGTGGATAGCTTATCGCTTCGTTTCTAGGATTGTGGCACGATCTCCAATCGTGATATTTGGTTAGACTTTGCAGCTGTTTTTGGCCAACTGTCAGACTCGAGAAGATTGATTTTTATCAGCCGAAATGCAGCCGGGAGCACAGATTCAGGTGTACTGGTTTCCACGGTCCCAATGTCAGCTACAAACCATGTAATGGCCACGCCTTGTATCATGCAAGTTTGACATGATGGATAGATGGATAGATAGAATTACACAGCCAGGTCTCAATGGGGCAACAACCATTTCAATCCACAAATATGGCGTGGTGTCTTTTCCATCATTTCATGTTGACTGGATGCTGCTGAGCGAGGATCGGTTTCTTTTTTGTGGATCAGGGTTCCCAGGAGTTCCCGGCATCTTGATAGCTAATTTACCGATAACTAAGGGGCCGATGAGTTGATAATGACCTCCGGACTCGATCGAACGGTACAGTAGATCTAATCGGCTTGACGCATGAGACCCTATATATAACAGACCAAAGACAGAGAAGCTGAGTATTGTGATCGAAATGTCTGACCCCAGTCCGATTACAGACTCCCCGTCCCCAGACCTCGTCCTTGAACGATCTTTGTTTTGGGGCGTTCTTTGGGCCATGGCACTTTACGGTAATTTGTTGCTTTTGCTGCAGATAACTCTTAACTAAGCCACCGCAGGCGTCGATGTCTTTATGTATGCATACTCGTCGGAAATGTTCTGGACATCGTCTAGTTCCACTCGGAGGAATCGGAAGTTCTACATCATTTATGGTGGAATACTTCTTGCTCTTTTGTCTATCGGCACATTCACCGATGCTGTTTTTGTGCAGTTGTCAGTCTCCTGCTCGTTCATTTCCATGATCATCGACTGATACCCCATATAGCATGTGGATCGATCACCGTGACGCACCGGGCGGTCCAATTGGATACCTTGCAGCCAATCAAACTGTCTGGTGGCAGGTACTGGGAACTGCAGCTAGTCAATTCACCAATTTCTTCGCCGATGGTCTGCTGGCAAGTTCTTTCGCATCTTGCTCTCCAAATGCTCAAAGACTGACACGATATTAGGTTTATCGATGCTATATCATTTGGAATGCTAGATGGAAGGTGATTGTACTCCCTTCTCTGATATACCTAGCCTCTATTGGTAAGATAAAATGTGTTTCCAGGATGGGCTAACCGATTTTAAGGTGTCGCAATGGTCATGCTCGCCCAGACTGCTCAGCCGAATAACAATTTCTTCCGTGGAAAGACCGTTAATTACACGGTGGTCTGGGTTGCCTTATCAGTGTCCCTTAACATACTGGTGACCAGTGCAATTGTTTTTCGCATCCTGAGGGTCAGAAATATGTGTAAAAAGCAGTTGTCGGGCAACACTTCAATGCTGGCAACATACACGGGTATTTCGGCCGTCCTTATCGAGTCAGCACTTCCCTTCAGTATCATCGGGATAATTGCGGCAGTAACCTACGGGAAGAACCTTGACTATGGACCTGGCTTCATATTTATTTGGGGTTCATTTTCGGTGAGTTTCTTGTATTTCTTTTTTGATTTTCACCTGGAACTCCAATTTTGTGATTCAGGCACTGTCTCCGCAATTCATCATCTTCCGAGTTGCCAAAGGCAGAGCATGGACTGACGCAACTGCAGCAACCGTATCATCTCTCGGATTTGGTGAAACGAAGGATTCAGTACAGATGAAAACGATTGTAGTGTCTCGTACGGATGTGGATCAGCTCGGTCAGAAAAAAAGTGCTGGATCACTCGGGAATGTTTGATGATTTCTCGGGGTATCGTGACATTCAGGCAACATTGAAGCAAGATACCTTTTGTTCCCTGCTGTATGTAATAGCTATATTGTTTCTCCATTGGCGTGTTTTGCTGTAGTATTGTCTCACACTTCATTCGAGTATTTATGGATTCTTCTATTTAAAAATGGACTTTTCCTCGAGTTTGAGGATTACTCATGAATCTCAAGCTTATGACAGCATTGACACTTCTGGATCCACTACTCAAATGATACATTGCAAAGATCACACGGATTTCATCCAAAGTATGGTGAAAGGCCATCTCATTCTGGCCATTTATCCCCAATTTGAAAGTTGGAATATCAGAAGTCTATAGTTGCCCACATTCATGCATATATGGCAAGAGGCTAACAAGTTGACTGACCAGAGTGACCTAGTTCTGCTAGCTTAGCATTGATCTCACCAGTTCTTCACTAGCTGCTAGTATTTTTGTCAATAACAATATCTCCAATATCTCCTATAAGCTAGTACAAGGTCAATTTTTCCATCACAAGGTACTGAAGTGTGACATGGCGCTGGCTCAGCTATTCAGTACATGGTTACTGTCATCAACATTGGGTGTAAAACCCCTGCTCGCTGTTCCCCGACATTGATATTGATTGTCTCAGTCAGCAATTACAAAGAAGACATCCTGCACGGCACTGTCCACCTCGCTAGTGTCAAAGAAGAAGCTTCAAAAATTTCCACTGCTGGTCTCCAGATGTGTGGATGTTGCATATAGTTGAGATATTGAATATTACCTGAACATGTATATGGCCGGCCAATCAGGTAAGAACAGATACATATTTCCAAGTGATCCGGACAGCACCCAAGTGCTGACTCCTGAGCAAAAGCCTCAAATGTCCTGACACTGATAACACTTGTACCTGATGAGATTATAGACTACTAAGAAACAAGACAATGAAGCATACATAAAACATTTGCCAAATAAGGTCAAAAAGGCTCCAAAGCTCACCTTTCTGGGACACACGGCGGGAAGCGGACAGCGGGCAATAGTGCCCAATTGGACATAGGTTCTTTGCAGCTCAAGCGCGGGAAGTTTGATGCGAGTGTGGGAAGATTCAAGCAACAGGGAATCATTGTTTTGATACTACAGGCCCTGGTAATATTACTGAGACACCGGGGGCGAAGTACCATGCGGTATGTTCAATGCGGTTAGCTTGTGTTCAGGTTGTTGTAGCCAGTCAGGTGGATCAAAGATCTCACGATTTGACACTTGCCCCTTTGAGAGAACAATGGGCTGCCATTGAATCGGACATTCAAACACGTGCATGTTTTGTACTTGTGTTGAGTCACGCTTTATCTCGCGTCAATTGATGAGAAGCTGTGTGACCCATTCTCTTTGTTCCTTTCATCTATCCATTGCATTATTTTCCTGTCATTCTGCCACTTACTTCCAATTTTGTCATCAATCACATGTCATCAGCTGCTGAGAGCCGAAAACGGAAGTATTCGGGGCAAGCTGAGGGTCTGGGGCCATCAAGCTCTACTGACCATCAGTCAAAGAAAGCTAAGGCGACACAGGCTTCCCAGAGTCAGAAAACTCAGGAGGAGATAAATTCTGATCCCTTGCATCTTGAAAGGAAGAGGGTTCCAGAGAAGGCTCGGGGTATCAAGGTATGTCTGTTCTTTGTTATTCTTTGTAGCACTGAAATATAGCTTCTGGTCTAGCGTGCTTTGGAATTGCATATTCGACTCCTGGGAAATTTATTCTCCCATGATGCTGTTTTTACCCCACCTGCTCCTGACGTCAAAGCACTGTTTGCCCTTCGCTTCAGAGATTTGAAGTCAGTTCATGAGCGGAGTGGTAAGGGACCATCAGAGATTGAACGTGTCTCTTCTGACTTGCTCAAATCAATCCGCAATCTCCCTTCGAGAAGCAACATTGCTCGAAATCTTTGTCGAATTGACCAGAATATTATTTCTGTCATTTTCTCATACCTTGCCAACTATGGCTTCTCTGTTTGGGCTCCTGATCTTACCGACACCCTGACCTCACTGTGGAATGTTGCATGCAAGAATGTCGCTCTCGATTCATTCAAGCAAGCAATGGCTAGTCACGGCTATGCTTTCCTTGCTCCCAATCATGACTACCTGTCCAACCAAGTCTTGCTTTCTGACATCTACAATCAATTTGTTTGGACCTACATGAAGTGGCTTCATGAGCTGGAGCTCAAAGAGCCAGGTAGTGTTGCAACTATGGGTGTCATGGGAGAGATTTATCGACGCTGGAAAGCAGTAAGCGACCAAACTGTAATGCAGACAAAGGCTGATTTTTTTCTATCACAGGTTGCAGATCAGCGTTCAAAGTGGGCAAAGCAGGAAAATTATCCAATGCGTATTTGTGATGCGCTTGGTGATCCGGCCTGCACCTCTGAAGATGAGAAAGTTGACAGTGATTTTATTATCAAATCCAAGCCTGGTTGTTCCACTCGATGGACTGAATTCAAGCAGAAGATTGATGGGAAGATATTTCAACTCCATCAGCTATCTGGCCAATCTGCAAGAGCCAAAAAGCACCGTCAGCGCATCCGACCTGGTACATCAACTCAGAAAATTGGGGAATTACTTGCACTCCCTGATCCTGACAATGTTACACTTGATTATTTTGATGTACAGCATTTCAACGAGTTGCCCATGCAATTTCGATTCCGTTATGCAAACTGCCCTATTGGTCTTCCCAAGGAGGATAGCTGGATTTTCAATGAGGAAAATTCCAAACAGGGTCGAGCATGGAAGAGAATGTCAGACAGGAAGTTTATGACCGAGTATGGTGACAAAATCGTGGCAGATTTGGGATACAACATTCCAACTGTGGAAGATATGGGAGATGCTGAGGAAGATGATGAAGGTGACATTCCAATGGGGGATGGAAAGTGAACATAATCAGTTATGAAGTATGATTTCTATGCTTACTGTTTATGCTTTTCCTTTCTGTAGTACATTTTTAGGCTATGCATATGATAGTATGACTACACATTTATTATTGTTAGACACAGGCAAATATGTCCATTGTTATAAAATTGAAGTGCATAGAATGAACAATGTTCTGGTCTCGCCGAGCCTTAGTGGGAGATCATGATGATCTGACATGGCATCTGTTTGTCATCACCAGCGTCAGCCACATCTCATGTCTGACAAGTCATGATGACACAGATTCCTGTTATAGATAGATGACTCATGACATGCGAGAATCATGAGGCCAATCACCAGGTACATGTCAGGTACAAGCTGAACACAAGCTGAACACAAGCTAACTGCATTGAACTCTACCGCATGACACTTTGCCCCCAGTGAGAGCCCTGTTATATATCAAACTGTGATCTCTACCAAATCATGGTAACACTTCTGTGTTGATTTGATGACATAGCAGACTTGACCAGACATGCTCAGTAGTCAGTCTTTCCATTGCTTTGGGGGCATATCATGAGCTGTATTGCATTAGTATCCATGAACAGTATGACTGATATGTACCTATGAATATGCCTCGGGCTATTGACTTGGAAATAACTTGTTTTTATATTATTGAAGAGGAAAATAGGCTCAACTATTCTGATTTCCATAACTGCTTCCCTTTGATCAACAAAACAATAGCAAAAGATGCAAGTTAGATAATGCAAATACCTTGAAAGTGCTATGAAAGGTCATGCAAGCGGCATGCGAGGTTAGGGTAAATCTGAGTGCAGTTTTCTTTCAAGTTTTCAAGACCTTGAGAACATTTTGGATTGCTCAGTGTGGGGTCTCTGGGATGTATTATGGTGCAGACATAAATAGTTTTACTTGCATGCCACTAAATCTATATATATTCACTCTTTTGCATTTACGCTTGCAGGCGCTTGCGCTGTAAAAAACCTATGCCCTGTCCAATTTGGAATTCCAATCAATGGCGGGGAACGGTGAGTAGGGTTTTTACGAGTCCTAAGCTTGCTTAGGTAACTCGTTTTTTGGTACGAGAAATAGTCACTTAAAAAGGAAATTATTTAGACCACTGATCTATCCGAGGTTTCTCCGGCTCGTTATCTTATCTGGCAGCTACCGTTCAAGTCGGCCAAGTATCATTCATTTTCTGTGCATTCTCACGACTCATGATTGGCAGGTATATGCCAGATCAAGGGTGCTACTTTGGGCTTTGGCTGTCCAGACATCAGTCTGCATCGAGACTCAGGATTGTAATTTGGCTGAGGGTATGGCTTGGTTTTATCATCACTTGTGCTGAGTGTCTTGGCAGCCTTGGAAGATCAATATGAATGCTTAAACACCCCTTGAATGGCCCATAAGGGCATTTCCCTCAGTCACTCTTTTCAAAAGAGAGAAGATTGATGAGTTTATCATGTACAGTTGTGTCCTAGTATCCAATTATACAACATGGATCAGGTGCTTACAAGTTACTTTAATGCTGTGTTAAGAACTTATCCCATTCCTGGTGGACTCATGCCTGCCAGCTATCTCTCCACTTGTACATCTGATGTTGATGACAGTAACCAAGTACCTAATAGCCAAGCCAGCATCATGTCATGCTTCAGTACCTTGTGATTGGAAAATTGACCTTTACCTTATGAGAGATATTGGAGATATCATTATTGGCAGAAATACTGGGATGTAGTGAAGAGTTGGTGAGATCAATGCTAAGCTAGCATGACTGGATCACCCTGGTCAGTCAGCCTGTTAGCTCTGAATGTGGTCATGACCAGGTAATCACACCGGGGGCAAAGTGTCATGCAGTAGAGTTCAATGCGGTTAGCTTGTGTTCAGCTTGTGTTCAGCTTGTACCTGACATGTACCTGGTGATTGGCCTCATGATTCTCGCATGTCATGAGTCATTTATCTATAACAGGAATCTGTGTCATCATGACTTGTCAGACATGAGATGTGGCTGACGCCGGTGATGACAAACAGATGCCATGTCAGATCATCATGATCTCCCACTAAGGCTCGGCGAGACCAGAACATTGTTCATTCTATGCACTTCAATTTTATAACAATGGACATATTTGCCTGTGTCTAACAATAATAAATGTGTAGTCATACTATCATATGCACAGCCTAAAAATGTACTACAGAAAGGAAAAGCATAAACAGTAAGCATAGAAATCATACTTCATAACTGATTATGTTCACTTTCCATCCCCCATTGGAATGTCACCTTCATCATCTTCTTCATCTTCCTTAGCATCTGCCATATCTTCCGCAGTTGGAATGTTGTATCCTAAATCTGCAACGATTTTGTCACCATACTCGGTCATAAACTTCCTGTCTGACATTCTCTTCCATGCTCGACCCTGTTTGGAATTTTCCTCATTGAAAATCCAGCTATCCTCCTTGGGAAGACCAATAGGGCAGTTTGCATAACGGAATTGAAATTGCATGGGCAACTCGTTGAAATGCTGTACATCAAAATAATCAAGTGTAACATTGTCAGGATCAGGGAGTGCAAGTAATTCCCCAATTTTCTGAGTTGATGTATGTACCAGGTCAGATGCGCTGACGGTGCTTTTTGGCTCTCGCAGATTGGCCAGATAGCTGATGGAGTTGAAGTATCTTTCTGTCAATCTTCTGCTTGAATTCAGTCCATCGAGTGGAACAACCAGGCTTGGATTTGATAATAAAATCACTGTCAACTTTCTCATCTTCAGAGGTGCAGGCCGGATCACCAAGCGCATCACAAATACGCATTGGATAATTTTCCTGCTTTGCCCACTTTGAACGCTGATCTGCAACCTGTGATAGAAAAAAATCAGCCTTTGTCTGCATTACAGTTTGGTCGCTTACTGCTTTCCAGCGTCGATAAATCTCTCCCATGACACCCATAGTTGCAACACTACCTGGCTCTTTGAGCTCCAGCTCATGAAGCCACTTCATGTAGGTCCAAACAAATTGATTGTAGATGTCAGAAAGCAAGACTTGGTTGGACAGGTAGTCATGATTGGGAGCAAGGAAAGCATAGCCGTGACTAGCCATTGCTTGCTTGAATGAATCGAGAGCGACATTCTTGCATGCAACATTCCACAGTGAGGTCAGGGTGTCGGTAAGATCAGGAGCCCAAACAGAGAAGCCATAGTTGGCAAGGTATGAGAAAATGACAGAAATAATATTCTGGTCAATTCGACAAAGATTTCGAGCAATGTTGCTTCTCGAAGGGAGATTGCGGATTGATTTGAGCAAGTCAGAAGAGACACGTTCAATCTCCGATGGTCCCTTACCACTCCGCTCATGAACTGACTTCAAATCTCTGAAGCGAAGGGCAAACAGTGCTTTGACGTCAGGAGCAGGTGGGGTAAAAACAACATCATGGGAGAATAAATTTCCCAGGAGTCGAATATGCAATTCCAAAGCACGCTAGACAGGAAGCTATATTTCAGTGCTACAAAGAATAACAAAGAACAGACATACCTTGATACCCCGAGCCTTCTCTGGAACCCTCTTCCTTTCAAGATGCAAGGGATCAGAATTTATCTCCTCCCGAGTTTTCTGACCCTGGGAAGCCTGTGTCGCCTTAGCTTTCTTTGACCGATGGTCAGTAGAGCTTGATGGCCCCGGACCCTCATCTTGCCCCGAATACTTCCCTTTTCGGCTCTCAGCAGCTGATGACATGTGATTGATGACAAAATTTGAAGTAAGGATGAGATTGGGAGTGGCAGAATGACAGGAAAATAATGCAATGGATAGATGAAAGGAACAAAGAGAATGGATCACACAGCTTCTCATCAATTGACGCGAGATAAAGCGTGACTCAACATGTGTACAAAACATGCACGCGTTTGAATGTCCGATTCAATGGCAGCCCATTGTTCTCTCAAAGGGGCAAGTGTCAGATCGTGAGATCTTTGATCCACCTGACTGGCTACAACAACCTGAACACAAGCTAACCGCATTGAACATACCACATGGTACTTTGCCCCTGGTGTCACTGATGATCTCCAATTTGGAACAAAAGGATTGCCAAATGCAGAAAAGTGGTGTTCTCGGATCAATGGGACCAGTGCCATGGTGATTGCCCCCAGTGTGTATTGAGATAGCTCCTTACTCTATCTTCAATTCTGTCCTTTACACTATCTTGAAATGATCCCCTCCTAATTTGCTGCCTCCCATCACGTGATTTACCACTTCCCGCCCCCAATTTACCGCCTCCCGCCTTGTTTTCAATGTTTGAGGATTAAAAACTGGGTTTATAAACCGGTTTGCAGTTTTTAAATGACTGCTTACCTAAATGCAGAATCTGGCTGATATTCTTAGCTGTCCTTGTCTCTGCCATCTACCACAACATCTTGGACACTTCAAAAGGGTCCGGCGATGCACAAAATGCTTCGGTGACTTTGTCCACCATGACTTTCGTTTTTCACTAGCCATCAATTTTCTCCATAACCGTTGGTTGTCACCATGAACCTTGTCGTTGCATCCCGACCCATTCCGAATCCCGAATTCTCGCCAATCCCTTCCTCGTATCATGTTATCATGACCTGGCCAATCTGACCTCACTCGCTATTCCATTACACAAAATACCATCACTCCATTGACGAAACACCGCTGCTCCATTGACAAAATACCACTACTCCATCAGACTCCTTCCCATTCGCTCTGCAGTGATTTTTGGTGATGACAAAATATGATGACGTGAAGAGGGAGGATATCACTGCGGCTCCGGAGCGACTGGCATAAACTCATGGGAAATTTGTACATGAAAGTACCGCCTTCGGCGCCTCTAACCTTGCTTAACCCACAGTCTCTCTGCAAATTGCAACCCTTAACATCACATTTTGGTCGAAAATGGCAGTGTAACACCTGAAATTACTGGGATGAGAACTAGACTACTTTACCTTCGCCATTTCTCTGACGCTTCCCGACTCCCTGAGTCCCAATGGCAGGTTCCTCCGCGGGCCCTACACCCTCTTCCTCAAGGACAAGGTCTTCTGAGATACTGTTCTGATTGACATCTCTCTGCTCTTCGCCCACACTTGTCTCAGACATACGGCGACGGTTTAAAAGCACTCGGTAATACCCGAAATTGGCACACAATGTTTTTTCCTCTGGACCGTTTTCCAAACAAACCGTTCAACATGATACTCTGTCATCTTTCCATGAACGACATTTGCATCCTCAAACAGGGCAATCATTGGCTGGCTGAGAAGTGCTCCAACTATGATCTTGTGGCTTTCGACATTGACAGGAGACTATGACCATTCTTCAGCAGCAAGGCTGCTGTCAGTGGATTTTGACGACAGCTAGATGTAAATGGAGCAATAATTGGTGATTCTTTCGCTCTACAATTTTTTGCGCAGTCCGAGTTCCGGAGTTCCGACTTGGACGTATACGTCTCTTTGGGAAGAGCAGAACTTCTCATTGAGTTTTGCATGCATGCAGGCTATCGAGACTGTCCACGGCCCAGGGAGTTCCATCGCTGGACAGAGCGCCTCGATGACTATGAGGAGAGAGAAGAAGGACATGATGGTATGTTGTCTAGCTGCTTCATTTCGTTGCCTCACCGTTTGCTATGCAAGGTCAATCAAAGGTGTCATCAATTTGTTCAACGAAGGCGGCAAGAAAATGCAAATCATAATCGTACAGAAGACGCCAACAGATGCTATCCTATTATACCATTCCAGTGAGTCGTCATTAAGCTAAACTCGCAAGCTAACGAATGTTTTTTTCTCAGCGGCCGTGATGAACTTTATCACAGGGTCACGAGCTTACAGCCTTTACCCTTACGAGACTTTCGTCTGCGAGAGAAATCTAGTCACTGGGAGATTGAGGGATAGATTCATGCCACTCATGGCCATCTCGAAATATGAACAACGAGGTTACAGCAGTGTTACCGTCTTCGACCCACGGGTGTGACAAAGGAACGTTTCATCGCTATCCAAGATGAATCAGCGACCGCGACACTTGGGTTATGACGTTTCCACAGCAGAAGAACTCTGAGAGAGTCTTCAATCACTACGAGGGCAACCTGTGGCATCTCAGAGGACCAGAGGCAGCAGATTTCCATCCCTTTGTCCAGGTCTACAAATCCCTTGTCGAGCACGATAGACTCCTCTTCCAGTATGCATCGACTTACACAGCTAATCCATTGCAGACGCTGCGAGATCTGAGACATCTTCAAATCGATGATGTCGGATACTTTCGGTGCGTATTTCTTGACGACATTGGTTCTCGCTGATATTATACAGATATGACAAAGAATATGTCGACGCA
Source organism: Mycena floridula (assembly GCA_029320655.1). NCBI lineage: Eukaryota > Fungi > Basidiomycota > Agaricomycetes > Agaricales > Mycenaceae > Mycena > Mycena floridula. The sequence goes on from JARIHS010000052.1 coordinate 494,259, forward strand.
ATGACTGAATGGATTGAAAGCGGAGAGGGAGCGGCAAGCGGATCAACAGTGTCATCCGACAATGACGAGAGCGATACTTCTTTACAATTCTAATCTGATTTGGAATCGAGTTTTTTTCTCTTTCCCCAGTGTGCAACTATGATTTTATGACCTAACACGCGTCTAGTATGGAGCGGATATGCTCAATGCTGTAGGTCTAGCTGGATCGCGATCATCTCATGCGCCCCTGATTGGAGGAATCATCGTACTCGATGTTCAAAGAGTCGAATGAAAGGCTACTACATCGGCAAGAGCATGGCATTGAGAGTTGCGGTGCGCCAGAGAGCAAGAGGACGCTGTAAGGAGAGCCACGGCAAAGATATTTGGCTGTGTTAGGAAACGCAGCGATCTCGCAAGTGACAACTGTGACATCTTTCACGCGCAGATGAGCTGTCTCCTTAAAGCTATCATCATGCCATTTTCCATCCAAGACAACAGACCGGCCACTTCAAAAGAAATTCAAGAATATGTCAAAAATTATTGTGAAAAGACGGATGAGGTACGCGAGTCAGAGAGAATTGTGTCCGGCAACCAAGGTGTGACTACTCCTTTTCAACGGACACTCGTTTCCTTACCAGGAGAAAAATCCAGACGTCAAGGGCGCTAACAGCGGAGTTACAGATGACCATAGCAACGTAAAGAACAGCGAGGCGGTCATCAAGCATATATATTAGAGGCCGGAATTTATTGAGTCGTGACATTTAGTGAGGAAACATCAACAATTGCGCAACGGTTTCTGTAAATCATCGTACTCGACGCAATTCGGCAGGAGCATGGTGTCAAGAGTTGCGGCGCATGAGAGCCGCTGAATGGGCGGTGTAAGGAGAGAGAGGAATAAAAGCCAAAAATTTGGCTGTATTAGGGAACGCGGCGATCTCAGCCAAATAGCACCCCAGGAGACTTTGCCCAGAACTGTTTGTGCGTGTTGGAAGACTCGGCGATCTCGGCAAAATAGCATCCCAGGAGACTTTGCCCAAAACTGTTTGTAGGTGTTGTGAGACGCGGCGATCTCGGCGAAATACCACCCCACAGGACTTAGCCCAAAACTGTTTGTGCATGTTAGGTTCCCATCCCCGGGATCGCCGAATTCTCACCAGAAGGAGACCTGCTACACTTCGTTTAAGCAAGGTGATATTTGTCTCAGATAATACATCCGAGGTGCTTCTCATCAACGAACTATCAGCATGGCGCGGCGCGTCGATCTTTCCTTTTTTATGCCACCGGCGCTGCCACGCGCTATTTCCTTGTCCAACGATGAAATCAGACGCCTGTCACTGGATATATTTGGTGTCACTGCGTGTCTTTGGCAAATTCTGATCCTCAGAAGTGTTCCCTCGCAGCAGGATGTTCTTACAGTAGCTCTAACTGGAACTGGGAAGTCTCTGACTTTCTTCCTGCCCCTCCTCTTCTATGAAACCGGCTTCTCTATTCTTGTCACCCCTTTGAAACAACTTGGCCCCCAGTTTGAACAGAACCTGCTCGCTAAATCCATCAATGCAATCAATATGACTGCTGAGACAGCAACAAATGCTGTATTTACGGTATGAAAGCTATTATTTATCGCGGCAAAATGAGGTTCCTTACAATAATATAGAAGATTGCCGACCTTCATTACCGCATGGTCATTGTCAGGCCCGAGCTATGGCAGGCTTTACAGCGTATTATCTGAGACAAATATGTACAAATTTGCCACGCAGTTTATGCCAGTCGCTCCGCAGTGATATCCGCCCTCTTCACGTCATCATATTTTGTCATCATCCAAAATCACTGCGGAGCGAATGGGAAGGAGTCTGCTACTCCATTGTCACCGGTGGCAAGTCTTCAGCTGATAGTGCTGAGGTCTCCAGCTCATCAACTCATATAGTGCCAGAACCACCAGATTCGTGGACTATAGCAGACAAAGCTGACAATGTTTAGGGTCCTGTTTAGATCTCATCTTGGCAAACCATGTTTATAAACACCTGTTTATAAAGCACTTGATATCTCGAATCCAAAAACCTCCGAAAAAGGCCGGTTTTTAGGTTTATAAACACCTAAGGTAAGGCGCAATTCAGTGGGTTTTGGCAGTCTTTCTGATGCTGTTTCTCAGCCGATGCATCTGGAGGTTATTTCAGAAGTTTCTCCCTAATTGGCAAAGGCCAAAACCAGACCGCTCGACGTCGATGGTGGCTTCCCACACCCATCAGGAGCTCGTGACGAGAGCGCATTCCCAAAAATAGAGTGGCGAGTCCGACCCGCTTTTCCCAACATGTTCCAGAGCAATATCAAGTGCAGCAAGTGAGCAGTCCCTAGACCCAGGACCATTATATTTGCCAATATTGTGTACTCAGTGCATCAGAGGTCCAAGTCTGGCCCAGAGAAGTTGAAAGCCAAAGAACCGCATTTATAGACACCAGTTTTTAAAAAACAGGAACCTAACAATGTTATAGTAGACGATGCGACCGACATTATCTTGCCATCTTGACTTTTGCACCAATGCCCGCGACGCTACTATTTCCTTTTTTGTTGGCATTTGCCATCGTTTACGTGGCCTCCTCTCCTCGCTGTCTCATTCGTCGACGTTGGTCTCAGCTCTCGACGTTGTTCCACCTTTTGTCGACATTAGGGTTGTTCACGCTACTGATTATTTCTCGATTATTGGCTAATTATTGATTTGATTAATCAAGTAAACAATCGGAAAATAATCACGATTATTGCGTTGATTATTCATTTCGATTATTTTGCTAGAATTTCAATCTCCGCCAGATGCCAGCTCATCACAAACTGCCACGTCGTTGTTCCGATATGCATTTCCTCATTATCCTCCATGATGCACAAGCCTGGTAAGTCGTATCTTATGTCCAAATTTGTTACCTGCTTCCCTCATACCGCTTTCCTAGTGTCGTTTTTGGGTCTATTCAAGGCGCTTAGTGCTCAAATCAGGGTTGACACAGTGCTGGTGATGCGCGGACATCCCTGGTAAGCTTATCCTCTTGTTCAACTTGAGCTCTATTACATTAGCAGCATCCCAAATGAACCATTTATGCTTTCTGTAGTTCTATCGAAGCAAGTGCTGTACATAGTCACCCCCTGCATGTCTTATTATGCTGCTAGCCTCGTAACCAGGCCCTCTGAAATTCGGAGAGATTCCTCGTCAGAGGGCCTGGTAAATGACACCATCAATTTGCCGGGTTCAGGTGTCGCTTAAATTGCTTAGTAATAATTTCTCAATACAGTAATAATTTGTAAGGAGCCGAGAGCCGTGGGACTGATTATTATTCTGATTAATGGCCGATTAATGCGAAAAATCCGGGAGGGGGGTTTCACAGTAGCGATTATTGGCCGATTATCGGCTCGATTATTCGGTTGATTAACATGATTTTACTGCCAAAACCACAATAATCAGCGAATAATCGACAAGATAATTGTGCAATAATCGTCTACTGTGAACGACCCTATTCATCTCGCTGTCATTCCTCAACCATGCCCTCGACGCTATCCTGTGACAATACTTAGCCCAGACGCTGACCTCGACGTTGACCTCGACATTATGATCTCGATTTCTGTGATTTGGTTGGACTCGGTGGTACGGTTGGACGTAGCCGATTGGTTAGACGAGACGAGACAAACCTGTCGCTAAGGAAGACGAAAGAGCAGCGTAAAGTTGCACACCGTCCCATCGACGGGATACGGCTGTACAATCGACGGGTAAAAACTTGGTAAAAACAGGGATGGGTCTTCAAGCTTCAAGACCCATCGGTCGACGGGCTTTCGAAAATCTCAAACGGGACGGGACCCGTCATAAGACGGCCTTTTGACGGGAGACGAGTGTAGATAAAAACCGACTTTTTCTTGAGATTATGATGCTCCCAATGGTGAGAAGGTGATCTCGTGATATTAGAAAGTTCTACTCACCCACTTGAATCAGATTTGGTGAGCTTGGTATCACAATACTCTGACAATATCTGTGTTAGCTGTCCAATTAAGGTCGAATTTCATCTTGGGTATGCAAAGAAAGGCTCACTGGTCAATAGAAATAACCAGGATGACCTCGAAACTGTTACGGAAGCTATCGGGAAATGTGGCGCAATTGCCTTGTTCGCTTATCTTTGCTATCAAAGAACTCCTTCGGTGACTGGACTCAACAAATCTATAAATTATACTTCCATTAATCAATCTCCAACTTGTAGGATCGCTGCGAATGCTGAAAATGAAGGTAGATCAACCATACCAGGACAAGTACCGTCTAGACGGCCGTCACGGCCATTTTCGACAGGTGAAAACGGGTGTACCCGTACCGTGACCCGTACCGTCGAAAAATTCGAAAAATTCTCGACGGGACGGGGTACGGGTCCCGTACGACGGGCCCGTCTAAGCGTCTATAGACAACGACGGTGCGCAGCCCTAGAGCAGAGAAAGAGCTCAAAACATTGGTGCATCGACTTTTTTATTACATCCTTTTGCTTTTGCTAACACAGTCAATAGAGACACAATGGCAGCCTTACCCTTGATATCATCTCTAGTCCCATCGTATTTACGACATCAGACCTCGCAAACATCACTAAATTCCCTGAATTCACCGAGCTCCCCTTCATCCATATGCTCTTCCTGCTTGGACATGTTCGCCCTCTTCACAGAGTTCGCTTCGAACCGCATCCTCCTGTGCTGACAATAATAACCCCTGGACAATCAATCCTCAAAAAGGCGCTGGACTTTTGGGACGGGTCGTTGGGAACTTTGGGCAGGCAATGAGCGCGATATGAAAAGCGTGAGGTCTGAATCGCTTCGGAGTCAGCCGGATTCGCCGTCGGATTACAGCGAATCAATATCTCGCTTCTCCAACGCCTTTCGACGGTCGGCTCTCTGGCTTCCGTCGCCTCGGGCGGCTCAGACGCTTCAGTCTCGCTCCACTCCAGCTCCCTCCGGTCATGCCCCGACCTCTTCCTGAAACGCACGCACTCCATTTTTCCTCCATATCCGTAATCTACCCATCAGCTCCGCGAACCCGCCCAGTTATCCCGGTTTACGGAGGAGACGGAGAGGAGGAGGGTTTGACTACTTGATTACGTCACCGAGCTCGGGGAGCGGGAGGACCGACGCTGACGTCGGCGCTCTCCCAATTCGGGACACGCGCGCGCAGTATCAGCAGGACATAGCGATAGGGCAGGAGCAGGATTAGCTAATCAAGAGGGGATATTTCGATTTGAGGATGGGAGGTTTACTCGCTGAGCTGATACTAGTAATACGCACCCACTCCCAGGCCAACTAACCGACCCAATGTTTGTAAGATGATTGCCGCCTTTGTTAGACTTTTGGTGAGTTTTGGCCAATGTGGTTTGATCGTGTCGCTGGCTGCCGCTTTTGGTTACCAAAGTCTTTCCCATTGACTTTCTTTCACATTCACTGGCATTGTTTGCTGCTTCATGTTCTGGTATGTTGGTTTCTTTTGTAGTGCTAGGCGTAGGGTTTCACTGTCCTTGGAGGCTTTGGCTATCCCTGTCTTTTTCAAGATTCCGAGCGACATGGAAAGGCAGGCATTTCTTGAGTACTTCTATACGGGATCAAGAAGGTGCCAATATGCTGGTCTCGTTCTGGCCTTGAATTCCATGTCAGCCTTTGAGTGTCAACTCGAAAGTCTTGTTTCAAAGACCACACCTCGAGCTCCGAGTTCTCAAGATGACTACTCGGCGCTGGATTTCTCGAGGTGCTGGAGTCGTACCGGAAAGGGAGTTTGAATTTGAGTACACATGTCTCCATCCCAAAGTCGATGGGACGGAACTGGGCGATGATAGAGGTCTGAAATACATGTCAGCCAGGTATGGTGATAGTATGGAATATTTAGACCGATCGATTAATAAGGAATCTTCGTTCCTCGAGCAACAACACACCATTGCGGTCGGTCATATTTTTGTCCCATTGAGGAAATACCCGTGCGGGGTCACTCGAATCGACAAGCTGAAGGACTCGTGGAGCGTTGATGATCGGTTCGTTCGATGAAATCCCTTGATTCTTGGTGTAGAGGCCCTCCAAGACAATGTAGGTGCTCCGGAGTGGTAAATTATCGACTGTGACAGGGTGAACGCCAAGAGTCATGGAGGCGAGATAGACGATGGCCGCAATGTCTATGATAGTGCATACTGATATTACCACGAGACACCAACGGATGAATCTGTGGATGCTGGACTCGTCACTTGCAAGAACAGAATGACCTTTTGGATTCGCTGTACTGTGAGCTCACTAACGTACAATGGAAAATTGAACTGACCACCAGCTAAAACTTCCGATGGTTTGTCAGAATCGATCTGTGGTAGAGGCAAGTACCCAGCTGTCGCGCACATTGCTGGAACCTGAGGGCAACTTGAGGATGGGGAAAGTGGGTGGATAGCTTATCGCTTCGTTTCTAGGATTGTGGCACGATCTCCAATCGTGATATTTGGTTAGACTTTGCAGCTGTTTTTGGCCAACTGTCAGACTCGAGAAGATTGATTTTTATCAGCCGAAATGCAGCCGGGAGCACAGATTCAGGTGTACTGGTTTCCACGGTCCCAATGTCAGCTACAAACCATGTAATGGCCACGCCTTGTATCATGCAAGTTTGACATGATGGATAGATGGATAGATAGAATTACACAGCCAGGTCTCAATGGGGCAACAACCATTTCAATCCACAAATATGGCGTGGTGTCTTTTCCATCATTTCATGTTGACTGGATGCTGCTGAGCGAGGATCGGTTTCTTTTTTGTGGATCAGGGTTCCCAGGAGTTCCCGGCATCTTGATAGCTAATTTACCGATAACTAAGGGGCCGATGAGTTGATAATGACCTCCGGACTCGATCGAACGGTACAGTAGATCTAATCGGCTTGACGCATGAGACCCTATATATAACAGACCAAAGACAGAGAAGCTGAGTATTGTGATCGAAATGTCTGACCCCAGTCCGATTACAGACTCCCCGTCCCCAGACCTCGTCCTTGAACGATCTTTGTTTTGGGGCGTTCTTTGGGCCATGGCACTTTACGGTAATTTGTTGCTTTTGCTGCAGATAACTCTTAACTAAGCCACCGCAGGCGTCGATGTCTTTATGTATGCATACTCGTCGGAAATGTTCTGGACATCGTCTAGTTCCACTCGGAGGAATCGGAAGTTCTACATCATTTATGGTGGAATACTTCTTGCTCTTTTGTCTATCGGCACATTCACCGATGCTGTTTTTGTGCAGTTGTCAGTCTCCTGCTCGTTCATTTCCATGATCATCGACTGATACCCCATATAGCATGTGGATCGATCACCGTGACGCACCGGGCGGTCCAATTGGATACCTTGCAGCCAATCAAACTGTCTGGTGGCAGGTACTGGGAACTGCAGCTAGTCAATTCACCAATTTCTTCGCCGATGGTCTGCTGGCAAGTTCTTTCGCATCTTGCTCTCCAAATGCTCAAAGACTGACACGATATTAGGTTTATCGATGCTATATCATTTGGAATGCTAGATGGAAGGTGATTGTACTCCCTTCTCTGATATACCTAGCCTCTATTGGTAAGATAAAATGTGTTTCCAGGATGGGCTAACCGATTTTAAGGTGTCGCAATGGTCATGCTCGCCCAGACTGCTCAGCCGAATAACAATTTCTTCCGTGGAAAGACCGTTAATTACACGGTGGTCTGGGTTGCCTTATCAGTGTCCCTTAACATACTGGTGACCAGTGCAATTGTTTTTCGCATCCTGAGGGTCAGAAATATGTGTAAAAAGCAGTTGTCGGGCAACACTTCAATGCTGGCAACATACACGGGTATTTCGGCCGTCCTTATCGAGTCAGCACTTCCCTTCAGTATCATCGGGATAATTGCGGCAGTAACCTACGGGAAGAACCTTGACTATGGACCTGGCTTCATATTTATTTGGGGTTCATTTTCGGTGAGTTTCTTGTATTTCTTTTTTGATTTTCACCTGGAACTCCAATTTTGTGATTCAGGCACTGTCTCCGCAATTCATCATCTTCCGAGTTGCCAAAGGCAGAGCATGGACTGACGCAACTGCAGCAACCGTATCATCTCTCGGATTTGGTGAAACGAAGGATTCAGTACAGATGAAAACGATTGTAGTGTCTCGTACGGATGTGGATCAGCTCGGTCAGAAAAAAAGTGCTGGATCACTCGGGAATGTTTGATGATTTCTCGGGGTATCGTGACATTCAGGCAACATTGAAGCAAGATACCTTTTGTTCCCTGCTGTATGTAATAGCTATATTGTTTCTCCATTGGCGTGTTTTGCTGTAGTATTGTCTCACACTTCATTCGAGTATTTATGGATTCTTCTATTTAAAAATGGACTTTTCCTCGAGTTTGAGGATTACTCATGAATCTCAAGCTTATGACAGCATTGACACTTCTGGATCCACTACTCAAATGATACATTGCAAAGATCACACGGATTTCATCCAAAGTATGGTGAAAGGCCATCTCATTCTGGCCATTTATCCCCAATTTGAAAGTTGGAATATCAGAAGTCTATAGTTGCCCACATTCATGCATATATGGCAAGAGGCTAACAAGTTGACTGACCAGAGTGACCTAGTTCTGCTAGCTTAGCATTGATCTCACCAGTTCTTCACTAGCTGCTAGTATTTTTGTCAATAACAATATCTCCAATATCTCCTATAAGCTAGTACAAGGTCAATTTTTCCATCACAAGGTACTGAAGTGTGACATGGCGCTGGCTCAGCTATTCAGTACATGGTTACTGTCATCAACATTGGGTGTAAAACCCCTGCTCGCTGTTCCCCGACATTGATATTGATTGTCTCAGTCAGCAATTACAAAGAAGACATCCTGCACGGCACTGTCCACCTCGCTAGTGTCAAAGAAGAAGCTTCAAAAATTTCCACTGCTGGTCTCCAGATGTGTGGATGTTGCATATAGTTGAGATATTGAATATTACCTGAACATGTATATGGCCGGCCAATCAGGTAAGAACAGATACATATTTCCAAGTGATCCGGACAGCACCCAAGTGCTGACTCCTGAGCAAAAGCCTCAAATGTCCTGACACTGATAACACTTGTACCTGATGAGATTATAGACTACTAAGAAACAAGACAATGAAGCATACATAAAACATTTGCCAAATAAGGTCAAAAAGGCTCCAAAGCTCACCTTTCTGGGACACACGGCGGGAAGCGGACAGCGGGCAATAGTGCCCAATTGGACATAGGTTCTTTGCAGCTCAAGCGCGGGAAGTTTGATGCGAGTGTGGGAAGATTCAAGCAACAGGGAATCATTGTTTTGATACTACAGGCCCTGGTAATATTACTGAGACACCGGGGGCGAAGTACCATGCGGTATGTTCAATGCGGTTAGCTTGTGTTCAGGTTGTTGTAGCCAGTCAGGTGGATCAAAGATCTCACGATTTGACACTTGCCCCTTTGAGAGAACAATGGGCTGCCATTGAATCGGACATTCAAACACGTGCATGTTTTGTACTTGTGTTGAGTCACGCTTTATCTCGCGTCAATTGATGAGAAGCTGTGTGACCCATTCTCTTTGTTCCTTTCATCTATCCATTGCATTATTTTCCTGTCATTCTGCCACTTACTTCCAATTTTGTCATCAATCACATGTCATCAGCTGCTGAGAGCCGAAAACGGAAGTATTCGGGGCAAGCTGAGGGTCTGGGGCCATCAAGCTCTACTGACCATCGGTCAAAGAAAGCTAAGGCGACACAGGCTTCCCAGAGTCAGAAAACTCAGGAGGAGATAAATTCTGATCCCTTGCATCTTGAAAGGAAGAGGGTTCCAGAGAAGGCTCGGGGTATCAAGGTATGTCTGTTCTTTGTTATTCTTTGTAGCACTGAAATATAGCTTCTGGTCTAGCGTGCTTTGGAATTGCATATTCGACTCCTGGGAAATTTATTCTCCCATGATGCTGTTTTTACCCCACCTGCTCCTGACGTCAAAGCACTGTTTGCCCTTCGCTTCAGAGATTTGAAGTCAGTTCATGAGCGGAGTGGTAAGGGACCATCGGAGATTGAACGTGTCTCTTCTGACTTGCTCAAATCAATCCGCAATCTCCCTTCGAGAAGCAACATTGCTCGAAATCTTTGTCGAATTGACCAGAATATTATTTCTGTCATTTTCTCATACCTTGCCAACTATGGCTTCTCTGTTTGGGCTCCTGATCTTACCGACACCCTGACCTCACTGTGGAATGTTGCATGCAAGAATGTCGCTCTCGATTCATTCAAGCAAGCAATGGCTAGTCACGGCTATGCTTTCCTTGCTCCCAATCATGACTACCTGTCCAACCAAGTCTTGCTTTCTGACATCTACAATCAATTTGTTTGGACCTACATGAAGTGGCTTCATGAGCTGGAGCTCAAAGAGCCAGGTAGTGTTGCAACTATGGGTGTCATGGGAGAGATTTATCGACGCTGGAAAGCAGTAAGCGACCAAACTGTAATGCAGACAAAGGCTGATTTTTTTCTATCACAGGTTGCAGATCAGCGTTCAAAGTGGGCAAAGCAGGAAAATTATCCAATGCGTATTTGTGATGCGCTTGGTGATCCGGCCTGCACCTCTGAAGATGAGAAAGTTGACAGTGATTTTATTATCAAATCCAAGCCTGGTTGTTCCACTCGATGGACTGAATTCAAGCAGAAGATTGATGGGAAGATATTTCAACTCCATCAGCTATCTGGCCAATCTGCAAGAGCCAAAAAGCACCGTCAGCGCATCCGACCTGGTACATCAACTCAGAAAATTGGGGAATTACTTGCACTCCCTGATCCTGACAATGTTACACTTGATTATTTTGATGTACAGCATTTCAACGAGTTGCCCATGCAATTTCGATTCCGTTATGCAAACTGCCCTATTGGTCTTCCCAAGGAGGATAGCTGGATTTTCAATGAGGAAAATTCCAAACAGGGTCGAGCATGGAAGAGAATGTCAGACAGGAAGTTTATGACCGAGTATGGTGACAAAATCGTGGCAGATTTGGGATACAACATTCCAACTGTGGAAGATATGGGAGATGCTGAGGAAGATGATGAAGGTGACATTCCAATGGGGGATGGAAAGTGAACATAATCAGTTATGAAGTATGATTTCTATGCTTACTGTTTATGCTTTTCCTTTCTGTAGTACATTTTTAGGCTATGCATATGATAGTATGACTACACATTTATTATTGTTAGACACAGGCAAATATGTCCATTGTTATAAAATTGAAGTGCATAGAATGAACAATGTTCTGGTCTCGCCGAGCCTTAGTGGGAGATCATGATGATCTGACATGGCATCTGTTTGTCATCACCAGCGTCAGCCACATCTCATGTCTGACAAGTCATGATGACACAGATTCCTGTTATAGATAGATGACTCATGACATGCGAGAATCATGAGGCCAATCACCAGGTACATGTCAGGTACAAGCTGAACACAAGCTGAACACAAGCTAACTGCATTGAACTCTACCGCATGACACTTTGCCCCCAGTGAGAGCCCTGTTATATATCAAACTGTGATCTCTACCAAATCATGGTAACACTTCTGTGTTGATTTGATGACATAGCAGACTTGACCAGACATGCTCAGTAGTCAGTCTTTCCATTGCTTTGGGGGCATATCATGAGCTGTATTGCATTAGTATCCATGAACAGTATGACTGATATGTACCTATGAATATGCCTCGGGCTATTGACTTGGAAATAACTTGTTTTTATATTATTGAAGAGGAAAATAGGCTCAACTATTCTGATTTCCATAACTGCTTCCCTTTGATCAACAAAACAATAGCAAAAGATGCAAGTTAGATAATGCAAATACCTTGAAAGTGCTATGAAAGGTCATGCAAGCGGCATGCGAGGTTAGGGTAAATCTGAGTGCAGTTTTCTTTCAAGTTTTCAAGACCTTGAGAACATTTTGGATTGCTCAGTGTGGGGTCTCTGGGATGTATTATGGTGCAGACATAAATAGTTTTACTTGCATGCCACTAAATCTATATATATTCACTCTTTTGCATTTACGCTTGCAGGCGCTTGCGCTGTAAAAAACCTATGCCCTGTCCAATTTGGAATTCCAATCAATGGCGGGGAACGGTGAGTAGGGTTTTTACGAGTCCTAAGCTTGCTTAGGTAACTCGTTTTTTGGTACGAGAAATAGTCACTTAAAAAGGAAATTATTTAGACCACTGATCTATCCGAGGTTTCTCCGGCTCGTTATCTTATCTGGCAGCTACCGTTCAAGTCGGCCAAGTATCATTCATTTTCTGTGCATTCTCACGACTCATGATTGGCAGGTATATGCCAGATCAAGGGTGCTACTTTGGGCTTTGGCTGTCCAGACATCAGTCTGCATCGAGACTCAGGATTGTAATTTGGCTGAGGGTATGGCTTGGTTTTATCATCACTTGTGCTGAGTGTCTTGGCAGCCTTGGAAGATCAATATGAATGCTTAAACACCCCTTGAATGGCCCATAAGGGCATTTCCCTCAGTCACTCTTTTCAAAAGAGAGAAGATTGATGAGTTTATCATGTACAGTTGTGTCCTAGTATCCAATTATACAACATGGATCAGGTGCTTACAAGTTACTTTAATGCTGTGTTAAGAACTTATCCCATTCCTGGTGGACTCGTGCCTGCCAGCTATCTCTCCACTTGTACATCTGATGTTGATGACAGTAACCAAGTACCTAATAGCCAAGCCAGCATCATGTCATGCTTCAGTACCTTGTGATTGGAAAATTGACCTTTACCTTATGAGAGATATTGGAGATATCATTATTGGCAGAAATACTGGGATGTAGTGAAGAGTTGGTGAGATCAATGCTAAGCTAGCATGACTGGATCACCCTGGTCAGTCAGCCTGTTAGCTCTGAATGTGGTCATGACCAGGTAATCACACCGGGGGCAAAGTGTCATGCAGTAGAGTTCAATGCGGTTAGCTTGTGTTCAGCTTGTGTTCAGCTTGTACCTGACATGTACCTGGTGATTGGCCTCATGATTCTCGCATGTCATGAGTCATTTATCTATAACAGGAATCTGTGTCATCATGACTTGTCAGACATGAGATGTGGCTGACGCCGGTGATGACAAACAGATGCCATGTCAGATCATCATGATCTCCCACTAAGGCTCGGCGAGACCAGAACATTGTTCATTCTATGCACTTCAATTTTATAACAATGGACATATTTGCCTGTGTCTAACAATAATAAATGTGTAGTCATACTATCATATGCACAGCCTAAAAATGTACTACAGAAAGGAAAAGCATAAACAGTAAGCATAGAAATCATACTTCATAACTGATTATGTTCACTTTCCATCCCCCATTGGAATGTCACCTTCATCATCTTCTTCATCTTCCTTAGCATCTGCCATATCTTCCGCAGTTGGAATGTTGTATCCTAAATCTGCAACGATTTTGTCACCATACTCGGTCATAAACTTCCTGTCTGACATTCTCTTCCATGCTCGACCCTGTTTGGAATTTTCCTCATTGAAAATCCAGCTATCCTCCTTGGGAAGACCAATAGGGCAGTTTGCATAACGGAATTGAAATTGCATGGGCAACTCGTTGAAATGCTGTACATCAAAATAATCAAGTGTAACATTGTCAGGATCAGGGAGTGCAAGTAATTCCCCAATTTTCTGAGTTGATGTATGTACCAGGTCGGATGCGCTGACGGTGCTTTTTGGCTCTCGCAGATTGGCCAGATAGCTGATGGAGTTGAAGTATCTTTCTGTCAATCTTCTGCTTGAATTCAGTCCATCGAGTGGAACAACCAGGCTTGGATTTGATAATAAAATCACTGTCAACTTTCTCATCTTCAGAGGTGCAGGCCGGATCACCAAGCGCATCACAAATACGCATTGGATAATTTTCCTGCTTTGCCCACTTTGAACGCTGATCTGCAACCTGTGATAGAAAAAAATCAGCCTTTGTCTGCATTACAGTTTGGTCGCTTACTGCTTTCCAGCGTCGATAAATCTCTCCCATGACACCCATAGTTGCAACACTACCTGGCTCTTTGAGCTCCAGCTCATGAAGCCACTTCATGTAGGTCCAAACAAATTGATTGTAGATGTCAGAAAGCAAGACTTGGTTGGACAGGTAGTCATGATTGGGAGCAAGGAAAGCATAGCCGTGACTAGCCATTGCTTGCTTGAATGAATCGAGAGCGACATTCTTGCATGCAACATTCCACAGTGAGGTCAGGGTGTCGGTAAGATCAGGAGCCCAAACAGAGAAGCCATAGTTGGCAAGGTATGAGAAAATGACAGAAATAATATTCTGGTCAATTCGACAAAGATTTCGAGCAATGTTGCTTCTCGAAGGGAGATTGCGGATTGATTTGAGCAAGTCAGAAGAGACACGTTCAATCTCCGATGGTCCCTTACCACTCCGCTCATGAACTGACTTCAAATCTCTGAAGCGAAGGGCAAACAGTGCTTTGACGTCAGGAGCAGGTGGGGTAAAAACAACATCATGGGAGAATAAATTTCCCAGGAGTCGAATATGCAATTCCAAAGCACGCTAGACAGGAAGCTATATTTCAGTGCTACAAAGAATAACAAAGAACAGACATACCTTGATACCCCGAGCCTTCTCTGGAACCCTCTTCCTTTCAAGATGCAAGGGATCAGAATTTATCTCCTCCCGAGTTTTCTGACCCTGGGAAGCCTGTGTCGCCTTAGCTTTCTTTGACCGATGGTCAGTAGAGCTTGATGGCCCCGGACCCTCATCTTGCCCCGAATACTTCCCTTTTCGGCTCTCAGCAGCTGATGACATGTGATTGATGACAAAATTTGAAGTAAGGATGAGATTGGGAGTGGCAGAATGACAGGAAAATAATGCAATGGATAGATGAAAGGAACAAAGAGAATGGATCACACAGCTTCTCATCAATTGACGCGAGATAAAGCGTGACTCAACATGTGTACAAAACATGCACGCGTTTGAATGTCCGATTCAATGGCAGCCCATTGTTCTCTCAAAGGGGCAAGTGTCAGATCGTGAGATCTTTGATCCACCTGACTGGCTACAACAACCTGAACACAAGCTAACCGCATTGAACATACCACATGGTACTTTGCCCCTGGTGTCACTGATGATCTCCAATTTGGAACAAAAGGATTGCCAAATGCAGAAAAGTGGTGTTCTCGGATCAATGGGACCAGTGCCATGGTGATTGCCCCCAGTGTGTATTGAGATAGCTCCTTACTCTATCTTCAATTCTGTCCTTTACACTATCTTGAAATGATCCCCTCCTAATTTGCTGCCTCCCATCACGTGATTTACCACTTCCCGCCCCCAATTTACCGCCTCCCGCCTTGTTTTCAATGTTTGAGGATTAAAAACTGGGTTTATAAACCGGTTTGCAGTTTTTAAATGACTGCTTACCTAAATGCAGAATCTGGCTGATATTCTTAGCTGTCCTTGTCTCTGCCATCTACCACAACATCTTGGACACTTCAAAAGGGTCCGGCGATGCACAAAATGCTTCGGTGACTTTGTCCACCATGACTTTCGTTTTTCACTAGCCATCAATTTTCTCCATAACCGTTGGTTGTCACCATGAACCTTGTCGTTGCATCCCGACCCATTCCGAATCCCGAATTCTCGCCAATCCCTTCCTCGTATCATGTTATCATGACCTGGCCAATCTGACCTCACTCGCTATTCCATTACACAAAATACCATCACTCCATTGACGAAACACCGCTGCTCCATTGACAAAATACCACTACTCCATCAGACTCCTTCCCATTCGCTCTGCAGTGATTTTTGGTGATGACAAAATATGATGACGTGAAGAGGGAGGATATCACTGCGGCTCCGGAGCGACTGGCATAAACTCATGGGAAATTTGTACATGAAAGTACCGCCTTCGGCGCCTCTAACCTTGCTTAACCCACAGTCTCTCTGCAAATTGCAACCCTTAACATCACATTTTGGTCGAAAATGGCAGTGTAACACCTGAAATTACTGGGATGAGAACTAGACTACTTTACCTTCGCCATTTCTCTGACGCTTCCCGACTCCCTGAGTCCCAATGGCAGGTTCCTCCGCGGGCCCTACACCCTCTTCCTCAAGGACAAGGTCTTCTGAGATACTGTTCTGATTGACATCTCTCTGCTCTTCGCCCACACTTGTCTCAGACATACGGCGACGGTTTAAAAGCACTCGGTAATACCCGAAATTGGCACACAATGTTTTTTCCTCTGGACCGTTTTCCAAACAAACCGTTCAACATGATACTCTGTCATCTTTCCATGAACGACATTTGCATCCTCAAACAGGGCAATCATTGGCTGGCTGAGAAGTGCTCCAACTATGATCTTGTGGCTTTCGACATTGACAGGAGACTATGACCATTCTTCAGCAGCAAGGCTGCTGTCAGTGGATTTTGACGACAGCTAGATGTAAATGGAGCAATAATTGGTGATTCTTTCGCTCTACAATTTTTTGCGCAGTCCGAGTTCCGGAGTTCCGACTTGGACGTATACGTCTCTTTGGGAAGAGCAGAACTTCTCATTGAGTTTTGCATGCATGCAGGCTATCGAGACTGTCCACGGCCCAGGGAGTTCCATCGCTGGACAGAGCGCCTCGATGACTATGAGGAGAGAGAAGAAGGACATGATGGTATGTTGTCTAGCTGCTTCATTTCGTTGCCTCACCGTTTGCTATGCAAGGTCAATCAAAGGTGTCATCAATTTGTTCAACGAAGGCGGCAAGAAAATGCAAATCATAATCGTACAGAAGACGCCAACAGATGCTATCCTATTATACCATTCCAGTGAGTCGTCATTAAGCTAAACTCGCAAGCTAACGAATGTTTTTTTCTCAGCGGCCGTGATGAACTTTATCACAGGGTCACGAGCTTACAGCCTTTACCCTTACGAGACTTTCGTCTGCGAGAGAAATCTAGTCACTGGGAGATTGAGGGATAGATTCATGCCACTCATGGCCATCTCGAAATATGAACAACGAGGTTACAGCAGTGTTACCGTCTTCGACCCACGGGTGTGACAAAGGAACATTTCATCGCTATCCAAGATGAATCAGCGACCGCGACACTTGGGTTATGACGTTTCCACAGCAGAAGAACTCTGAGAGAGTCTTCAATCACTACGAGGGCAACCTGTGGCATCTCAGAGGACCAGAGGCAGCAGATTTCCATCCCTTTGTCCAGGTCTACAAATCCCTTGTCGAGCACGATAGACTCCTCTTCCAGTATGCATCGACTTACACAGCTAATCCATTGCAGACGCTGCGAGATCTGAGACATCTTCAAATCGATGATGTCGGATACTTTCGGTGCGTATTTCTTGACGACATTGGTTCTCGCTGATATTATACAGATATGACAAAGAATATGTCGACGCAATGACTGAATGGATTGAAAGCGGAGAGGGAGCGGCAAGCGGATCAACAGTGTCATCCGACAATGACGAGAGCGATACTTCTTTACAATTCTAATCTGATTTGGAATCGAGTTTTTTTCTCTTTCCCCAGTGTGCAACTATGATTTTATGACCTAACACGCGTCTAGTATGGAGCGGATATGCTCAATGCTGTAGGTCTAGCTGGATCGCGATCATCTCATGCGCCCCTGATTGGAGGAATCATCGTACTCGATGTTCAAAGAGTCGAATGAAAGGCTACTACATCGGCAAGAGCATGGCATTGAGAGTTGCGGTGCGCCAGAGAGCAAGAGGACGCTGTAAGGAGAGCCACGGCAAAGATATTTGGCTGTGTTAGGAAACGCAGCGATCTCGCAAGTGACAACTGTGACATCTTTCACGCGCAGATGAGCTGTCTCCTTAAAGCTATCATCATGCCATTTTCCATCCAAGACAACAGACCGGCCACTTCAAAAGAAATTCAAGAATATGTCAAAAATTATTGTGAAAAGACGGATGAGGTACGCGAGTCAGAGAGAATTGTGTCCGGCAACCAAGGTGTGACTACTCCTTTTCAACGGACACTCGTTTCCTTACCAGGAGAAAAATCCAGACGTCAAGGGCGCTAACAGCGGAGTTACAGATGACCATAGCAACGTAAAGAACAGCGAGGCGGTCATCAAGCATATATATTAGAGGCCGGAATTTATTGAGTCGTGACATTTAGTGAGGAAACATCAACAATTGCGCAACGGTTTCTGTAAATCATCGTACTCGACGCAATTCGGCAGGAGCATGGTGTCAAGAGTTGCGGCGCATGAGAGCCGCTGAATGGGCGGTGTAAGGAGAGAGAGGAATAAAAGCCAAAAATTTGGCTGTATTAGGGAACGCGGCGATCTCAGCCAAATAGCACCCCAGGAGACTTTGCCCAGAACTGTTTGTGCGTGTTGGAAGACTCGGCGATCTCGGCAAAATAGCATCCCAGGAGACTTTGCCCAAAACTGTTTGTAGGTGTTGTGAGACGCGGCGATCTCGGCGAAATACCACCCCACAGGACTTAGCCCAAAACTGTTTGTGCATGTTAGGTTCCCATCCCCGGGATCGCCGAATTCTCACCAGAAGGAGACCTGCTACACTTCGTTTAAGCAAGGTGATATTTGTCTCAGATAATACATCCGAGGTGCTTCTCATCAACGAACTATCAGCATGGCGCGGCGCGTCGATCTTTCCTTTTTTATGCCACCGGCGCTGCCACGCGCTATTTCCTTGTCCAACGATGAAATCAGACGCCTGTCACTGGATATATTTGGTGTCACTGCGTGTCTTTGGCAAATTCTGATCCTCAGAAGTGTTCCCTCGCAGCAGGATGTTCTTACAGTAGCTCTAACTGGAACTGGGAAGTCTCTGACTTTCTTCCTGCCCCTCCTCTTCTATGAAACCGGCTTCTCTATTCTTGTCACCCCTTTGAAACAACTTGGCCCCCAGTTTGAACAGAACCTGCTCGCTAAATCCATCAATGCAATCAATATGACTGCTGAGACAGCAACAAATGCTGTATTTACGGTATGAAAGCTATTATTTATCGCGGCAAAATGAGGTTCCTTACAATAATATAGAAGATTGCCGACCTTCATTACCGCATGGTCATTGTCAGGCCCGAGCTATGGCAGGCTTTACAGCGTATTATCTGAGACAAATATGTACAAATTTGCCACGCAGTTTATGCCAGTCGCTCCGCAGTGATATCCGCCCTCTTCACGTCATCATATTTTGTCATCATCCAAAATCACTGCGGAGCGAATGGGAAGGAGTCTGCTACTCCATTGTCACCGGTGGCAAGTCTTCAGCTGATAGTGCTGAGGTCTCCAGCTCATCAACTCATATAGTGCCAGAACCACCAGATTCGTGGACTATAGCAGACAAAGCTGACAATGTTTAGGGTCCTGTTTAGATCTCATCTTGGCAAACCATGTTTATAAACACCTGTTTATAAAGCACTTGATATCTCGAATCCAAAAACCTCCGAAAAAGGCCGGTTTTTAGGTTTATAAACACCTAAGGTAAGGCGCAATTCAGTGGGTTTTGGCAGTCTTTCTGATGCTGTTTCTCAGCCGATGCATCTGGAGGTTATTTCAGAAGTTTCTCCCTAATTGGCAAAGGCCAAAACCAGACCGCTCGACGTCGATGGTGGCTTCCCACACCCATCAGGAGCTCGTGACGAGAGCGCATTCCCAAAAATAGAGTGGCGAGTCCGACCCGCTTTTCCCAACATGTTCCAGAGCAATATCAAGTGCAGCAAGTGAGCAGTCCCTAGACCCAGGACCATTATATTTGCCAATATTGTGTACTCAGTGCATCAGAGGTCCAAGTCTGGCCCAGAGAAGTTGAAAGCCAAAGAACCGCATTTATAGACACCAGTTTTTAAAAAACAGGAACCTAACAATGTTATAGTAGACGATGCGACCGACATTATCTTGCCATCTTGACTTTTGCACCAATGCCCGCGACGCTACTATTTCCTTTTTTGTTGGCATTTGCCATCGTTTACGTGGCCTCCTCTCCTCGCTGTCTCATTCGTCGACGTTGGTCTCAGCTCTCGACGTTGTTCCACCTTTTGTCGACATTAGGGTTGTTCACGCTACTGATTATTTCTCGATTATTGGCTAATTATTGATTTGATTAATCAAGTAAACAATCGGAAAATAATCACGATTATTGCGTTGATTATTCATTTCGATTATTTTGCTAGAATTTCAATCTCCGCCAGATGCCAGCTCATCACAAACTGCCACGTCGTTGTTCCGATATGCATTTCCTCATTATCCTCCATGATGCACAAGCCTGGTAAGTCGTATCTTATGTCCAAATTTGTTACCTGCTTCCCTCATACCGCTTTCCTAGTGTCGTTTTTGGGTCTATTCAAGGCGCTTAGTGCTCAAATCAGGGTTGACACAGTGCTGGTGATGCGCGGACATCCCTGGTAAGCTTATCCTCTTGTTCAACTTGAGCTCTATTACATTAGCAGCATCCCAAATGAACCATTTATGCTTTCTGTAGTTCTATCGAAGCAAGTGCTGTACATAGTCACCCCCTGCATGTCTTATTATGCTGCTAGCCTCGTAACCAGGCCCTCTGAAATTCGGAGAGATTCCTCGTCAGAGGGCCTGGTAAATGACACCATCAATTTGCCGGGTTCAGGTGTCGCTTAAATTGCTTAGTAATAATTTCTCAATACAGTAATAATTTGTAAGGAGCCGAGAGCCGTGGGACTGATTATTATTCTGATTAATGGCCGATTAATGCGAAAAATCCGGGAGGGGGGTTTCACAGTAGCGATTATTGGCCGATTATCGGCTCGATTATTCGGTTGATTAACATGATTTTACTGCCAAAACCACAATAATCAGCGAATAATCGACAAGATAATTGTGCAATAATCGTCTACTGTGAACGACCCTATTCATCTCGCTGTCATTCCTCAACCATGCCCTCGACGCTATCCTGTGACAATACTTAGCCCAGACGCTGACCTCGACGTTGACCTCGACATTATGATCTCGATTTCTGTGATTTGGTTGGACTCGGTGGTACGGTTGGACGTAGCCGATTGGTTAGACGAGACGAGACAAACCTGTCGCTAAGGAAGACGAAAGAGCAGCGTAAAGTTGCACACCGTCCCATCGACGGGATACGGCTGTACAATCGACGGGTAAAAACTTGGTAAAAACAGGGATGGGTCTTCAAGCTTCAAGACCCATCGGTCGACGGGCTTTCGAAAATCTCAAACGGGACGGGACCCGTCATAAGACGGCCTTTTGACGGGAGACGAGTGTAGATAAAAACCGACTTTTTCTTGAGATTATGATGCTCCCAATGGTGAGAAGGTGATCTCGTGATATTAGAAAGTTCTACTCACCCACTTGAATCAGATTTGGTGAGCTTGGTATCACAATACTCTGACAATATCTGTGTTAGCTGTCCAATTAAGGTCGAATTTCATCTTGGGTATGCAAAGAAAGGCTCACTGGTCAATAGAAATAACCAGGATGACCTCGAAACTGTTACGGAAGCTATCGGGAAATGTGGCGCAATTGCCTTGTTCGCTTATCTTTGCTATCAAAGAACTCCTTCGGTGACTGGACTCAACAAATCTATAAATTATACTTCCATTAATCAATCTCCAACTTGTAGGATCGCTGCGAATGCTGAAAATGAAGGTAGATCAACCATACCAGGACAAGTACCGTCTAGACGGCCGTCACGGCCATTTTCGACAGGTGAAAACGGGTGTACCCGTACCGTGACCCGTACCGTCGAAAAATTCGAAAAATTCTCGACGGGACGGGGTACGGGTCCCGTACGACGGGCCCGTCTAAGCGTCTATAGACAACGACGGTGCGCAGCCCTAGAGCAGAGAAAGAGCTCAAAACATTGGTGCATCGACTTTTTTATTACATCCTTTTGCTTTTGCTAACACAGTCAATAGAGACACAATGGCAGCCTTACCCTTGATATCATCTCTAGTCCCATCGTATTTACGACATCAGACCTCGCAAACATCACTAAATTCCCTGAATTCACCGAGCTCCCCTTCATCCATATGCTCTTCCTGCTTGGACATGTTCGCCCTCTTCACAGAGTTCGCTTCGAACCGCATCCTCCTGTGCTGACAATAATAACCCCTGGACAATCAATCCTCAAAAAGGCGCTGGACTTTTGGGACGGGTCGTTGGGAACTTTGGGCAGGCAATGAGCGCGATATGAAAAGCGTGAGGTCTGAATCGCTTCGGAGTCAGCCGGATTCGCCGTCGGATTACAGCGAATCAATATCTCGCTTCTCCAACGCCTTTCGACGGTCGGCTCTCTGGCTTCCGTCGCCTCGGGCGGCTCAGACGCTTCAGTCTCGCTCCACTCCAGCTCCCTCCGGTCATGCCCCGACCTCTTCCTGAAACGCACGCACTCCATTTTTCCTCCATATCCGTAATCTACCCATCAGCTCCGCGAACCCGCCCAGTTATCCCGGTTTACGGAGGAGACGGAGAGGAGGAGGGTTTGACTACTTGATTACGTCACCGAGCTCGGGGAGCGGGAGGACCGACGCTGACGTCGGCGCTCTCCCAATTCGGGACACGCGCGCGCAGTATCAGCAGGACATAGCGATAGGGCAGGAGCAGGATTAGCTAATCAAGAGGGGATATTTCGATTTGAGGATGGGAGGTTTACTCGCTGAGCTGATACTAGTAATACGCACCCACTCCCAGGCCAACTAACCGACCCAATGTTTGTAAGATGATTGCCGCCTTTGTTAGACTTTTGGTGAGTTTTGGCCAATGTGGTTTGATCGTGTCGCTGGCTGCCGCTTTTGGTTACCAAAGTCTTTCCCATTGACTTTCTTTCACATTCACTGGCATTGTTTGCTGCTTCATGTTCTGGTATGTTGGTTTCTTTTGTAGTGCTAGGCGTAGGGTTTCACTGTCCTTGGAGGCTTTGGCTATCCCTGTCTTTTTCAAGATTTCAACAGTCCTGCGCGCTGGATTTGGACTGAGGTGATACCATTTGTTGAGTATTGCAGTTGTCGTTCTAGCACTTGAATACGGTTTCTCCAAATACATTGCTTTTCAGATATCATTTGAAATTACTCGTATATCTAGCAACATTGCGGTCGGAACTGCCACCCTGTTTGGTCAAAAATCTGAACAGTGGACGTGGTCAAAATTTGAATGAAATATACCTTGTGTGGTGAACTATGAGTTCCAGAGCACAGAACAAATAATCCAGTGAGCTGTGGCTCAACTTGACCTCAAACATCTTGACAATCCCATCTTGTCACTGTTGGTGCCTCTCAGCCTTGCAATATCACAGTGTGTCCGAATAGGTGCCATAGTATGCTATCCAAAGGGTTTATGTTACCACATCATGACTCTCAAACCGCATGCTGTATTAGGTCTCTATCCAGTTGTGATGGCATTTTTGTTCCATTCAGGTCTGAGACCAACTTCCAGCTTATGAAAGGGCGATCAAATGGCTCCACTTCGAGTATCCTGACAAACACATCCTCTCACTGTTGATGATCACTAGAATATCAGCATCCAGTGTCACAGATCTACAAAGCTTTTTGGACTTGTATTTGATTCCCCACCTCGTCTTCAAATTTCCCCACCTCATCCTTGAATTTTCCCAGTACTGTTCTGAATCATGATCATGGTCACACCGGGGGCAAGGCCCGGAGCACTCCTTTTGGAGTGCCTTATGGTCATGACCGAAGCACTCCCATATCACTCCATCAGATTTTTTCCCATCAGCCGAAAAGTGGGGTGATGACGGAGTGATGAGCGAGTGCTTTGGTCATAACCGTAAGGCACTCCAAAAGGAGTGCTCCGGGCCTTGCCCCCGGTGTCAATTGCTCTATGTCCCAGAAGGTTGTGGAACAGATCAGTGAGACTATAAGCCAATAAAGTAATGAGGCATGGACTAACAGAGCAGTGCAGTAATTTTACTATACACCTCGACTAAGTAAACATACCCCAGATCTCTGGCGAGAAATAATATCACAACATCATCCACGTTCGAGCTCCTCGTGGAATGTAATTGAGTGAACGAAATTTTTTTGTGCGGCATTGTATCTGCTTTTGCTGGCCTCTGGCCATCATTACCGTGAACTCTTCATTTGAGCTGCATTCTATCCTTCTCTTACAACAACTGCCTGAATATTCAAACTTGATTATATTCAGCAATTGCTCCACAGTGCTGAGAACCTCTTTGATCTCTAGTCTGGCTCAGCCTACCATTATTGACACTGTCATCCGCATCTGACTATCTTCAGCGGGCTACGGCCTTTACAGCTATTTCCGGTACCTAAGGCGCAGCATCATTTTTGATCATGAATTTGATGCCACCAAAGAATGAATCATAGCAGGTGCAAATCTTGTGTCAGGAAGTATGCTTGTCAGCATCTTCATTGTCTGTAGCGAGCTTCGGCTTGCGGTCTCATTGGACATTTACCCGTAGTTATTTACCACGGTCTTTGGTACATGAGGCAACCTCATGTGTATTTTCCCTCACCCTTTTGCCCTTTCGCAATAAACTCCAATCAGTCTTTTCTTCACGGAACTGCTTGCACTCGGGAACCTGGTTGAATCCTAACAAATCTTGGTGGATTAGCCTCGGAATATTGCGGGAGGTCAAAAGGGTAAGGTACAACACACGTAAATACGGCTTTATGTACGAGAAACCGTGTGAATAAGTACCGCGGATCCTGTGATAAGATGCCCGAAGAAACACGAGGCTTGAGCTCGCTCCGAAACAAGGTACAAACAAATGTTTGTCCTGACACATCGAATTCATGCTTGCAATGCAAAGTGCCATTGACAGACTGGTTTCCCGCAGCAATCACAAGCAGATCTTGAAAAAGCCTGCCCTGACACCATGAGACTGGGCCGTCTTGAAGAATTTGCATTCGGTGCTCAAAGTATGTCATCAATAATTCTTATTCAAATGATCTGATTTTTTTTTTTCAAAAATAGATATTCCTTGCTGCTATGAAACGATTTGAACATACAAACCGACCTTTCTTCCTTTGTTTGACATCATAGAAGATCAACTCAAGGCCAAAGTCACTGATCTCAGCCTCAACCTCATTGTTCGCCAGGCCCCAGCTGGGGCTTTTATGCTCATGGACAAATATTACAGCAAGAGTGATTCATCTATTATCTATTGTGCTTCAATGAGTAAGCCCAGTGAGAAGTCATCAGATTGTGGTCGATTTTGGTCGATCCTGATGGATTTTGGTTGATTTTTGGCTGAGCGACTGATTCTGATCAATTGAGTATCCGCCAGGCAAGTTAATATATACAGATGGCACATTGATTGATTCGGATTGATTGTTTGATGGACTTGAGTAGAAAAATGAATATGATCAAATTCCCACAGTGCCCTCTTGCTCGCTCCCGCCCACCATTGTGAGCTAGCTGCCCCCATCGTTGTACACCGTGCTCAGGGTCTTTTCTTTCTACATAGGGCTCTTCCTATGCTTTATCCCAGTCAGTATCCCAGTTTATTTCCCATTTGCTCCATTTTTACCCCACCAACAGACCGGTTGAAATTTGCGGCCATTTTCAAGATTTCTCGCTCACTATGTGAGCGATTTCTTTTCTTCGCAGCTCTGGGACCCCTGGAAGACATTTAGAATGGACTGAGAGCCTTGGATTCACGCTCAACAGCAGGCAAGTCATCAATTTGCTTCTTTCCCAAAGCAGCTGCTCATTTTCATGCGAATACAGCGTCACCCTCCCTCATCTTCTACATATCGCATGGTCTCCCCTTCCTTCCATTACCTTCCATTTGAGTCATTGTGTCCTTTAGCTGCTCATCAGATTCCTCAGGTACATCTTTGCCTATTCATTTTGTGCCAGCCGGTGCTCAATGTTCTTTTCAGCTTTGACATGAGAGTCGGTCAGCGATACTGGATTGCTCACCTGGTATGTCCTTTGTCTAGTCCAGTTTACTTGCTCCTCATATACATTGTCAGTGGACAGAGACCTCACGCGACAGGACTTGGGGCAGGAGCTTCAGTCGGTGGACTTGGTCTGTACGTATGTCTGCTATATACTTGATGTATCATTGGCCTTGCAATATATGGATTTCAATGGATTTCAATGGATTCAGATCGATTCATACATGGGTCTGCAAGACTAATCGACCACAATCCACTGACATCGATGGCAATCCATGGTAATCCATTGGATGCACGAAATTCGGTCTCCTATCAATGCCAATGGATTTGTATGGATTCTGATGGATTTGTATCAGCCATCAACAGGTATCGATCACAATCAACTGGAATCTGCTGGAATCGACTGACTTCTCACTGGGGAGTAAGTTATATTCCTTTCTGCTTTTCTTCTTGCTAATCAGTCTCCAGTAATGTGTCCCTGTTATAGGATGACATATTTCACTGACAAGGCGGGTTGGCCTACCAATTGGGTCAATACTGCGCTCGATGCCCTCCATGGGCACTGAGAGCAGTTCCATAAGCCTGCACCTGTTGATAGAATAGCACCGGGACCAATGTCTGTTGACGATGTATGTCTTTTGCTATTGTATCGTGAATCTGACTGCTAATATGATGTTCTAGGATGATATTTTTGCTTTGGTGAACATTACACCAGCTTTTATGGGCGATGTGCTCACCAACTACCTTAATATTGGTCCTCTCAACTGGCAACACTTCAGACCCTATCCAATGGTGGTATAAAAACTATGGTGATGAAGATCCATTGGCTCGCATGGTCATGGTCTTATTGTCCTGGTTAGTCATACTTCATTGGAGGTTACTGATTCTTCTGTCTTAGCGACTTCATGTGACACTGAACATAGCTTCAGTCACAGTGGACTCATGGTTTCCAAACTCTGATATGCACTCTCTGATGACTCTGTTCATTCAGGGACTTTGATCTCATCTTGGTCAACAATTCCTGGGCTTCTTGATGAGTCAACTTGCATCAAAACCTTCAACGAGAAGCAGAAGTGCCCCAACAATGGTGGTAAAGTCTGTGGAGGGTGAAGGTTTGGATTAGTGGCAGTTGAATTTTGTACTTTTATTCCTATGTTGACTTGATAACTCTTTTAGTAACTTGTGCGACATTTCTGTGACTACTTGGTCAAGTATTCATACAAGTATTCGTGTAAGTATTCATGCAATTATTCATGACCTAGGGTTTTTGCAAAAGCCAAACTCGCACTCCTATGACTTTGAATTCAGTCAAAATTCACATTTACAAATATCTGAAACCTGTGAATTTTCCCATGAGTTCAACTGCTGACATTGACGAGTTGAACTCAATCATGTGATGCTCTACTCATGACATACTTGAGAGTGGGATAACACTGCAAAACAATGGTTACAACCTGTCAAATAGACCTGTTGAGGTATCTACACCCATCCTAAGGATCTGTAATGACTGATGAAGCTTAGAAACTTGGTTGATGATGATGCGGTGGCGCAATGAACCATGTCACCAATGATGACATAAGGCCCAAAAAGGAACCCGAGAATTGATGAGTCGAGAAGAAATTTTGCAGAACACTGCTTCCTCACCCTTACTCTTCAATTTATCTTGTCCAAAAGTTTCAAATCTTAGTGTTGTCACAGCTTAGCTGATGCTTAATCAGCTAATCGCATTTTTTGATTGCATTTTGAATAGTATAGACAGAGTTGTTACATCAAAACGATGGCCATATAGCACCTTTTGGGCCCACGAGAATGATATTTGGCACGGCCGGCTCTGGTGTCTGAAATTGCATTGGCTACATAAAAATGATCGGCTAGCTACAGCTGAGTGTAGTCTAGCCATTTGCCCGACATAGAGGCGGGGGTGGCACAAAAGCTGTTTGGGAAGATCAAGTATCCATTGGCCTTCCAGATGACGATATCTGTGTTTGCTTTAACACCGTAATCACCTCAGTACTCAAAAAATACTTACTTAGCTGTCACAGTGGCCATAGGTTCGATAATGAGGTCAACGAGAGTGAAGTCGAGAGAGACCGTGATTCTGAGCATTCAAGAAACTCCATACAACAGGTCGTAGGCACAAATTGGCCTCCACTAGGAAATCACCCTTCCCAGGACCTGTCTAGCAGCTACTTGGTTGGATGTATACATTTCCTTCCTTTTTATCAGTGGATTTGTTTTGCAGGTGAACATCAAATCATTTTATATTTTTATACACACAATCATATCCTATTTAATATATTAGTCGCCCGAGCTTCCATTGCACCTTCAAGAACGTGAAAGGCTCAAGCTTGACATGCTGAACATCCGACTCAAACCACTACATTTGTTTC
Organism: Mycena floridula; assembly: GCA_029320655.1. Taxonomy (NCBI): domain Eukaryota; kingdom Fungi; phylum Basidiomycota; class Agaricomycetes; order Agaricales; family Mycenaceae; genus Mycena; species Mycena floridula. Next base: position 522,524 of record JARIHS010000052.1, read on the forward strand.
TGGCCATGGGATGGAAGGTTCTGCTGCAAGTCTGCAACAGATACAGTGAATATCATGCAGCCATTCCATGTCCGAGAAACAAAGTGTTTCAATGCGGGTTTCTGGGATGCCAAATGATTGTCCATGCAAGGTCTAAAGTCTGCATCAGACAAGAGTACACAGACTCGAGAGATATTGCAGATAAGTTGAGTCCGATTTCGCAATGCTGTAGCTCGTCAGATAAATTTGTGTAGCGTACTTTGGTTGTTAGCCGAAAGATACAACACTTCCCATAGCTGATCTCGCAATGGATTAGCCTGTGGTTTGTTCGTTGAGCAGGGTATACTTGTAGTGACCTTTTTACAGATGACGTAGAACAATATCGAGCAGTTGGATAATCACCTTGAGGTATGTCGGATATGTCAGACTATGTCGAGGTTGTCTCTTAGAGATAAGAGGGTCCCAATGATTCCACCAAGACTTGATCTGCCTTTGTTTGATTCACTATAGGGCGACCAGGACCCAGTGAACGACGTCTGATGTTACTCAGAGTCTTAAAGACAAAACAAGAAATGAGAGATTCTTAGGTCTCGTCGCTCTAGTTGACAATGCTGATGCTGAAATAGTCTACTACAGGTGTTAACCTATAGTATACTATGCTGGACCTTGAAAGAAACTGAACTCGCTGGCTGCCGGACTTGCTGACTAATCAACACTGCTCACTGTGAGTGGCGATGACCAGACAGAAAACAGAAAACAGACTTACCTTAAGCCTGCTACTGTCTGCTGAACAATAAGATAAGAGAATAGGCAACCACTGTGGTCCCTACTGCACTTACTTTACTGTGGGTGAACCTTGCCACTTTCCTCTCTCTTGGGGGAAACCTGGGGATTGATTATTTCACTGTACTACTGGGCTCCTTTTATACTAAATCTATGTCATGGTCACTTGTGACCTCCCACGCCTATACTATTAATTAATTAACTACTCAGATCCAATCATGCATCTAAATCTGGCTCTCAGATCCAATCGTCCTTCCTAATCTGGGTTATCCAATTAATTATTTTTCAGGCTCCTAATTTGGACTTGAGGGACTTAGCAGAGGCTTTTCTTGCTTCCTTTTCCCCCCCTTTCCCATACTCCCACTTCAAATTACGTTGTCCATCAGCAATCTTGGCCTGTCTGATGGACTTTAATGATCTTGTATTGACATTATCTGTCATTTCCCTTGATCAGATAACGTTATAAGGTGTGTTAGCATGCTCTAGGATTTGGCAGGGGAATCTGTGCTGGGCGGCCTAGTAGTGACATGTAGTAACAGCTGGTGTGACATGTTTGGTCCTGTTGCAGATTTTATTATGAGCCAAACCAGTTCGTCCCTTCTTGTGAACTTTTTATAACAAGCCAAACTTGCTATAAAAGGGGTGAGTTGGTTTGTTTCTTGCAGTGAACCATGTGGTCACCTGATGTTAAACTGAGCCTGTTCATTGTTTTGCACTCAGACCTTATTTCCAGAGTGCCGTTGGTTGCAAAGGTCTGATCTTTGATCATGGTTCAATCACTGATCTTTATGATACGTCAAATGATGCGCCATTATGTCACTGCAATGTCATTATGATTCTGCAAATGTCATTTGGCGGTTGCGGATTGACTCGGCGGGTGCCGCAGTGGCTCCGGCATGACTCGGAAGGTGCTATTCTGACTCGGCAGGTACCGCGGTAGTTCCGGCTTGACTCGGCATGTACTACGGCGGTTCCGGATTGACTCGGAATGACTATGGCGGTTCCGGATTGACTCGGAAGGCAATGCAGTGCCTTGTCAACACTTTTACCACGGTCTGACAGTTTTTATAGAGGCTGTGGTTGCCTTAGCTCTATAAATCCCATGGTCTGACAGTTATTATAGGCGCACGCTCTGCTTGTCTCTAGCGCTAAGTCCCATTTTCACTGTACAATTAAGCTCCAGCCAACAACACTATTTCTGCTGAAACAACGTTTTAGCGGGACATTTGGTGTTGGACCAATTATCACTGCATTTCACAGCCGCCTAATCCAACCCGGGGCCAGCCCTGTTTGGCTCGGTTTAGGTCTGACCACGTGTGTCTATGTGCCTACATAGTCAGACCCTGATTAGGTTACCTAGGTCCAAGTCAGAATAGGTGGATGTGAGTCAGACCAGGTTGGGATAGGTCCGCATAGGTCCCCTATTCCAAGTCTGACTAGGTCCTCAATGAAATATATAATTTCTGACATAATATATTGACCATTGGTTATTTGCTGCCAGCCACATTCCATGTCCCATTTTAGTGGGTTTCTCGGACGAACGCCGCGTGACAGTCACAATCAGAACCATGATCAAACCGTCTTACAGAATTCCACTGACAGTGTGAATTTATGGATTATGTAATTCGGGTATCTAGGACATTTTGGCCGATATGACTGGTGTGACCCTGCCAGCGAAGTCAAACATTGTCTCACAGTCCTGTCAGAGCCAAGTCTGAGCTCTCACAGGCCACTTTTATAAGAAAATGGTATAAACACAATGGCAATATCAAGTAGCCTACGTGAACCTAGTCAGACCTAGTCCAATGTGTGAACATCCACCTAACCTAGTCGGACCTGATCGGACCGGTGTGATGATGTGACAGGTTGGATTAGGTGGCTGTGAAACGCAGTGATTTGAAAGACAGGGGCATCTGATGTGAAATACATCAATGAGAGTTTTTCCATAGCTTCACAGTACAACAAGAGACTCAGGGCGTCTGGAGAATCATCGTTAGCCAAGGTAAACAAAGTGTGGAATGAACTGTACTTTCAACTGTCTACATGTCTGTACACCGTGGGCGAGGCCAAATGATGGAGAGGTTCAACTGCGTCAACGTATCAGCTTGCGTATGAAGTCTAAGCGCAATAGAATTGCAAGAAAATGGCTTTCTGAGTTTCAAAGTTGTGGTCTTGTTCCCTGACATTGCCTGCGACTCGAACTGTCCCAAAGTGAGTAAGGAAACCGTCTTGTACTGCGCCGGTAGTGGCAAGATGGAAGAATCCATGTGGCACAGATTCGCCAAGCTTCGAGAATCTCCACTGCATTATGGAACTCGACTAGATTTTGATTGAGACGAACTTGTTGGAAGAGATGGAATCGACTGGAGGGGACGCAATTTCGAAAGACTTGAGGGCCGAGGAATCCCTCGTCATCGTGTCCAAAGTTGAGAGTAAGAAACAAGTCCCTTCTCTGGCCATCATCCAGAGTTTTTGTTTCCGGGATATGTGACGGTCGAAGATTGGAGGGAGGGTTGTTTTCTGGGTGGGAATGGTTGCAGAATGAATTAATATTAGTAACCGAGGACCTGGCTCAGCCAAGTTTCCAACAACAGTCGTTTGGCTCAAAACTGGCGATCGGGCCAGAAATATTTTGAAAGGATGTCAGTCATTGAGTGGAGGTCTGACTGCTGGATTGTGTAAGATCGTTGACACACCGGGGCTTCGGGATCTACAACCGCCATGAATGTTTCATGCCTTGCAAATCCGCTATACTTCATCATGATGTCAGATCATGAGATGGCATCATGTATCGCATGATGGTTACAATCCTTGATATTGAAGCGTAGTCATCTGATCATGGACATGTCCAGTAGACGACCATCCGCCCCACCATTTAACAGCCAGCCTTCAAACTGCACTTGTGGTCAGTTTCTATGGGATTTTAAATTCGACTCTTGAACGTGCCAAATTCGTCAATTCTAAAATTTCAGGATCAGCTGTCCCTGTTCAATCAATCATCAGTGTGTGATTGCTATACTGACTTCGAAGTCATGGAATACTAGACAAGAAATACAGTAAATATGTTACAGCTAATTGCAGTACCTAAGGCGCGGCATCATTTTTGATCAAAATTTGATGCTGTGAAAGAATAAATCGTAGCATGCTCGATTCATATTGGATTGGCCTCGGAGTAGGCTCCAAATTTTTCTTTTTCATTGCTTTAAATCACAGGATGGATAGCCCAATGTATCTGAGCAGGTTTAGTCAGCATCAAATTTTGATCAAAAATGATGCCGCGCCTTAGGTACTGCAATTAGCTGTAATTCATATTCCATCTGTGACATGAAAATCAGTATTTCAAGCGCCACAATTCTCGAAACAAGTAAAATTGCTTGATTTGTGGGAAACCACCTTTCGAACTCCAGGAACGAGATCAAAGCAAAATGAATGTGAGAAAATTGAGATGAGCTAGTCTACCGAAAAGACAGACAACCTATGTAGCTACTGGAAGTCTAGGAGCCTGGACCAGCAGTTCAGGACTGCTGAGCAAGTTGTTCAACTCGAACACTTGAGCTCACATGGGGACTGGCACATGAGTTGTTCAACTTGAACACTCGAGTAATTGGGGAATGGTGCACATAAGCCGTTCAACTTGAACACTTGAACAATTCGAGACTGGTGCAGGAGCTGTTCAACTCGAACACTTCACTTTGAGCGCAAAGGGACTTTCTAAATCTAACAGCTCGGCTAGCTTAAATTCGACCAGATTGTAGCATATGGCCTAATAGTCAAAGTCTGTATACCCTGGATTACTTGGACTCTGCGGGGGCGAACATACTGCTGACTCGTTGGAATGCGATGGTGGGTGCCTTTGCACTGCCTGCAACGGCGTAGATAGCCTCAGTCTCAGACTTCTTGGTGTATCTGAGCAACTTCTGGTCAGTGAACAGCGCCCCGTGGCCGGAGACAACTCTGGCATGAAACTTCCTGTAGAGTCAGTATATGACGATGTGAGAAAAGTAAAGAACTGACTGTATCACCGCTTCTCAGGCCCTGAACCTTGCCGAGGTCAAAAACAATGTTTTTATTTCCAGCTTGAAGCTGAGGGCTCAAAGCGTAGGCCTCCCCGGCGCCTGTAACAACATAAATGCCTGCGTCAAACGTTGTCTTGTTGGAGACTATAATCTGGCAAACATCTGGAGGTGAATCCTCATGGATGATGGCAGTCTTCTGGAATGCGATGGCAGGTGTATTTACAGTGCCTGCAATGGTGTAGATAGCCTCACTATCAGACTTCTTGGTGTATGTGAGCAGTGTGTTGTCAGTGTGCTTCCCACTGTGACCGGATTCAACTCTGGCTTTAATCTTCCTGTAGAGTCAGCGCATGACAACACGAGAAAAGTAAAGAACTGACCGTATCACCGTTTTTCAGGCCCTGGACCTTAGTGAGGTCGAAAACAATGTTTGTATCTCCAGCTTCAAGCTCAGGGCTCAGAGGGTAGGCAGCCCCAGCGCCTTGAATAACATAAACTCTTGCGTCAAACGCTGCCTTGTTGGAGATTGTAATCTGGCGAACATGTGGAGGTGGCGGTCCGGGGATGATGGTTTCGAGACTCTGGAAAGTAACGGTAGGTGCATTTATGGTACCTGCAATGGCGTAGATAGCTTGATTCTCAGACTTCTTGGTGTATGTGAGCAGCGTGTCATTGTCACTCGCCCCGTGACTAGAGACAACTTTGGCTTGAATCTTCCTGTAGGGTCAGCATATGACGACGTGAGAAAAGTGAAGATCTGACCGTATCGCCGTTGCTCAGGCCCGGGACCTTATTGAGGTCAAAAACAATGTTTATATCTCTAGCTTTGAGCTGAGGGTGCAACGGGTAGACAGTCTGGTTGCCTGTAACAATATAAATGTTCGCGTCAAACGTTGTCTCGTTGGAGACTATAATCTGGCGAAGCTGTGGGTACTGTCAACAAATGCCTGATCAAAGAGGACAAGAACATCGGAACGTACATCTCCGATGGACATGTTGAGAGTGATTGAATATATGAGTTGTATAAAAAGTCTTTGGAGGGTTGGGGAGATGTAGACAGCAGCACAAGCATTTTATACAATGGAGTACCAGGAACTGTTTGGACAGCCAAACAGAAGTCGGTATGAACATCAGTCCGACCTGTCAATGAAGCCAATGACAAACACTGAAACATTTTGACAGCTAGGTAATTAAATCGGCGCTATAAACATGATAATACCAGATGTCAAGACCTGACAAGGAAGAACATACTAGAACTCAGAGTATGCCACCCAGCGTGAGACAGCATGATTCTAGAACCTTGGCCCAAACATGTCCGACTCATGTAATTCAGCAGGGGCAGGTAACCGTGGCAAGCTCTCAACAAATAATAATATTAGGAAGTGAACATCAGTCACAGTGCACAAGTCAATTTTATCATGGGAAATCATGGAAAATGTTTATTTCAACTGGGAAACAGAAATCATGAACTCCCAAACTGATGAATTGACAAACAAAAAATTAATATTTTTTTAGAAAGCTCCAATTGGTTCATATACCATTTCAGAGTCTGCAAACAATCATTGTTTGAATTTTCAACAATTTCTATCCAGCGGAAATGATCCCAAGAGGCGAGTCGGACGGTAACCGGAGAGTCACGTGAAGATGCTCGTGGCGCCTCCTAAGACCTCCTCGAGGTGCTTGCATCCAATATTCTCAATGATTTGTAGTATGATATTCTATCAAATTCTCATTGTTCAATCTAGGTCTCCTGCTTGTCCACAGTACTAAGCACAAACCGGAACATGGAAGAGATTTACGGAGCTCCGGATACTTTAATTTCCCATAAAAATCGATTATGCATATCTCCACCTTCTCAAAGATACTAATAGTCATTGCTAGCTGAAGGACAAACTCTTGCGCAGGGCCCGAAATCCGAAGACTTGGTTAGACCGCAAGACGGCGGTGACTGGACAGCCAACGAGATATCAACGTGCTCAAACTCCTGCTTCTCTGATCCGACAATTAATCTCCGAGACCCCGATGCGATCAGGATCAGCGGTCAATGCGGTTCACAGCTTATGTAAGCGATGTCACATCAAGGGCGCATCGGAACATCTCTGAAGTTGATGACCCATTAGCTGAAGAACTTCTCGAGGGAGGCCCCAAAACAGCAAAAGCTGAACTTGACGAGGTCGCTAGCTTGCAGCTACTTAAGGAAATCCATATTTCACCCGACTTATCGACAGAACAACGTAAACAAGTAGAGGCGGTAGTCCTTCGCAATAGCACCGCTTTCATTGCTCAGCTCCCATACAGATGGCCATCATAAAATACAGGTCATCAGTTCTCAATTCTAGATTTGCATACTGATTCGGCAGAGAACAGTGCTCAAAGCCAGGTATATTCCTCATTAAGCTGTCTCCCTTAGACCTCACTGAAAGAATTTCACAACAGTGTTGCTGGCGCTATGAGAAAATAGATGACAGCAGAATGATCTGACTGCTGATCCCAGCACCAGGGAAAGAAACAAGAGACAATGGAAGAATTGGGATTGTCTGGAAGGTGGGGCACTATGCCCTTTCTCCCCATTGAAGCTTGATGTCTCTTTCCAGATTCAACAGCAGTATTCCTCTTGAGCACTTCACTCGGCGAATAACGACAATTCTACATGCAGTAGCCAGCCTGATAGTAGATTTTAACCATTCATTATCGCACATGCGGTTCAGACTGCAGCATTGATCGCCTCTTCCTTTTCACCGCCATTATGTTCCTTGTAGTCACCTTCTGCTGGCTGTTTCTTTGCAGCCTTTTCCTGTGGATGAAACAGGAAAGATGTGGTCTTGGTGATGTTTGTTGGTTTACTGACTCAGGATTTTAAAAAATGAGTAGAACACTTGGTTCTTTCATTACATCTCAAGTATAATGAAGTATTCAATAATGATAATGTTATAAGATTCATGTCATTCTATCAAGACTGAAAAGAATAGGGGGACTCATATCTGCCACTGGAATGGTTGGCTTCTATCCCACTAATGATTTACCCAAAAGAATGATGTAGAAAAGAAAGGAATTGTGTCAGCTGAGTTACAGTAAATAATTCTATTGAGAAAACACGATTGAGATGGATGGAATGGGAGATCAAGGGTTATCTGTGTGCAGGTGAACCAAGGAAGTACAATCCTTCAGGCACCCTTTCACACATAATCCACTTGCACATCCTCTTTGCAATTGATTGTTGCACACTAGGTTATTGTAGTCCCTAACGGCTGGTTTCATGCTGGTCGTCGTTGTTGATTGACAGCCATGAGAACTTTCAAGTGATGACAGGCAGGGTCGCTTCCGGTGACCACACCATTGCTCCCACTGGCTTCGGAGTGTTTGTAGAGACTCTGGGGATGGTACCAAAGGATATCCATCCCATACCTTGCTGGAAGTTTCTCATTCCAGATTTCACATGTCAAAATATGCAAAAAGCACACAAGTAAATGGACATTTTACTGGTGCAGGGTGGAGCAGATTAGGCTGAATCTGGATATATTTAGGGAGGTAGCTATTCTGGGGCCGGACACATCATCTATTCCCAGGGGTGGAGTAGATGAGTCTAGATTTGCTAGAAATGGGGCACATGTCAAGAGGTCACCTGCTCCAACCCTAGAATAAACATAAAATTACTAAATCAGGCCTGGGATCTATTCCAACCCTTGGAGCACATGATCTTTTCCCACCGCTTCCCAGTCTGCTCCCACATCTGATTAGACTTTGCAAAGGAACCCCTGCGAGGATATTGCAGTGAAACATATAGGGTTTTGAGATACAATCACCATGTTTCAGGCTAAAATATTCGCAGGGTGGAGCAGATTGGGGTGAATCTAAATATATTTAGAGAGGTATCTATTCCGGGGCTGGACACCTCATCTATTCTCAGGGTTGGAGTAGATGAGTCCAGGCAAATTTTTGACCGATCCGAGGTAGGAGCCGGTGTCCAGGCAAATTTTTCGGAAAAGCCATTTTTTGGATACAACCTAGACCTGGGTATTCAGGGGTTCTGTACCAAGAACTTGACAATGAGTCAGATGTGCATTATTTGTTAATGCATATCCGCATTAATGCATAGGCTTTTGGAGGGTCCGGACTGTATGTGTTATGATATAAGGCACTGTAGATGTCGCTTGAAAGTTGTGGGCAATATTCTTGCTGACAGCCTAGCTTTTCACGCGATCTGCGGTTCCGCTTGTCAGACATGAGAAGTTGTGCTTTCAAGAATTACGTGTTTTACGTGTTTTTACGTGTTTTTGTGTGTATGTCGTGTTTGCGTGTGTGTGCAAGCAGAAAACAGATTTGTCATCTTGCTGATGGCCATTGACAGGTCGAACTCATGTTCATAGCGAGCCTTCTCTATGGCTGTCTAACTTTGGACCTGGGGACTCTGACAAGAGCCGTTTTTTTCCATTGACTTCATTCACATTTCCAACACTCCAGGGATCTGAAATAGGACTCTCGACAATGTGCCAAACAGGGTGATCCGGACATTCAGGCCAAAAAGGCAAATTTTCAGTTTTGACAGCCCAAATGCGTGATTTGGTCCGGACAAATTTGAATTTTCGCTGGAGGCTTGAGCCAAATCCGGACAACATCATCAAAAAGACCAATTTTGGCATCTGGTAGAGCATCGGACGATTGGACGTTATTCACGAGTCACACCGAATAAACTTACGGGAAAAATCATAAGTTTTGTATATTTGCGAGTGCAAGTCTGGACCAAGTCCAAACTTGCACGAGGACGAGCTTGGATTTTTGAAAAAAGGAAAAACCTAAAATACTTACCAGATTACTCATCCGAATACCCGTTAAATACTTGTACAATTAGTAACAAAAAGGTTACCCAAGTTAGCACTGAACCAAGTTTGATTGCTACTTCAAAAAATACGAAGACTAGTTAGAATCTTCCTCCTGACTCGCTGGAGGTGTTATTGAGTCAGCAGCTCAACCTTTCCCTTTCCCACCATTGTTGGGATGCTTGTGCTTGTCATTGAAGAACTTGGTGCAAGCTGTCTTGTTGACCAGTCCAGAAATAGTTGACCAGGAGGAATCCACTTGTGACTACTTGCAAATATTTGTACAACTACTTATGGTTATTCATAAGTCTGTAACACTTACAAATGTACTCGCTACTCATGGGTTTCAAACTTATGAGTATGAATATTCCAATGTACAATTATCCCATGAGTACAAATATGACTTCTAGAACCTTGAAACTCATGAGTCACGAGTGCAAATGACTCGCAAGTGCCAATCACCCAATGCTCTAGCATCTGGACAAGGTTCAGGAAGATTTTCCAAACTGGATCAGGCCTCTGATGAGCTGTAGCCTATTGTCCAGGGTCCTTCTGGAATTCAGGTATTCTTTCACATGTAAGTCCATTTGCACATCTTCCTTCATCATGAATTCCATGACTGATTGATTGGTTACAGTTGACTTTCTCATATGGAATGTAGTTGGTTAGGGTTAGGGTTAGGGTTCTATGTGACAGCTTCAAATAAGATGTAAACCAAAGTGAACTTGAACTTTCTAGAGCTTTTAGGTGTTGAATATTCTCAAAATGTCATACACATCTTTGAAGTCAAAGTGGATAAAAATCAGTCATTCTATTCAAGAAATGATATGGAGAATGAAAATACCTGCATCTGATATGGAATAAATGGCTGGCAGAGCCCTCAAAAAGTGTATTCCATATTCCATACCAGAAAAATCAAGCTGGGACAAGCTTGGTTCTTGGAAAAAGTGATTCCATATGAGCAAGTTGACTGTACTTGGACCTGCTGATGTAATAGTCAGTAGTCAGTATAATTTATCCCTGCCTGAAATCTCTAAGAGATTGGTACAGAGGAAGGCGCTGAGCTTGAATAGCCGGCCATCAAATGAGTGGGACTTTGGACAATTTGTATTTTGCAAGAAAGGATGTGACCAGAGATTCCCAGGAGAATCAGGAGGTATCAATTAAGGTATTATACAAACTATTCCGGTGTATTTTCGGTGCCAAGACCCGGCAGCCTCTTATTCCACGCTTTCGATGTGTTTTGTCATACTGGGTTACAGAGGAGCGTTCTGTCACACTGATGGCATTGGGGCTTGTATTCACCAGGTCAGAGCTGCTTTCATCAGGGACACACCTGGACCTTGTGTCTATCACTAAATACATCTCTTGGGTTTACTGACCCTACAATCTACAGTCAGCGAAAATCCCTTCCAATCTGGCTTACGATGATGGCACGTCCAGGACCTGAACAATGGTGGTATGGTCAGTTCTTCACGTTTCTCATGTCGTCATATGCTGACTCTACAGTACAGGAAGGTTAAAGCCAGAGTTGTCTCTGGTCACAGGGGAAAGCACACCCTACTCATATACACCAAGAACTGTAGGAATGAAGCTATCTACGCCATCTCAGGCAGTGTAGATGCACCTACCGTCGCTTTCCAGAGTCTCAAAACCATCATCCACAACAATTTACCGCCATCTCCAGATGTTCGCCAGATTACAATCTCAAATGAGGCAGCATTTGATGTGAGCATCTATGTTGCTCCAGACCCCAAGGCTGTCTTCCCTGTGAGCCTCAGCTCGAAGCTTGGCATACGAATGTTGTTTTTGACCTCATAAGGTGGTCCTGAAAACAGTGATACAGTCAGTTCTTTACTTTTCTCTTGTCATCATATGCTGACTCTAGTGGAAGTTTAAAGTCGGAGCTCTGGTCACAGGGGTGAGCACACTGACAATACACAGCTCATATACACCAAGAGGTCCAAGAATGAGGCTATCTACGCCATCGCAGGCAGCCCAAAGGCACCTACCATCGCATTCAAGCGGGCCACCATCATCCGCTACGGTTCACCGCCAGCTAGTCCAACCGATACACAGTATACGGATTTTGACCAAGTCTGACTAGGTCGGAAAGTCTAGGTATGTAGTAAAATGTGAAAGGTAGAGTGGCGCCAAAATTTTGTCACATCACTATTTTGACTGTTTCTCCCTGAAATATGGATGGAATTGCTTCAAACAAGTCGTCAACATGAAATATGAGAGATCTTCATCTCAATTATGATGTTGAAAAAATTCCATATATGATAATTCTGACTAAATCCCTCAAAGCCATGGGCTACTTCCAGAATCTCTGTGTTCTGGGTAAAATCACCGACACCCACCTCTCCAGAACATCCTGCGACTGAACAAACCTCTATCAGATAATTTACAGCCACTACATGGTAGATTATTTTTGCATCCTATGTGCTAGTGTCTGCAGGGGCCATGGATGGCTAGGACCAGTGTTTTGGTACATGTGATGCGCCAAACATAAAACATACTATTTATGGGCCCTGGAATCTTAGAAACATGAGTACCATTTGTGAGAGGTCTGTGACATTCATTTTAATTTGGATATAAGGTCTGAATCAGTCTTTAGAGTACCCAATGTCCCCTTGTCATTGTGCCAACCAACTTAGTAATTGCCAAGTTGACATTATTTGTAGAGTCATGAGAAGGAAAAATCAATAAACTCAGTCATCGGAGAGTCAATTACAACCATTAAGGACCTTGATAATTGAGCTGATTGACCTTGGATAGCTTCCTTTTTGGGATTCTTTCTTTTGTGACACCAGCCAAAAATACCCAGTGAAATGATCGGAAAGCCATTTGCAGCATGTGTCAAAAGGTGAGACCTGTTGATTCTTGGGCATTACCCCCTCATTTCTCTGCTGTGATCACCTGACACATAGAAATAAGAAAGCTCTTATGATTATGAGTCCCACTTGTGGGCTCGTTGGTTGGGAGTAAGTGATTTTGTGAGTACAGCCATCAAAGTACCCAACAGGGATATACACATGACCTATTTCCCATCCAGCATCGGTTATTTCAGGATTGACTTCAACTGGCTTTGTCTTGCATTGATGAGTTGTTCTTCCTGGTCTTGCCATCAAATTACTTGACCAGTTCACTGCAATTTACCAGTAATCTAATGGATTGGGTTCTTTTCAGTGCAGGATTGTACAGCACTGTTGGAGAACTAGTCCTACTAGTATTTTTTGGTGTGTCTTGGATTGTCCTGAATTATGAATCCAATTTATTGGCTCGTTTGTTAGGATGGAGCGATTTTTGGTACAGGGCCATCAGACCAAGGGGATAGTCATGTGATGACTTTCTCACCTATGGCAATGGCCGCGGGGAGCCACGAGGATCAATTCATGTGTGTATGCCTTTTGGCAAGCTCCATAGGAGCAAGACAAAAGGCCTGGGTGCTCTATTAACCAAATGAGGACTCAGAATGTGTCGCGGGGGACCTGGGCCTCTATCCCACTGGTCATCAACTTGTGTCACCCTTTTTCTGATGTGTCTGATGTGTTACTCCAAGTTTGCATTGTAAGTTTCAATGACTCCTTGTCTCAATCAGAACCTTAGTAGTAGCAAATGGAATATTGTTAAATCCTCAGGCTCAATATTCTGCTCTTTGTTGTCTCTCAGATGAGAAGTGCGGACTCATGGATGCCGCGGTACGATGGCCTCTATCTATACTGGTCAGCATTGTCCTGGCCGACATGCATCATATCAGAATTGTCTGATGTTCTCAGCAAATCCAAGTTTGGGTTGTGTGCTCCGTTGCACCTACTGTTGATTATAGCTAGATTCTAGTTTCTAGGATTTAGAAAAAGATGTTACTGAAATGCAGTTCATCCTGGTTCCTTCAGCACCTGAAGTTCACCCTCCACCAGACTCTTCATTGCTTTGGAAACTTTCATTTCACCCACTATAGTTGAGATGTCTTCAAATTAGCGGCTGGAGAAATCAATAAAACGAATACCCAACGGTTCCTATGATTAGAGGAAATGAACAACTCAAGGAAGTGAAGGAACCAAGTGACAAAGCCTATACAAAGGAGGTCTTAGAAGATACGATTTTAATGAGCCTGAATTGCAACTTTGGATGACAGAAATGCGATCGGTTCGGTTCTATACTACAGTGAGAGTGCTGCAATACACTACAAGTCACGATAAGATCAAATTGAGGGAAGATAGAAAGCTACACCTTTGGGAGTGAACCTTGGGGTCTCGTGTCTACCGCCATTGGACGGCCTCTACCCAGTGGTGTGATATTCGGTCCTTGAATTTATCATGAGAATTCTAGTACAAGATGTGACTGGTGTTTTGTCTCAAGGTACACAGCATTAAGTGTGAATATCATTGTCAATATAGTCAAGACTGAAGCAATATGGACATAACCCAAATTTCTGACTTGAGATTCCCAGCTTCGAAGGATTGTTCCAACACACCTGAACCTAGCAAGGTAACAATTCAGACTATGAAAGGGTGTTTCATGGTGTCTATCTGACTACTGATTGATGTTGTAGTCGTGTTCCGGCCTCAGCCAAAACAAAAGAATCTCCTCTTTTACCCGCTTCAGTTTCCTTGTGCCACTGATCCCAACCTTCCAAGAACGCCGATGCCGACCCCAGCTACCTATGGCCCGACAGGAACACCGCCAACCCCCCAGGCCCGAAGCATTGCAGCAAGGGACCGTAAATATCATGATGAGTCAAGAGAGCAGCACAGAGTGTCAGGATAATGAACGGAGAAATCGCTATCAGCCGAGTAATCACAAGACACTCAATGATGACTCTGATGGGTCGAGGCAATGCCATATACCGCCATTGGATGACTTGACCAACCGCATGTACACCAGGACTAATTCTGCCTATGGTCTGAGAATGAACCGCATGCCTCAATTGCTTGAGCTGTGGAGAGGTTGTTTTTGTGACAGTACTAGTCGAGTGATGTTGAATGGCACTGAAATCTCTCAACGAGGAAGATGCGATGGCGTCAAGAAGTACTTAATCCGGTTATCGACCCTCTATGACTACCGATAGATTCCTCCCCTCACCAAAAATTTCTCTTGTAGAGAGGCTGGTCACGAGCCTAGCCAATAAGCAGGTCAGCAAGAGAAGGGCGCTGAACAGCTACTGGATGGCCACCGTCGAACACGAGGCTGAGGTCAGGTGGACCGATGCCAGGGCCTTCAGACTAAAATAAACGCTTTAGCGCTTAGATAGAGTGAACAACCAGCAAAAGACGCCCTGCTCTCAAGGAAGCCAGGAATGAGAGGTACTTACATGATTAAGGCGATGAACTTCAGATGTTTGACCAATGAATTGGAGTTGACATATAATTGTGGTGTTCAAGGAAATACTCAACCTTGTCTGAGGGAAATTGAGATCAGGTACTCATACAGTTATAGAAACATCAAATTATCAGAATGCATCTAGTCCCTCAGAGCAAGCATCCCGGTGAAGAGAAGAACGGTGAAGATAATATTGCGGGAGGTCAAAAGGGTACGGTACGACACACGTAACTACGGCTTTATGTACGAGAAACCGTGTGAATAAGTACCGCGGATCCTGTGATAAGATGCCCGAAGAAACACGAGGCTTGAGCTCGCTCCGAAACAAGGCAGGAATAAATATTCCTCCTGACACAAATGTACCTTATTGTCACGTCCTCTTCACATGATACGGGTCCTTGTCATCGTCGTCACTTCCTTCCATCGCCGGAATTCTTGCCATCTGCATCTCGATGCTTCCCATAAATCTTCCAGCCAATTCCAACACCAGCAAGGACCCCACCTATGAGAGGAAGAACTGGTGATCCAATGACCGCAGTAGCACCCAAAGACTGTAATATTGAGAACAATCCAGTTGTTGCACCCCCGTAAAAGGCAGACTGAATCGCTGCAGCGAGAGATCCTGATGGACGATGAGCTAACAACAACCTGGGACAGGAAATTACCCACCAGCAGCGACGCCCAAAAGCGTAAACCCAACAGCATTCAATGCAAGGATTGCGAGAGTCGGTAGAAGCAATGCTGATCCTGCCACAATCATGCCAGTGGAGATCAGTGCAGTAATGTTCCTTTTGACAAGTTCAATCGCGCTTCTAGGATATTCCGCTAGAATGACTCCTCCAGCTGGCTCTGTGATTTCCGTGATTCCGGCTGTGTCGTCGGAGACTATAATCTGGGGAACTTGTGGAGGTGGCGGTGAATCATAGTAGGTGATGGTGTCGAGACGCTGGAAGGTGAGGGTAGGTGCATTTGCAGTGCCTGCAATGGCGTAGATAGCCTGATTCTTAGAGTTCTTGGTGTATGTGAACAGCGTGTCATCAGTGCACTTTGACCTTGAGACAACTCTAATTTGAATCTTCCCGTAGAGTCAGCATATCGACGTGAGAAAAGTAAAGAACTGACTGTATCACCGTTCTGCAAGCCCTGGACCTTAGTGAGGTCAAGACCAATATTTGTATTTCCAGCTTGGAGGACTTGAATCTTCCCGTAGAGTCAGCATATTGACGTGAAAAAAGTACAGAACTCACTGTATCACCGTTCTGCAGGCCCTGGACCTTAGTGAGGTCAAAAACAATATTTGTATTTCCAGCTTGGAGTTGAGGGCTCAAAGAGTAGGCAAGTCCGGTGCCTGTAACAATATAAATGCTCACGTCAAACGCGGTGTCGTTGGAGACTGTAATCTGGCGAACCTGTGGATATCATCAACAAATGTCTCATTAAAGAGGGACAAGAACATAGGAACATACATTTCTGATGGACATGTTGACAGTGATTGAGGATGTGAGTCGTTTGAAAGTCTTCAGAAGGTTGGGAGATGTAGACAGCAGCACAAACATTTTTATACAATGGAGTACCAGGAACTGTTTGGACAGCCAAACAGAAGTCGGTATGAGCATCAGTCCGACCTGTCAATGAAGCTAACGGAACAAAGACTTGGACATTTTGACAGCTAGCTAACCAAATCGGCACTATAAACATGATAATACCAGATGTCAAGACTGACAAGGAAGAACATACCAGAACTCGGAGTGTGCCACCCAGTGTGAGATAGCATTCTTCCAGAGCCTTGGAGCCTGTTCCTCAACAATCTAGGGGATCAGGCCAACAATTGCCCCAAACATGTCCGACTCGTGTGATTCGGCAGGGACAGGTGACCGTGGCAAGCTCTTAACAAATATTACAAAGCGAACATCAACCACGGTGCACAAATCAATTTGATCATGGGAAATCATGGAAAATGTTCATTTCTGAGGACCTGCGCAGATCTAGTTCATCCTATGGAGAACCGAGGGCAACCAAAGCAGAATTCATGAGCTGCCGAACTGATGAATGAACTGAGGAACAAAAAATTCATATTTTTTTTAAAACACTCCAATTGATTCACATACCATTTCAGAGTCTGCAAATAATTATTGCATGAATCTTCAACAATCTCTATCCAGCGGAAATGATCCCAAGACGTTAGTCAGACGGTGACCGGAGAGCCACGTGAAGATGCTCGTCGCCGCCTTAGACCTCTTCAAGATGCTTGTATCCAATATTCTCAATATTTATACTCTGATATTCTATCGAATCCTCATTGTTCAATCTAGATCTCACTTTCCTAGGGTACCAAGGGGTACCAAGGACAAGCCAGAGATAGTTTACGCTGGACCCTATGATGCGGAAGAACTTCTGTTTAGTTTTTATGGAAAGCCAGAGGATCCTGCTCTCACTAAACAGCTTCCCGAGTATGTGAGAACTCAGGGATTATAGCAAGTCGGTGAGCAGCATCACCAATTCAGAGAATATCACTCATATAGATACAACCAGAATATCCTGGGTGTAGTATTACCATCAGGACTGAATACCCAATTATGATCTCCTGAATGAGATCATGTCGAGTTCCTGGAAGACACCCTTTTTCTGGTTATAAGATGCTCCTTTTACATAAGGCATATCATCCAGGACATTCTCAGTGCCTATGATGTATCAAGAACTTGCATGTATAATGAAGAATTCAGTCTTACCAAGAGTTTCAAGCTGAGCTGACATATGCAGCACAGTGATACCACTTATGAGATTGGTATTGTCCATGAAATCCCTCCTCAACTTGGCAAAGGTTGCAAAATAGAGCTGAAATTGATTGCTTATGTCAGAAATTACACTCCTGACAGCCTGAATCACTGTTGATCATGAAGGTTAACCTTATTCTGAAAACAGGAGCAGAACATTCAGACACACCAAAGTTCTTTGATTGCTTCAAGTATTCCCGGATAACTGTGACACATTCCAGAGTCTGCTGAAGCATGAGGCAGAGGGTTCTCCTGTGTGACTCAATGACCTTGAGTGGCTGTGGATCTTCAACAAACTTGAAGATATCTTGTATGGTTTTCAACAGATCATAGAGATTTTTGTCATCTTTCGCATGTTGTGTGAAAATCTTACAGCAAGGGTCATGAGAATGACTCTACAAGTATTTGGGCATGCTCACCTTGACAGAGCCCTCACGATTTAACCCACAGGTCACCTTCACTTGTGACCTGCAGGTTTTGTCTTCTCTGAAGTCCAACCTGCATCTGTAAGCAACTCGTGAGAAACAGGTACCTGTATCTGCAGGTTGAGAAACCTATAGGTTTCCCACAGGTGCCCTTGCAGATACCTGTAAGAATCATGATGATACTTGCTGATGATTGAATATACAACATGGTCCAGTGTCACTCAGCACTAGAAATTCTCAACTCTCAGCATACTTCCTTGGGAATCAAGTTAGATGAATGAAACCTACAGGTTTTTGTTTCCTCTGAAGCTCAACCTGCATCTGTGAGCAACCTGTGGGAAACAGATACCTGTATCTGCGGGTTGAGAAGCCTGCAGGTTTCCCATGGGTGAACCTGCAGATACCTACAGCTGTCATTAAATCGTGTGGAGCTCTGCACCTTGATGGTGCTTGACATCACCCTGACCACAGCTTTCACAGTAAGATGTATCTACAGCCCACAAATCATCAAAATTGAATCCATGTCCAAGCTGTCATCCAAACCTCTGCAAAGCGACCAGAAATGTTGGCAATTTTCTCTACTTTCTCCAGAATGCTGATCAAATGGGCTGGAGTAGAGATTGAATTCAGTTCATTCTTTACCATCTCCAGCGCTTGTTGAGTATTGGAGGTGGGAACCAGATCATCAGCTGATGATGAGGAAGTGGTCATGGTACTCGGGCGTGATGGAACAGCGGCTGTGGCTGTGGTCCCTGCTGGCTGCAGACTGGATACAGCAGATACGGCAACAGAACCTTTGCCCTGAGCCACTGGTTGGAGATTTTGAGTTGAATTTGGACTGACAATGCCTGTTGAGATAGGCACTGAGGAATGGTTCGTGGATGAGGCCAGGCTCCCAGCGCCAGTAATGGATGATGAGGATTGAGAGAAGAGCTGGACCATTTGTGGGTCCAACGGTGCTTGTTGCAACAATACCAATGGTAGCGCCAGAGCTAGGCTTTAGCTTTCCTTGAATACTCTTGAAAAAGGACAGTTTCTTTGGTTTGGGCGGCATGGTTGTGGTGGAAAGATACAAAGTACTGTGAGGATGAATATGCCATGAACAGGGTTCCATTGATCATTTCCGCAGCTACAATTCGGCGCCCATCAAGGCAGTGGCGTGGTGACAGATTGTGACCTGATATTTACATATGGTAGCTAGAGCCTAAGCTCGTTGATTTCCTGAGGACTCTCAAGGATGACAAACCATTGAAGGAGAGATGAAAAATCTGCACAATGTGCAACTAGACTGGATTACAAGTCTCACTTGTGGGCTCATCTGTTGGGAGGCAATAAAATTCAGGGAACAGCAATCAAAGTCCCCAAAGGAGATATTCACATATGCTTAGCACTGCCTCACCTGGTGACATGGCCCATCACCTCTGGTTCACTATTGCCCTCGATGTTATTCCAGTGATTCTATGGGCAGAACAATAAAATAATACTTGCTCAATGTCTATCCAGGCCAAATCCAGGCCCTATGAGCCGAAAAATTAACTTGGCCAACGTCATTGATGAAAAATTGATACAGCGAAATACAGCGAGCAGTGTCGAGGTCCGAACTTGAGCAGAAAATGATGTTCAGAACTTCAAGGAGGTCAGAGGCAGTAATCAAAGTCTCACTGAGTATTACTCAGTTGACAGACTGCATGTTAGACTGTTGCTAGCTCTGGTTTTAGGGTATGATGACATTGGTTTTCCTGTCCTTGCTATGGTTTGCATGACCGTTCATTGGAGGAATGATACTTCTTTGCTGAATTCAGCCAACCCATTCCTTCAGTTACTCTCCTTGTAAGTATCACATTGAAACTGAAAACAAAATATTAGGGGAGTTGTATCTGCCACCGGAATGGTTGGCCTCTATCCCACTGGTGAGAAGTCAGATTAAGAACCAATTCACCTGTCTGGACTCAGCAGCTGCACATCTCATGCCCTTTGAAACTTTCCCTGTTATTCAGGAGGACTGGACAGTGTTACACCATGACAGGCCAGATTTCTATTGTAAAATACTAGTACCACAGTCCTGTTCATTTGAGCTGCTTGCGTGTTCATGAATGACATTGCTGTTTTTCTGTGCTGTGTTGTTATATCTCTCCTTATAATTTAATGTACTGTGTCGAGTCTTGAATGGAGTGGCATCATGATTCAGGGTACTGAGTATGATGATTGTATGGGATTGAGTATGAGGAGTCCCTAAAACCAATGAGACCTGTCCTAATCCAATCCCACATACACCGGTATTGAACAAACAGACTTGATCCCAATTCAGTGTCAATATCACAAGAGCACATTTGTTTGAGCCGTATGTGTGCATCTCTTAACTTGTCATGCAGTTCACATATTTTTTGTGCTGGATCTTTACATTTAACTCCATGCTAGGCTTTCTTCTCCCTTCTTTGATGAAATATGAAATACAGATCTTTTCAGCCTCTAGACCAGCTCTTTGCCCAAACCTCTTTCCTCCCTATTGCAATCCGATCCAGTCTCCTGCCTGCTGGAAAGCCAATGGTTGCTTCAGACTCAAATCCCACATGATAATAATTGCACTTTGATTTACTTAGCCTGAAATTCTACCTGTGCTACACAGAGGTTCTGGCTGTCCAACCCCTCAGCTATTTGCCATCAACAAGCAAGTACAGTAATCCCATCATAGATCTGAAGTCAAGAAGAGAACCCATATTGGAAATCAGGAGAATATCACGAGAGCATGTTCATTCAAGCTACTTGTGTGTGTCGGGTCGAAAGGGTGCCTTTTTTGGGCAGTGCTCTGCTGCATCAGCTTTTGTGCTGCAATAGGTGTGCTTTGAATTTCATGCTAGGACCTGCTCTTGACTCTGATGAGATATGTATTATGAAGCAAAGGTGTGTCTTGACCATGAACCTTAGAACTAGCCCTTTCCGCCCTACTTCTTGAAAACACTCGCTCCCCCTCCAGTGCAATCTAATCATGTGTCTTGATATACCTATTGTTTTGCGTACACTGAGAACCCTAATTTGAATCTGCCATTACTTACCTTGTATGCTGTGTGGAAATATCGCCCTTACTCTATCTTGAAATTCTGTCCTTCATGCTGTGTCAAAATACTGCCCCTTTCTATCTTGAAATTCGGCCCGTTACTCTGTGTCGAACACTGACCCTCTGTTCTATCTCTCTCTCGCCACTATCCCTTCTCATCCGACCATTATTCATATTTATCTCACGTTGATTTACCGCCTCCCCCGCCACCTAATTTACCGCCTTCCGCCGCTCAATTTACCAATGCCATCTCCCGCCGCCTAATTTACTACCTCCCCCGACTAATTCGCTGCCGCTCACCACTAATTCACCGTCTCTCAACTCTTGAACTCGTCCCTTGGAACCGTTGCTCAGCCTCAAACTCGAACACGCGGGAAGCGACGCGCCTGCCCACGTGCTGCGAAAACTCCCCGTGCCACGATTTTGAATGACCCTGAGAATTTCGCGGGATTCGGCCCCTCGGGATGCAGGTGGAAAGAGGACCTTTTCCTGACTTCGACGCCTATTCCGGCTAATTCTGCTAGCGCTGTGCTTGACAATCCGACGCTCCTGCTTGAAAAGGGAATCTGGTTTCGCTAAGGAGGCGGCTGCTGTAAAAGAGAGAAGAGAAAACAGAGGACGCAAACGAGCAAAGATATTATGTCCACCGGCACCTTGGAGAAAGCAAAGAGGAGCGATAGAAATCACTGATCAGTGATTCGGAAGCAAGGAGACAGGATACGGTACGTGGAATCCGTTACATGACGATTTTTCGTTTCTGACGGTTTTTCTGTTCTTCTTGTTTCCTGTTACCCCCTGCAGTATTGGCCCTTGACGAAATCCTTCGTTAATCATTGTCTCCTCTGGTTAAACCTTGCTCGTTCCGACACTGGTCGTCTGGTCGACCAATCCGTGTGGTGCACCCGTCGACCAAATCCATGGTGCTCGACCTTTCGCCTTGCATGGTCCTCCGCTCCGAATCTATGCTTGCATAGTCTCCCGCTAATCGTCATTGCGACATGACCTTGCATTTCGCCATCCCAATGTTGGTTGTCCCAATCCTCGTTATCTGCATCGTCCGTTTTTCGCCGTCGAATCCGTATTCCTCGGAATCCCTTGCTTGACCTAACCTTGCCCGTCATCTCACCATGACCTCGCCCTATCACCCTAAATCCATTACAGGACGAACATTGACCATCCAATATCCATCCTTCGTTGTCGCTTCCTGCTTGCATCGTCGTCGCTTCCTGATTTCATTGTCTTCGCCAATAACCTTGTTCTCGCCAATCCATGGCATAATCTTCATTATTACACCATCGCCTCGCCTTTCGGCCCTTGCACGAATCACCATCATCCCATTTCACGATGTCCTTTGCCTAGTTCACGATGTCCTTCGCCCATTTCACCATGATCTCGGCCAAATCCTGTACACGAATCCCGTTTCGTGCCGAACTCGCTACTTCACTATCGCCTTGTCAATTCGCTATGGTCTTGTCGTCAAATTCCACTGTCGCTTTACACGATTCCCGCTATTCCGACCTTGCTCGCTCCTCCTGCGTCGACCGACCTCCAGCTCGTCCACGAAGATCCCGTCGTCGCAGCTCAAACAGACGAAGCAGAGGAGGTGATAGCAGAGAAGAGGAAAAGAAGAGTACAGAGTAGAGAAGGAGATTTGAAAGGGCAGAAAAGCAGAAACCTAATTACAAGGTAATGTCGATATATTGTTTCACGGGAAAGATTTGCTGACCAGGCTGGTTTATCTTTTCTCTTTCTCATCTCTTGCTCTGGTCTCGATAATGATGCGACCGAACATTATCTCGTCATCTCGACTCTTGCACCAATCCCCTCGACGCTACCATTAATTCCCTTTTTCGCTGGTATTTGCCGTTGTTTACGTGGATCTTGCTCTCGCCGTTGGTCTCCCTTTTGTCGACTGACTCACCATATTCGATGATGTCGGTCTCTTCGCTATCGCGGTTGCTCCACCTTCTTCGCTTTGTGACTCGCCGTATTCGACGGCCTCAATGCTTTCCTGGGACACTGGTCTTGATGTTCCTTGACCTCGACCTCATTCGTCAACTGCGCCTGACGCCTTTGGATTTTGTGATTTGGTTGGATTTTGTGATCGACTGGAGTAGATTGGATAGACGAGACGAAGCTCAAGGAGAGAAGAACAAGGAACAAGAGGTCAACCTATTGTATTGGTGCATTGACTTTTTTTATGCATTCTTTCATGTTTGCTAACACGGTTTACAGAGACAAGATGGCAGCCTTACCGTCACCCATAACCACCGTCGATATCGTCGCCAGTCCCATCATACTCTATACGCTCAGAGTCGTCTTTGAGGTCGTAGTCGCCGTCAGGGTCTCGCTCGTTGACGATGGACTCGTTTGTCTCGGGCGCTTCGTCCCTCCGTTCAGCATCCCACGACGCCGGCACTTCACTCCATTCAATTCCTCGGCGCCGCGACCCAGGAGGGTTTTGACGAGTCCCAGTGCGTCGTTGGCGTCGCCATCATTCTCGACGTTGTTGAATTCTGGAGGGTATCTGCCGACCTCGGTGCCGGCGGCGGGAATGCCTAATTTGGCGCAGGAGGTGGGCAAGGCGGGCGGGAATACCTAATTCGGAGAGGAGGCGCGATACTTATCGAGGTCGACCGGATCCAGAAGAAGAAGATGAATACTGGGAACGGAGAGCTTTTACTGCGAGTGTTGCGCTGGGATTGATGAGGTGCCGGATGAAGGGTTTAGGAGGGTGTTTTTGAGGATGGGGGCGAGACGAGGGCGGTAGGACGTCCAGCTCTGAGCTTACCCCACCTTCACGCAGATTCTCGCGGATGTGCTGTGTATTAATTGAGGACTGAAGAGATTGGTTTGCAAGGAGTGTGATCTTGGGGAGGGGACGTTGAAGGTTGTGTTAGTATGAGAGGAGACTTCTCTGTAAATGCAAATGGGTATTATATTCATTTGTAGATCACATATATTTACTTTCCAAAACCGAAACTGAGCGATATCCTATTGAGTAAGATTCAAGTCTACATTCCGAAAGTCCAGCGAGTTAGAGAAAGGGATTGGATACCAGATGAGTACAGGACATGGAGAACAAGGTATGTCCAGGAATATGCTGAGATAGCAATGGTCAAGTTGTACCGTCCCCACCGGTTTCAACAGAGCCAGAGATTGTTCATCCAGTCGAACGGGAGTGGTTCACAGCTTAATGCATTGCTGCTGCAACGAATGGAATTCATATGATTTCGTCACGGCAGTATCTCTATTACTAGCCATTATGGGAGAAAGCTGTTGGGATTTCGGGTGCATTCAGGCTTGATAGCGGTACAATTTAGTGTTACAGCAGGCCGCCTCAAAACTCGCGCTGTTCGGTTTCATCAGTTCCAGACCCGCTTATCAACGGCAGAACAACGGGCCGCGGCGACCCGATAAATCGGACCCGTAATCCTGGGCAGTCCAACGTGGGTTTTCGTGTGCTAGGAAGGAGAGATCTTGAAGGTCTCTTTGGTTTGGTGTTACAACCCTCTTCTCGGTGTCAAGCCTCCCCTTCTCAGCTCTCAATCTTTCCTGGACGCCATCTCCTCACGAGTCATTGTAGTCACGCTTTGCTCGGGCGGGCACATCACTCCGATCGCGCCCCGACCCCTCCCTAAAGCACGCCCACAGGCGGAGGGTGTTGACTAGTCCTGGGTTGAGGTCGTTACGTACACCCGTCGGGAATGCCTAATTTGGGTCAGGAGGCGGGATACTTTGATATCGGGACACCGAGAGAAGAGGAGCGTGAAGACAAAAAGAATACTGAACAAAGTGGAGAGTTTTTATCGGGAATGCTGTGCTGGGGTCGCATTTACTCATCTATGCACCATCATCGTGTTCGTCTGCATCTGTTATGGGGTTGATTCACTGATGGCCTGTCTTTTCCCCGCTCCCTCCTTTCACTCTCGTCCTTCGTTCACTGATGATTCGCTCACAGGTCAACCCACTGAACCGAACGCCTACAAGATGATCACCGCGTTTATTGCACGGGCGCCAAGGTTGGAGTTTTTGGTGAGTTTGTGTTATCTTATATCTTAACTCTTCCTTTTTCATGTCGCTTCCTTCCTCATGTTACTTTCTTCCGATTGCACTCGCTGTTCGTGGTCTCGCTCCTTGGGATTTACTGCCTTTTCTTGCCATTGCATCGGTCTATGATTCGTCGCTTCTTGTTGCTCGTTTATTGTGAAGCCAAGTGAGAGACAGCCTCTATGGTCGGGTGCATAAACCTGTTTCCCAAATGAGCTGGAAGCATACTGTCGAAAACAAGTACTGCAGAATAGCGCGACAATAAAAGTTGATCCAAATCAAATGCAAACAGCAGGCTAGAGATTGAGTGACTAGCATAGGATCTCAAGTGATTCTCTGCAACCGCAGTGACGTATTTGACAGTGGGAGTCAAGCATAGAGTTTTGATTGGGGCAACTCGGCAGATCAGTTGTCGCCGATCTATTGTTGATCTGCCGCGGAACAAATCAGGGTCCCGCCAGTCGTTCAGGTCACACATAGACATTTATGGAGTACTTAGAATGAGCACGGCTGTTGATGTCTTACAGACACATGTATTTGTTCCAACATGAGGCACAGTGTTTGGAACTCTTGTTTACTTGTATCTGTTGAACATTTGTTAAATGAGGGGACACACGTCGACTAATGCATGCATATATAAGCCAAGCCAAGCAACACAAACCAAGTATCTCATCTCTCAAGGTTCTGAGACTTTCTCTGTATGTCTCTCTCCACTTCCTTGCACCGCAGCATCAAGCTGACTCTCTGTAGATTCCGTTGTGTGTTGGAGAGGAGATGGGTGAGCAAAGGAGATGTGTGTTCCAGGATTTCCATCCCCACGGTGAGATGCCTCTGTGACTTGAGCAATCGAGTGTTGATGGTTGACAATCAAGATGACAAGAAGTGGGTATATGCCCTATGTGGTTTGAGCAATGATCCTGATGACCAAAAGAACCAAAGCTTACACAAAAAATGTTGGTCTCAGCCCCCCAAATGAGTTGTACATTATCCAAGGCACTATCCGGCGTGCTGTCCACGGAGTTAAGATAGGCATTGATGATCTAGAATCATGAATATTGTGTCTTGAAATGAAGAAATCATGATAACTCACCTGGAATACGATATACACTATGCCGGATTCTGTCAAGAACATCAAGACCTTTCCAGCTGCTGATTTACCTTGTCCGATTGTATCTCTCATAAATTTCCGATGTTGGCTAGAATGAGATTGGGACAATCCAATATGAAAGGAAACCGGAAATTGTACTATGCCTTGATACCAATCAGAATTACAGCTATACCATTTGTGACAATGCTCATGGCAGAACCTGCGATAAGCAAGGCTCCGATTCTCCCATCAATGACATTGGTGGCGCTAACCAATACTTTAGTTTCTATCGCAGACCATGTTACAAAAATGGCTTCAGTTAAAGTAAGACATTGAATGGAGCATTGAATCAAGCCATACTATCTCTTGCTGGGTAGCTGGCCGCCCCCAGGAAGCTGGCCACTGGCCTCTAATACAATAACAACGAGTCCGCCAGTAAAAATTAGTGTCAGAATCTGTAATAGACCATCCGACGCCCCTTTTGACCAAATTTGGACCCGATGTGATCAGTTGACAGCTTGCTGTGATCCGATTACCTGGTGCCACGTGCAGATTCGGCCGAAATCCTTAGTGCCAAAGGCGGTACGGTCATGGGAAATCAATCATCTTTCAATCGATTTTTGGTCCCTTGCCATTATCTTGTCGCTCACTGCTACCAAGAACTGAACCCAACCGTTTTATGCATACTGAAGAAACCAAATTCACCCAGCATGGGGTCGAGACCCTGGGACTGAGATATGGACACGAGCTAGTTCGTATACGTCTATTGCATCGCTGCAAAGCTTATTTTGACATGTTAGGCTCTCTACGCGCTTCACGGTGCTCCTCAAAATGACGTGTTTTTGTCAATTTCCAGGCATGCAGCATCGATAAACCATTGATTCTGCGGGCTGTACATCAAGCTAATATGACATTTCCTTGTTCCAAAATGTCATATTAAGCCCTTGGGACATCATAAGCCCCCGTCGAGTCTCCTAGGAAACTCTGTTCTACTCAGCTCTTTTTCCGCTTCACTGTCATTTTTCATCGCAATCACTGCATCCATTCTCCATGTCGCGCACCAATATTGCTAGTGACGATCCTCATGACCTTTCTGACCTTGTCGACTACAACGACGAAGGTTACACCGATCCAGTCGCTACCGCAGCCGCTGCCGAGGTCGACGATACCGATCTCATGGACCTTCCCGTGGAAGTCCGTATGCAGCTCGTTGTCAAGGCTGTTCGCAACAACAGTAAATCAGTTCACAAAGCTGCCTTGCTTTACCGTGTCCCTCAACGCCCCTTGTGCAACCCCTCCCCCCCCGGTGTCACATTGTGACATCGCACCTTCACGTGCCTTGTTGAACGTCAATGTTCAAGTCCCCCGTGAACCATTACTTAAAATGAAGTAGGCAATGCGGGTCCTCTATTTTCCAATTATTGTCATCTCTAGGTCAAAATAGGTAGATAAGAAAACTCTGTTCCTATCATAAAGACAATCCAATCCCACCAAGTACTAGTATTGCCACAAATATCTAGTATTATGTTATTACCTTCGGAAGTTGAGGTTTCTCGCTCATACGTGCTGCACCAAGCTGAATTCGTTCACCTTCCCTGGTTCTGAAAACTGAATAGATCAGAATAATGTTTTAGAACCACTAACATTCGGTCATCGTTGAACTGAGATTCCGGGATTCGTGGCCGAGATATTCAGGGTGACCGAGATATTTGGTGGCGCTGGAGTATTCCAATTGGAGTTTCAACAGCACAATTGACCTTGGAGAGCAATGTCTTGTAGTGAAGGTGTTTGGTGGGTTCTGAATTATTCACAGTAGTTGATAGGAAATTATGAAGATGAGGGAAAGGTACAAGAATAAACACGTTAAACGAATAATGGACACCCCGGACTCGAGCGTTTCCATTTGGGGACACGTCACGCGACCTTAGCCGTGACCGGGGGGGAGGGGTTGCAGTGCGAAAGCTGTGTCCCTCGTTCTACACTGAGCACTAGACTCAAAGGGGTCAAGAACCTGAAGAATCAGGTGATGATTTACGGTCCGATTCCGACGACGGCTTTGGATCCAGTAATTTCAGGGGCCTTTTCTCTATCTCTCGGCATATTGAGGATTGGACATCATGTATCATCTGTTCAGGGTCAGGTTATGGAGGTTCTCAAGCCTCCAGCGAAAATTCAAATTTGTCCGGACCAAATCACGCATTTTGGCCGTCAAAACTGAAAATTTGCCCTTTTGGGCCGAATGTCCGGATCACCCTGTTTGGCACATTGTCGAGAGTCCTCTTTCAGATCCCTGGAGTGTTGGAAATGTGAATGAACTTAATGGAAAAAGACGGCTCTCGTCAGAGTCCGCAGGTCCAAAGTTAGACAGCCATAGAGAAGGCTCGCTATGAACATGAGTCCGACCTGTCAATGGCCATCAGCAAGATGAGAAATCGCTTTTCCGCTTGCACACACACGCAAACATGACACACAAAAACGCGTAAAAACACGTGAAACATGTAATTCTTGACAAGCGGAACCGCAGATCGCGCGAAAAGCTAGGCTGTCAGCAAGAATATTGCCCACAACTTTCAAGTGACATCTACAGTGCCTTATATCATAACACATACAATCCGGACCCTCCAAAAGCCTATGCATTAATGCGGATATGCATTAAAAATAATGCACATCTGACTCATTGTCAAGTTCTTGGTACTCGAGAGCAAAATTCTTGTTATCAATACTCGCTAAATTCTGCGCTAAAATTGTTTCTCCTCAACACAATAGATTTGAGAGGTGAGGTTTCATCCCATAGAGTCAGTCGTTTTTCGACGAGTGAAAACGGGTGATCCCGTACCGTTGAGAAAATCAAAAATCTCCGACGGGACGGGATACGGGTACCGTACAACGGGCCCGTATAACCGTCTATAGACGGGCACGGTGTATAGCCCTAATTGAGACCAGGGTCGTGGTAAACGAAGCTGACATTATGTTGATCGGCATGCACGTGGCAAGTCAAGTTGAACTACAGTCTACATAAAACGGGCTCAAACGGCTATGTACAACAGAGGAAAAATTGCATTGAAAAAATGTATGATACAGAAAGAGTACAGAATAAATTGATGAAGGAGGACCTACTTCAATCGCTGGAAGAAGGGACCTACTCATGCCTATGCTACTGTATTTCTAGCGAATCTAGACCGATCTGCGCGAACCTCGGAGTAGATGCCGTACTGAGGCTTGAAATAACTCCCTCCGCAAACCTACACCGAGTTACCCCAATCTAGCCCATCCCCGAGAATAATTCGGCCTGAAACGTGGTGATCTCGATGCTTCTG
Source organism: Mycena floridula (assembly GCA_029320655.1). Lineage (NCBI taxonomy): Eukaryota > Fungi > Basidiomycota > Agaricomycetes > Agaricales > Mycenaceae > Mycena > Mycena floridula. The sequence continues at coordinate 552,152 of JARIHS010000052.1, forward strand.
ATAAAATTTCCAGCCAATTCCAACACCAGCAAGAACACCACCTATGATAGGAAGAACTGGTGATCCAATGACCGCAGTAGCACCCAAAGACTGTAATATTGAGAACAATCCAGTTGTTGCACCACCGTAAAAGGCAGACTGAATCGCTGCAGCGAGAGATCCTGATAGATGATGAGCTGAAAACAACCTGGGACAGGAAATTATGCACCAGCAACAACGCCTGAAGGCGTAAACCCAACGGCATTCAGTGCAAGGATTGCGAGAGTCGGTAGAAGCATTGCTGATCCTGCCACAATCATGCCAGTGGAGATCAATGCAGCAATGTTCGTTTTGACAAATTCAATCACGCTTCTGAGATATTCCGCTAGAATGACTACCCCAGCCAGCACTATGATTTCCGGGATTCCGGTTGTGTCGTCGGAGACTACAATCTGGGGAACTTGTGGAAGTGGCGGTGAATCGTAGTGGATGATAGTGTCGAGACGCTGGTAAGCGACGGTAGGTGCATTTGCGGTGCCTGAAATGGCGTAGATAGCCTGATTCTTAGAGTTATCGATGTATGTGAGCTGCGTGTCATCACCAGCGTACTTTGACCCTTTGTCAATTCTTGCTATAAAGACGGCTCTGACTAGAATCTTCCCTTAGAGTCAGCATATGACGGCATGAGAAAAGTAAAGAACTGACCATATCACCGTTCTGCAGGCCCTGGACCTCAGTGAGGTCAAAAACAACGTTTTTATCTCCAGCTTGGAGCTGAGGGCTCAAAGAGTAGGTAGTCCCGGCGCTTGTAACAACATAAATGCTTGTGTCAAACACTGTGTCATTGGAGACTGTAATCTGGCGAACATGTGGAGGTGGCGGGAAACTGTCATCAATGATGGTGTCGAGACGCTGGAAAGTAAAGGTCGGTGCATTTGCGGCGCCTGCAATGGCGTAGATAGCCTGATTCTTAGAGTTCTTGGTGTATGTGAGCTGCATGCTATCATCAATGTACTTCGACCCTTGGTCAATTCTGGCTATAATCTTCCCGTAGAGTCAGCATATGACAGCGTGAGAAAAGCGAAGAACTGACGATATCACCGTTCTGCAAGCCCTGGACCTTAGTGAGGTCAAAAACAATGTTTTTATCTCCAGCTTGGAGCTGAGGGCTCAAAGAGTATTTAGCCCCGGCGCTTGTAACAACATAAATTCTTGTGTCACACGCTGTGTCGTTTGAAACTGTAATCTGGTGAACATGTGGAGGTGGCGGGAAACCGGCGTCGATGATGGTATCGAGACGCTGAAAAGTGAAGATAGGTGCATTTGCGGTGCCTGCAATGACGTAGATAGCCTGATTCTCAGAGTTCTTGGTGTATGTGAGCTGCACAAGATCACCAGCATACTTCAACCTTGTGTCAATTCTGGGCATAATCTTCCCGTAGAGTCAGCATATGACGGTGTGAGAAAAGTGAGGAACCGACGATATCGCCGTTCTGCAAGCCCTGGACCTCAGCAAGGTCAAAAACAATGTTTTTATCTCCAGCTTGGAGCTGAGGGCTCAAAGAGTAGGTAGTCCCGGTGCTTGTAACAACATAAATGCTTGTGTCAAATGCGGTGTAATTGGAGACTTTAATCTGGCGAACATGTGGAGGTGGCGGGAAACCGGCGTCGATGATGGTGTCGAGACGCTGGAAAGTGAAGATAGGTGCATTTGCGGTACCTGCAATGACGTAGATAGCCTGATTCTCAGAGTTCTTGGTATATGTGAGCTGTACAAGATCACCAGCATACTTCAACCTTGTGTCAATTCTGGGTATAATCTTCCCGTAGAGTCAGCATATGACGGTGTGAGAAAAGTGAGGAACCGACGATATCGCCGTTCTGCAAGCCCTGGACCTCAGCGAGGTCAAAAACAATGTTTTTATCTCCAGCTTGGAGCTGAGGGCTCAAAGAGTAGGTAGCCCCGGCGCTTGTAACAACATAAATCCTTGTGTCAAACGCGGTGTAATTGGAGACTGTAATCTGGCGAGCCTATGGATATCGTCAACAAATGCCTCATTAAAGAAGGACAAGAACATGGGAACATACATTTCCGATGGACATGTTGAGAGTGATTGAGTACGTGAGTTTTTGAAAAGTCTTCGGAAGGTTGAGAAAATGTAGACAGCAGCACAAGCATCTTTATACAATGGAATTCCAGGAACCATTTGGACAGCCAAACAGAAGTCGGTATGAATATCAGTCCGACCTGTCAATGAGGCCAACGGAACAAAGAATTGGACATTTTGACACCTAGCTAACCAAATCGGCACTATAAACATAATAATACCAGATGTCAAGACTGACAAGCCACCCAGTGTGAGATACATAGCACCATTCCAGAGCCTTGGAGCCTGTTCCTCGACAACCTCGGGGATCAGGCCGTCAATTGCAAACATGTCCGACTCGTGTAATTCGGTAGGGACAGGTGACCGTGGCAAGCTCTTCACGAATATTACCGAACGAACACTAGCTACAATGGACAAGTCAATAATTGTCAATTTGATCATGGGAAATCATGGAACATGTTCATTTCTGAGGACCTACATGGACCTAGCTCGTCCTATGCAGAACCGAGGGCACGCGGGAAATAGAATTGATGAACTGACAAACAAAAAATCAATATTTTTCTAAAAGGCCCCGGTTGGTTCATACACCATTCTAGAGTCTGCAAAAAATTATTGCATGAATTTTCAAAATGTCTATCCAGCAGAAATGATCCCAAAAGGCGAGTCGGACGGTGACCGGAGTGTCACGGGGAGATGCTCGTCACCCCCTTCGACCTCCTCAAGATCCTTGTATCCAATATTCTCAATGATTTGTAATCCGATATTCTATCAAATCCTCATCGTTCAATCCAGATCTTGTTTGTCCAGGGTACCAAGGACAAGCCAGAGATAGCTTATGCTGGTCCCTCTGATGCCGAAGAACTTCCGTTCAGTTTTATGGAAACCCGGAGGGTCCTGCCCTCACTAAACAGCTTGCCGAGTATGTGAGAACCCAGGGATTATAGCAAGTCAGTATAGCAAGTCAGTGAGCAGCATCACCAATCTAGAGAATATCCCGTAGTACTCCCCCAAGTTACAATAAAGTGATCCCAGTACCGCACGAGTCCTTGATACAAAAATCACAGTGGTTCCTATGTGTTGTGAAGAATAAGACACAGTTCCAAACCAGTGAAATAGAGGCCGACAAGCGGCAAGTACGAGGCCTCAATTTTTTTGCTCTGTTCACCAAATTGTTTGATCAGTCAAAAATGAGGAGGGGTGAGAAATTGCATGCTGCTCGTGGCTTTCCGGTGGTTGCAGTGGGTATTGGAGCCCAAAAAAAGGAGAAAGGAAAGAGAAAAAGGAAAGGATATGAAATTTGAACTGTCGCATTATTGTGACATTTTCTAGGACAGTAAAGCAAATTCAAGTTAATTTGACCTTCCAAGAGGCAGTTCCATGGCTTTCCGTTGATGCCTTTGCACCCTGTTGCCTTTCCACACCGCTTACATGGATTGGTGCATTCCACAGTGCAAAGAACAAGGTTCCCGGACCCACAGCAAGAAGATGATTTACAACGTCAACATTTTTGAGGTGTAGCACGCTTCCGCTTGGCTGGTTCAAGCCGTCGACGCTCAGTCCGGGAGCGTTTAATTTGTCTTGAATCATCATCAGCACTCTCAGAGTCGCTAATCATATTCTGATTGACTGTAGCAGTACTGGCCATGGAATAAGTAACTGATTCAGATCAGAAGTTGAATGTTACAAGTATGACATACCTAGAAGACACCACATTTATTGATGGCACAGAATCATAGTGAATCTGAGAAGGTGGGACACTAGTACCGTATCAGACCTCTTTAGAGCTGGTCACCTTTGGCAGCAAGCTTATCACTGCTTCTCAGAAATGGTCAGTTCATCATTAATTCATCACCGAATACATGCTCTAATGGCTGGTAGAAATATGTTGTAGTCAGTCCTTTGTTGTTCCAATTGGTATTGCAGCGAAGGAAGTCTCGAGCCAGAGACCATTGTCATCTAGGGATACATATCTGACCTGGAACAAGTTGAAGGGGTGCTCCTCCGAGTCCTCAGTTCTTTCACGTGTACCATAAAGAAGAAAGACTCTAAGAGCAAGATCTCAGACTTTCGCAAAAGGCTGACTGGTCAGACTGGATCAGGTCTGATCAGAAGATGGGTATATATATGGGAAAGTAACATATGTTCCAATTGACTCTATAGTATAGTAGTGAAAGATGTCTGCATAAGCTTTATTGATTTAATGTCGCAAGTTCGAATCTGTCCTTTCACAATATTTCAATTTAAGTCCGTACTCGTAAGTTGTAGTAATCACCAGTACAACTCACTCTCGAGTGGCAGTACTGTGGAGACCTTTTTCAACTCTTTTGCACCTTTCATTGAACAGCCCCTTTCACCACTTATCAGGCCCGTCAGCCTGATCAGGCTCAAATCCTCTGACGGCCCGACCAGCGCTGACCAGTTATTTTCAGCTCTGGTCATCTAATTTGAGATTTTGGGACAACGGTGATATTGGTCGGGGTGTTCCCGCCTGGCTAGCTTTGGCTCTTGACTTTTGTGCCCGACTCTGGGGACATCGATACTTCAATAGCAGCCAGGTGGACATGAGAAGCAAGGCCGATGCACAGCTTAAACAATCAAATAATGGAATTTTTCTATGATCATGCGAGGTGTCAGTAAACAACCATTCTGTAAATTAAGCTGCAGCTTGGTTATGTATTTTCTTTCGCTCCCTAAAAGCGATGCTTTTCCGGGCCGTAATCCACCAATGACAATATTCCCCTGCGGCGACACTGTCCCAGGTTTCTCTGAAGAAACAAAACCATCCCCGGATCTCCTACAAGACGTGTGGTAATCTCAATTTCTTGAAGCTGGGGAAGACCAGCGAGCAAAGAATCCAGCTTGCGCCACGTTGGCAAGTGGCACGTGTCCTTAGTCTCCCAGCGTCCCGGGCAAGGCAGCTTCAGAATTTGAAGAGATTGGCTCGATCCTGCAAGCAAGATAAGCCACTGCAAACCGACATCATTGAATAGTTGAATGGAATGGAGTTTGAGACAGCAGGACAAAGAGAATGTCAACGGGTCGACGTCACGGACTAAAACATTCGGCATTGGTCAGATAGTAAATGGTCAGTCGGAACAGACTCACACATCAGTTCCGGTGTGTCGCCTTTGATAACCATATCCCAATGTTCCGGTCGATGGTCATGGAATCCGAATGTAAAAGATTCGAGCGTCTCGGATGTTCGAAGGATAAGGTCGACTGCAAGTGTGATGTGTTGTGGGAACAAAGAGTGTAGGGTTAGATATGACACATGGAGAGGCGTCGGAGATGCTAACACCCAGCTGAGGAAATATGTGGTGTATTGCCTCTCATTGAAGGAGATGTCGAGAGAGCGGAGGGTCGAAGGCATATGGTGACGATAAGGTGAAGATGGGACATCATCATCGTTGTCCTGAGAATCAGCATGTATTTTCAGCTCCTCCAGTGCCGAAAAGCAGGCGAGAAAGGCGAAAAGACCGAGATGGTCATCATAGAACAAGTTCCGCATTTCCAGCTTTGTGATACTGGTTGGCAACCTGTGGGCACTGATATCGACTGAGAAGTCTAGGTTGCCATCAATTTTGATGGTGGTAGCCTTTTCCAAGTGCTCCAAGCAGGAGAATATTTCGGAGACGCTGGCCACATCATCATCATCCGTATCGATGACGATCTCCTGAATATGATCCACAACTGTAACATCGGAAGACTGTAGAACCTGTCTCCACAATGATGCCTCATCCAAATCAATGGGATAGAGAGTGACGGTTTTGAAGAGATGTTGACGGCTTTTAGAGAGCCATGATCTGCATACCAGCGCACTGGTTGCCATCAGAGCCGGCGTTTCGGAAGCCAAATCAATGATCTCCTCGAATATTTCCAGGGGAAATGTTGGATTCATGCCTCTATATGCTCTGTGAGGCGGAGATAAACAGAGAAATGAAGAACCGACCGATATCAGAGGGGTGCGCGTGGTGGAAAAGAACCAAGCGATGCCGCGTGTGACGGTCACATCATTCGGACAAATTCGAATCGGACCTAACCGGCGGAAACTTCCGAGGGCTCGGCAGCCGGTGAAGTTGACGATACAGTAGGACGCAAGTGAATCTCTTGGGGCTATGTAGGCCATAATATGATCGAATTTAAGCTATTTGAATTGTTAGATTTAGATAGTTATAAGAAGCGGCCGACAGGTTATTTCCTACTGTGACGTTGATGTCCGTTGGATGCCAACAGATGCTGACCTCGGATGATCTTCAGTGAACTCCAGCGGGCGGTGGGCGCGCTATTGTCCCGCACAACCTTGATTGTTGGAAATTAATATTGAGGAATGCCGGATACCGGCACCACAGTTCAAGCTGCTTACGTATTATCGATCTACCCAACTTTTGTGCCGAGGCTTGAGGATTATATATAAGTAGTAAGCATGATGAAATGGGCCAAACCGCCAGTTTTGCCTGTTATGTCGGGTGAGTACATCAACCGCACAAGGTTTAACGTTCAGCCCTGACCGCAGCTTAAATCATAAAAAATATCACAAGGGCATCTTCGTTCACCCCTTGGCAATATTCCGATTCAGTGCTGTTATCATTTTTCATGCTGCGATGTATCCGGTGTCAATGTTCTGCTAAGCTTTGATTTGTATTGGTAATTGATACTGTACATAACTTTCCAGCCTCTAAGTACATACGTATGCCAACCCATAGCTCGCGACTGTCAACCTCCAGCTTCCGGATGTGACTAGGCAAGTACGGTCACCCGCCAAGGTCCAGTATAATGAATATTTAACGCATACCCGATCTGAAGTGAGCAGATATCCCAAGCTAAGCACGTTCGCTCGCCCTGCTTGTGTTTATGGCAGATGACAGAGTCACTTTTGCTCTTTGTGCGCTGTGATGTACTGGATCTGCTTTTGATTGCATTGCTCTTTACTCTCTTGAGGTATGGGATGCAGCTCCTAGGTCTCTGGGCATAGGTTTTTTGAAGTGTTGCCTGAAGTGTGTGAAGAAAATTGAAGAAAATTGAAGTGTTGAGAAAAGTGTCCTGAAGTGTCAGTGAAGTGTCGAGAAGTGTTGGTGAAGTGTCAAGAAGTGCCAATCAAAGAGTTGGGAAGAAATTGAAGATAACTTTGTCAAGCCAGTCAGAACATGTTTGAAGCATAGCATGTTCCATATTTGAGCCATAGAGGTATCAAATGTGATTTTCATGAGCCGTACGCAAGTTGACGTGACAGTCACATCAACGTGACCTTGGCAAAAAAATTTCGCCGCTTGTTTCCCGCCATTGCGTCGTTTCTCTATGGTGCTTGTAAGTCTTCACTTTGTCAATATTCTGTACATATTTCCGAAATTCTGTTTCCAAGGCTTCTTTCAACATGTTTGGTTGTATTGGGATAGCCGAGCTGCACCGGCTACTGCGGCTCCTCCAGTGGTGTCTAGCTCATCAGGAACTCCAGGAACTCCAGTCCCATTGTATAACAAGCAAATTCAGTCCTCCCTAATCCTAATAGCTGCAATATTCATGTCTTTATGACCCTTCATCCTCAAGAAGGCTATGAGCTGTACATTGAAGGGAAATCTGAGTTGGAAGTGAGTTTTACTGTTTACCTCCTTGGATATTTCTGACTTTGATCTCTCAAAGCACAGCCCCAACTATTGCAATGACCAAGTTCATATGCCAGTTCGGCCACCTCTGCCTCTGACTCCAGCAGATTCAAAGCCGAGAGCCCGGCCATGAATGAAGCACAGGAAGAAGTTCTGAAGTGTGTTCTGATGCCCATTTGGCTTACACTATGCACTACGTTGTATTCCACACTTGTTGAGAGCTAGCCCATATTTAGGACAGAAAATGATATATATAGTTGGCGTGTTTGGGTCACTTTCTGACTAGTGTGAACAATAATTCAAGAAGGGACAGAAGAACCTTGAAGAGTACTGAAGTGACATTGAAGCAGACTGAAGTGTCACTTGAAGAACACAAAGAAAATTTGAAGTGTCATGAAGAAAAACTGAAGTGTCATGAAGTGCCGTGAAGTGCCGTGAAGCAGTGGTGAAGAGTCAAGCATGAGTTGGCCCAAAGTCAATCATACATGATATAAACTGATGAAAGCTCTTCAATGGTGTTTTAAAATGGCAAGCAAAGGTGATCATTGAGAGAATGCGGGCCGTACTATCTGTTGCTGGGATCCTGGCCACCTAAGGGTTTTGAGTGTTTCACTGGGCGTTGTATCCAATCTTTGGTCCCGGGGCGGTATACAAATCAAAGTCCTTCATCTTGCCGTCAATTTGCGCCCCCTCCAATGAATTTACATGCAGTTCTGATCACGTGATGAATATCTTTCGTCGGCCATATCCAAAACGGGGATAACCGGGTACCTGGCCGGCCACCTGAAACAGGCGTTGGACCATTGCACTTGAGTTGCTGTTGCTCTATTTGTTGAGGGATGAACCAAATGTATATTTTATATCACAGAGGACATGTAGTCTATGAGAAAATACAGGGATATGGAGACCGAAATTTATCAGGACTAAGCGTATTTCGGTGGTGGACATCAAACTCTGCCACAGGACCACGTCGAGAAGGTCCAAATGCACAATTTCAGCTCTGGATCAACAGGTCAATACCATGTCTATATACCAGAGCCCTCCATTGGCTCTCTGTGTGACTTGAGGGTCCTAAACAAATTTGTCTTTTGGATTGGTGAAAAAAGCGCCGATTTCAGGTTGGTTGATGCCATGACGCACGAGCAGCAGCGGAAGAATTGCACAGGCAGCCAAAAACCCAAGAGGACATAATATCAAACGTAAATTCCAGCTGCCCTGACCGCAGCAACCGAGAACGTCACAAAACGAAGCTGGCCATTTGGCACTGTGTCTAGCACCGAAATACTTCTTGCAGATGGAAGATGGTGATATTCAGGGAATGGGTTGCGGCTGGCTGAGGCGTAGAAGATTGAATAGCTTCACCGTTGTCTAATAAATCCAGTTTGGAGCGATTTGGTGGAGAACTGAGGGAGGACGAAGCAATCTAAGCGTGCGTGATGTCATGCGGATCAAGAAAGTCACGCTGTGACGCAAAAAAAGCTGACCGGAACCGCCGTAGCTGACGATCAAGTGATGACGCATTCATCAAAAGTTATTCTGAGCGAGATATTGACCCATTCTACATTGTACAACCGATGGACATGGAAAATATGATCAGCCACAGATGCTACAAGGCAGTGGCCAGCTTCCTGGGGGTGGCCAGGATCCCAGCAAGAGATAGTAGTCCCACTCAGGATGTATTTGAGAGTCAGATGATACTATGAAGGTGATGGTTTCAGTGTGTGGGGACCTGTTAAGCTGTATGCACCCATTCTAGGGACTTAGAATGACTTATGAAGTTTAGAAACTCACTCCATGGTGATGCGGTGAAGCAAGAAATATGTCAACAATAATGACATGACATGGCCCAAAAAGGAAACCGAGAATTGAACTGTCGAGAAGTGCGGGTGAAGTGTCGAGAAGAAATTTTGCAGAACTCTGGTTCTTCACCCTTGCACTTCAATTTATCCTGTCCCTAGGTCTCTGACTTTGAACCAGCTCTTATGTTTACACCCCTTCCCTCTCTATTGCAATCCAGCAATATTTTCTGCTTGTGACTTGAGATCCCATGTCTGCTCTGGACTCAAATCCCATTTGATGAAAATTACATGTTGATTTACCCACAAAGCCTACCTGCGCCACAGAGGTTGCTGACCGACCCTGTAGTTTTACCTATCAACAGGGGAGCTGTGCTAGTCCCATACCAGGGATCCTAGTGTCGTATCTAGTGTGGTATCGGGCAGGGAATCTGCTCTAGTGCTCGCCCTTGCCCTGCCCTGCCTTGCTCTCAAATGTCCTGCCTAATACAACCCGAACCTGGACCAGGAAACAGGAAATATTCTACTAGAAGTCATATCTGATTCTTCCCAGTACAGAAGACCCTGGAGGCACCAGAATCTTGATGATATGAGAAGTAATTAAGGATGATTTAACTACCAAGGATGAGCTTGAATTTTCCCCGAGATTTCACCTGCTCCACAGATTTTCTCGCTGTGCAATCCTGCTGTCTGCGGTTTTTTCCCTCTTGGCGGGTGAGTACAGTAATCCCGTCACGCTAAACCCAGCTCAGGTTTGATTTGAATCCAGGAATAATGGCACAATAGCAGGTTCGTTCAAGCTGTGTGTATATAAAAGGTAAGTTGTAGCAATCTTTTGGGCTGGTCGTTCATGATACTGTGGGACTGAGTACGAGACCGATTCTATGCAACCAAGTATGAGGTTAAATTTCATGAGAGTCGAGAATGAGTTATCAGTTCTGTATATGGGTCATCGAGGAATATATCATGAACGCCATAGTTTGTTCGTTCAAGCTGTCTATGTATTGTCAAGTCATCTACCCAACTTTTATGCCGAGTTTTGAGGATTAGTGAGTAAGATGGAATGGGCCAAACCGACAATTTTTGGCTGTTATGTAACGGGTGAGCACGTCAAGCCACCAGAGTTCAGTCACAAGCATTCACTGGATCTTATATCATGGATAATATCACAAGAGTATGTTTGTTATAATGAGTTGATAGAACCAAATGGGTTGTCCAGGTTTATATCTTCTCTCGTACTTGTGCAGTGCAAGAGGTGCAACTTGACATCCTCCCGGCTATGCATGAGTCATCACAATTATTTTGGGCTGAGTTCTAACCAAGTGTAGGTCATATCTATTCTTCATACACGAGTCATACTACTGAAGAGGTCCGAAATAAGGAATAATCGCTTCGCCGGCTTGTTTGTTCAAGCTTGGGATGCTGACGTGACTTATTTGAATGACTTTTTGTGCCGTGCGGAACTGTATCTGCTACTATGAGGAGATATTGCTATCTTCCTACTAAAATCACACTTGACAATCGGATACACTTTGATTTAGCCCTGAAATTATACCTGTACTACAGATCGTTTCTGGCTGACCAACCCCGTAGTCCCGCCGATCAACAAGCGAGTACTTTTGCCTATTGACAGGGTGTACTTTTGCATGTCAACGGGTGAGCATACTATGCACTCCATTGTACACTCAATTCAGTGAACGTATACCAGACCTGAATTCAAGAATAATCACACAAGAGCTTGTTCGTTCAAGCTGTGCGTGTACATTGGAAGTCAATCCATGATTTTTATGTCTCATTCAAAATTACGAGACCCACTCATGGGCTCGTTTGTTGGGACGGAGCAAATTCAGGATGGGATTATCAAAGAGCCCAAAGGGGATGTCATTCTCGGCATTCTCCTACACAGCCACTCATGCCGACAAGCCCTTTACCACAAGTAAACCTTCATTTTCTTGTTGTCTTCCTGTATTGCTTATACATCTAGTACCAGTCACAATAGAGTATTGGTATACAGTCTATTTTTTTGTTGTGTGGTCAGAACCGAGAAGACTGGCTATGGCTATAAGGTAAATGGCAATGCAAAAATGATGTATTTAGCATGTATCTAAGGCATGAATGGCTATTGTACAGTTGCCCTATGGTGTACAGCTCAACAGTCAAATACTGTATGTGAGTTGAAAACACTGCGGCATGATCTGCAGGCTATGAGAAACTTTGACAGGCTGATACATACTGCTTGAAGTACTCCGTGAGTGCTGATTGGCGCCCCTATGCAGTTTACTATCATGATTGCATTTGAAAGCCACCAGCAAGTGAAGCACAGTTAGATTAGCTGCAGAAATTGAATCAAACACGCCTTTGAGCTCCATTGTCTCGCTATCTGCCTCATCCTCTGTATCCACCCTTCCAAGACCTTCCTCCCAGCCTTGATGTAATTGGCATAACCTTCCTTTGTCCACTTTGATTTGTATCATTGATCAGTTGTCTCAAGACTCTGAATGAGCAGGTGCAATGCTGGCCTCATTACCAAGCCCTCCAAAATCTTGGAAACATTCCTTGTCAGAGGGCCTGGTAGATTAGAATTATTTTCGGTAGTCATAAATTTGATGGACCATGGATTACAAAAAACTCCCGATATGGCTATTTTCCTTTGTCGCCCATTGTGCTGTCGGTGGCCTTTCCGTCAATTATTGATTATTCTATGGGTTGGTACACCTGGACATGGCAGAACAGTGAATGATGGCCATCCATGAAAGTTCTTGGGTGCTCAAAGATCTTTGGTGGACATTTTTCTGACTATTTGACACTGAAACTGTACCATCTGTTGGTCTTGGGGTTGTTATCAATGCAAAAATACCTCTCAACCTGCTTTGGAGTGTGGAAAACAAGGATGAAGCGCCACCAGCGACAAGAGTAAATAACCTTATTTGGCAATTTTACATAAGCTAGGTGCATCAAATTTATCATCTGCAAAAAAATATTCTGATTTAGTATTACAGGTCCCTCTGATGAGGAATCTCTCCGAGATTTCAGAGACCAGTTACAGGTCTATTGGATTGCCTGAGCGCCACTTAAAGGCTAGCTCAGAATCCAAGTCAGATATACCACTGGACTCTAAGTCAGAGGTGACAAATCCTTTCTTGCCAGGCTTCTTTTTTGGTCTCTAGCTGCATGCTTGGAGCAGTTAGAACTGCTGAGCAAGTTGTTCAATTCAAGCACTTGAGCTCACATTACGAGTCCCATGGTCACGTGGGCTCGTTTGTTTGGAACAGAGCAGTTTTGTGGAAAGCCACATCGGAGATCCCAATGGGGTAATACGGCCGGCCACTTGATGTCTAAACAGCATCCGTGATAAATCATACGACAATTATCCCACGTTATTGCCACGTTGCTTCTGTCTCGCTGGCAATGGATTACAGTAATTGCGATGTGGTCGATGTAGCATTGCCGCGGCTCAAGCCACCTATTTTCAAAAATTGGCCGTCATGCTCTAGATAAATTCTCTCAATTTACTAGAATATTTGAGTAGGTAGAGGACGCTAGAAGCTGAGGGGTCCTCCGCCGCAAAGTGCTCGGCCCGGTCGTTCCACTGGAATTTGATCCGCTTCTAAATCGGCTCAAAACCGGCTCAAAACAAAGCCGATCGCATACAGGCCGTACCACAGAGAAAGGCACATAACTCTGGCTGAGGACCCCCCTGCTTATAGTTACATCTAGCTCCTCAAATGCACAGCAATCCAGTAAATTGATTGCGCAGTCGATTCCAAGTCCTTTCCAGCATCCAGCATGTTGCTTTGGATGCTCTCTTGCAGTTCCCAAAAAGTAGCTGAGTCTGTTCAAAACACTGGGGACTCGTATCTGCCGCTTGACGGCCTCTATCCCACTGGTCGTGGAGTGGAGACTGGCACATGAGTTGTTCAACTTGAACACTCAAGTAATCAGGGAATGCTGCACATAAGCTGCTCAACCTGACACTTGAACAATTGGAGACTGGCACAGGAGCTGCTCAACTCGGACACTTCACTTTGGACGCAAAGGACGGGCTTAGTCATCACTGCGTTTCCGTTCGGTCTACATATGTATTTGGAGTCAGATCAGGTGTGAATATGTCGTGAACAGGTGTGACAGCCGCCTGTTCTCATGTATTCCAACATCAAACACGTGTCGACATGAACAGCTCCCCAACAGGTGAGTGAACAGGTGTATGATAAAAGTTTACATGAGCTCCCAAAGCTTCAATTTTGACCCTGGAGTTCAAAGTGTAAAGCATGTTTCAGACCGAGTTACCTGACCACCGAAAATTCTGGTAATTGTGAGCCGAAATTGCATGTGACAGTGATGTAACCTGGTCTGATCTGTTCGCAGGCCGCGAACAGGTTCGGCCTAAATGCAGTGCATCTTGCCTTACAGGGACTGTCTAAATTTAACAGTTTGGCTAGTTTAAATTCGATGATATATGGTCTACATAGTCAAAATCAGTATACTCTGTATTGGTTGGACTAGGGGGTGGTGAAAATGCTGCAGGCTCGCTGGAATGCGATGGTAGGTGCCTTTGCGCTGCCTGCAATGGCGTAGATAGCCTCATTCTTGGAGTTCTTGGTGTATGTGAACAGCCTCTCATCGGTGGACAGCGCCCCATGACCGGAGAGAACTCTGACACGAAACTTCCGTAGAGTTAGCATATGACGATGTGAGAAAAATAAAGAACTGACCGTATCGCCGTTTCTGAGGCCCTGGACCTTGAGGAGGTCAAAAGCAATGTTTGCATTTCCAGCTTGAAGCTGAGGGCTCAAAGAGTAGGCATCCCCGGCCCCTGTAATAACATAAACGCTCGCATCAAACGCTGTGTCGTTAAAGACTGTAATCTGGCGAACATGTGAAGGTGGCGGGAAACCGTCGTCGATGATAGGGTCGAGACTCTGGAAAGTGATGGTAGGTGCGTTTTCGGTGCCTGCAATGGCATAGATAGCCTGATCCTTAGAGTTCTTGGTGTATGTGAACTCCGTGTAATCAATAATGTACTTCAACCCTGAGACAACTCCGGCTTGAATCTTCCTGTAGAGTCAGGATATGACGGCATGAGAAAAGTGAAGAACTGACTATATCACCGTTCTGCAGGCCCTGGACCTTGGTGAGGTCAAAAACAATGTTTGTATTCCCAGCTTGGAGCTGAGGGCTCAAAGAATAGGTAGTTTCGGCGCTTGTAACAACATTAATGCTTGTCTCAAACACTGTGTCGTTGGAGACTGTAATCTGGCGAATAAAAGGTGGAGGTGACGGGGAACCGTCGTCGATGATACACTGGAAAGTGATGGTAGGTGGGTTTTCGGTGCCTGCAATGGCATAGATAGCCTGATTCTTGGAGTTCTTGGTGTATGTGAGCTCCGTGTAATCAATAATGTACTTCAACCCTGAGACAACTCCGGCTTGAATCTTCCCGTAGAGTCAGGATATGACGGCATGAGAAAAGTGAGGAACTGACTATATCACCGTTCTGCAGGCCCTGGACCTTGGTGAGGTCAAAAACAATGTTTGTATCTCCAGCTTGGAGCTGAGGGCTCAAAGGATAGGTAGTTCCGGCGCTTGTAACAACATTAATGCTTGTCTCAAACACTGTGTCGTTGGAGACTGTAATCTGGCAAACCTGTGGATATCGTCAACAAATGGCTCATTAAAGAGGGACAAGAACATCAGAACATACATTTCCGATGGACATGTTGAGAGTGATTGAGTATGTGAGTTGTTTGAAAAGTCTTCACAAGGTTGGGGAGATGTAGACAGCAGCACAAGCATTTTTATACAATGCAGTACTAGGAACTGTTTGGACAACCAAACAGAAGTCGGTATGAACATCAGTCCGACCTGTCAATGGAGCCAACCGGGAAATATGGAAAGCCGGAGTTGTCTGCCCTCGGCTAACAGATGCCGACCATATGCCGACAGCGCCTTGCCGCATATGGATCCAGGACCCCAGACACTTTACGGATTATCAGCTGCTTCAGTAAATCTCAGTAAATCTCATAATTCGATGTATATTAGTATTACAAGCTACTACCAATCCAAAGGGTCATCTCCATCTAAGTCATAAAACTCTCGCTCCCGGTTGTAGTTGGTGGCAGCCGGTGTCTTGTCATCGTCATCAGAGAAATAAGCAACGATGTCAGATCCATCAGCGATGGCAGACTTGTCTCTAGGTCCTAGACCACCATTGACACCACCTTGGTAATTATATACACGGCGGTCCGCGGGTCTGAAAATGACCCGCGGACCGCCGTGCAGTAAGAATTCATCATGTCACTCAATATTGATCTCATTTATTGTCAGATTGGTCTTGGTCCTCCATTCCAACCCCACAAGGAGCTTCCCCAGACGTACATAGACGATGTCGAGCGCAACAAGAAGCGCGCTCGTGCTGCTTCAAGTTCCAGCACCATTCCTGACACTGGGGTACCTCTTGATATGGAGGTATGGCCATTATTTCGAGAACAAAGTCCATGCTATATTTACTTGATTATTAGAGTTTTGTTGTTTCTCCACACACAACACCGCCACGGTCGACCAAGAAGGCTATAACTGTTTGGAAATCACTTGATCCTAAGACTCTCAGAGCAACAATGGGGAAGGGAGGGATCAATCTGCCTGCAGATGAACTACTAAGCCGTGAGTCAGTTTCTATTGTGGTTGCTATATATCTAACTCTCAGAACTTGATGGCAACATTTCGTACAATATTCGCTTTTACTGTGTTGCAAAAGTTGGCTTGGACCATATCATAAGCAAGCAAAATGGTTTCGAGCTGCAAGAATCACAGCACCAGCACGGAGTGCTCGAGATTGTCACCAAATACCAACTAGGTAAGCTATGCTTTATTGATGACAATTTTCATGTTGACTGAAGCTTGACTAGGTCAAGGAGCATTCAAGAGCGCCAACAAGGGCCTTTTGACAATCCATGGTGCAACCCTATCTGCAGATCGGGAGACCGAACCATGGGCAAAGCTTGGCCAAAGCGTCGAAGTTGCTGTCAAGCGATTCTTCTATGTCACTCAGGAATCGAAGGACAGTGATGTTTGGCTCTTGATTACGTGCTCGGCCTAACGAGCTCCTGCATAATAATATCTCCTATTTCATGCCCTTCAGTGCTGCAATGGAGACAGAAAATCTGTCTATGCGGCTTGAAAATGTCTCTCGCTGCCTGCAGGACAATAATTTCATAGTTTACATGTATATTCAACAGCTACTCCAATTCAAATGGATGCAAGGGGGCACCGGACCGGCATTTCCGTACCGGGGGTTAGTAGGTAGGGTCGGCCGGCCAGGTCCTTACTTTATAACCCGACCAGACTCCAAATTGTGTTGGATTGTGTTCATTAGATCAGTTGATGTATGAAACAGCTGAATAACACACATTATAGTCCTTGTATACCCAAATAATGCCTGAAAACTGAATTATTATCCAAGCATGAGGGTCGAGCTGAGAGAGAAGCAAGATGGTCTCAAATGTTGACCAGAATGCATCAAAAGCTGTTAAGATGCATTTGTATATATAACTGGGGGTCAAATTTATTGCTTAGAGGAGGTAAGGACACCTTGGATGATAAATCTGTCACAGAATTACCTGATATGGTAATGTCACAGTGTGACAGGTAGGTAGGGCAGCTCTGGACTCAAATCCCATTTGATGACAATTGATTTACCCACAAAGCCTACCTGCGCCACAGAGGTTGCTGACCGACCTTGTAGTTTTACCTATCAACAGGGGAGCTGTGCTAGTCCCATACCAGGAATCCTAGTGTCGTATCTAGTGTGGTATCGGGCAGGGAATCTGCTCTAGTGCCCGCCCTTGCCCTGTCCTGCCTGATACAACACTAACCAGGACACAGCGCATATTCTACTAGAAGTCATATCTGATTCTTCCCAGGACAGAAGGACCAGAATCTTGATGATATAAGAAGTAATTAAGGATGATTTAAATGCTACCAAGGCTCAGCTTGAATTTCCCTCGAGATTTCACCCGCTCCACACAGTTTCTCGCTGTGTAGTCCTGCTGTCTGCGGTTTTTTTTCCTCTTGGCGGGTGAGTACAGTAATCCCGTCATGGATTCATCTCGCTAAACCCAGCTCAGGTTTGATTTGAATCCAGGAATAATGGTACAACAGCGTGTTCGTTCAAGCTGTGTGTATATAAAAAGTATCCTGTCGAAGTCTTTTGGGCAGGTCGTTCATGATACTGTAGGACTGAGTACGAGACCGATTTATGGAACCAAGTGTGAGATTGGATTTCATGAGAGTCAAGAAATTCTTTTGGACTGAGTTCTACTAATCAAGTGTAGGTCATATCTATTCTTCAAACACGAGTCATACTACTGAAGAGGTCCGAAATAAGGAATAATCGCTTCGCCGGCTTGTTTGTTCAAGCTGGGGGTCTTGACTGACTTGTTTGAATGACTTTTTGTGCTGTGCGGTACTCTATCCGCTACTATGAGGAGATATTGATGTCTTGCTGCTACTAAAATCACCCTTGACGATCGGATACACTTTGATTTAGCCATGAAATCATACCGGTGCTACGGAGTTTCTGGCTGACCAACCCCGTAGTTTTGCCGATCAACAAGCGAGTACTTTTGCCTATCGACAGGGTGTACTTTTGCGTGTCAATGGGTGAGCATACTATGCACTCCCATCGTACACCCAATTCAGTGGACGTATACCGGATCTGAATTCAAGAATAATCACACAAGAGCTCGTTCGTTCAAGTCGTGTGTGTGCGTTCGAGAAAAGGAAATTTTTTATGTCTCGTTCAAAACGAGTTCTTGAGCAAAGTGTTCCACTGGACTTGAATCATAGTTCGAAAATGTCCTTTCTCACCTGGCTCTTTCAATCCACCTAGGCTCTTTGCTCCCTCTTGACTTGCACCGAATTGCCTGCGTGCCAAAGCCCAATATCCACTTTTTTAACAATGTTTCATGTACTCCTTGATTACTTGTAATGTTCTTTTCATTACTCCAATATCCTTCTTCATCATTGCTCTAATATTCCTCTTCATCATTCGCGACATCCCTCCTTATTAATCACAATATCTCTTCATTGTATCACTGCACGTATATTCACTCACATCATATAACTTTTATCTCTTATCAATTTGCCACCTATCGATCCATTGTCTCATGAGTATACTGCGCCTCCATCACCTCCACCTCCTGCGACTCAAGCACGCCGCGTCGCCGCTGACAGTGCCAGCCTGACACGAACGTTAAATCGACACGCGCAAGGCACGTAAATCGACACGCGCAAGGCACGTAGATCGAGACGCGCATCACACGTGCTGCGAAACTGCCCCGTGATGCGAATATCGGGATTCGGGATTCGGCTGCTCGGTGCGCCACGTGCCCAAATGATGGAAAGGGACAGGACCTTTTTCTGCGCTGTCATCATTCACCCGTCGTGCAAAGGAAGACGCTGCTGCTATTGGCGCTCCTGCTCGCTCATCTCGACATTGGAATAAGCCGGGGATCGTGCGACGCTGGTGCTGTAGACGAAAAGAGCGGTGAGCAAAGAGGAGAGGAATAAGGAGAATACGGAAGGAAGGAGAGGAGACGAGGTGATAGGATATATTTGCGGATAGAGATCAGGACACGGTACGTCGAATCTGTTCTAGGATGAGGATTTTGCTCACGGTTCTATTGTTCTTCTCTCTCCTTTTTCCTCCTACATTCTGCTCTCGTCGACGTTGGTTTATTGGTCTTGGTCGCATTCACCATTCCACGATCCCTTGACTATGGCTCCTGCTCGGAATCTCTGGTCCTTCGCTCGCCATTTGACCTGCATCTCGCCGATGACGTGCATCTGCCATCCATGATCCTCGACGTTGCATCGGGATCATGGCATGCTTTTTCATTAATTAATCCGTCGTTT